>JAKLNA010000009.1:99374-308393 GCA_022813105.1 Cystobasidium onofrii | reverse complement strand
CCCCCGCCCCCCCCCCCCCCCACCCCCCCCCCCCCCCCCCCCCCCCCCCCCCCCCCCCCGCCCCCCCCCCCCCCCCCAGGGTCAGGGTTTTAGGGCTTGTAGGGGGGAGAGGGAGAGGGAAGGAACCGACCCACCGTAAGTTGCTTATACTAGGAGGAGAACACAAGAGAGGGTGGTAGAGAATCAGGTATCAGAACGTAAAGTCGAAATCTCGGTGCGCAGGACGCCTTAACATCAACGCGCGACTAAGGAAAAACTCACCAGAGAAGCAAAACTATTTTGTTGAGTATATCCACCAGCATTTAATTCACTCCTTAGATTTTCCGGGTCATAAATGATTATATAAGAGCCACACTTGGACCAGGTTATAGTTTCACTTTCTGGGTGTTTATCCATATAACTAGGAAAGGTGGGAATGGTGATGGTGATGGTGATGGTGATCAAACAAGCCGAACATGAAGATGTTTGATTGATTGAGAGGGGAACACAAAAATGCATGTATGTCAGCAAAATGTAGAGGTAGAAACGACAACTAAAAGAAGGAGAACGAAGAACTCACTCTATCAGATTCTCATCAAAAAGTTTCTTATGGCGTCAAAGACCAGTAGGACGAAATTTTCCTTTCGGAGCTGGTTTCTCCTCCTCCTTTTCCTCCTCTTCTTGTGCTTCTTCTCTACTAATTGAAAGACTCGTTCGTTTGGAATAACTTCTGGTTCTCTTGACCATCATATCATCATCACCATCATTACCATCTTTCGTAACAAAAGACTGTGATCTGGAGTTCTGTGGTATATATAATGAACCTGCCGCTGTATCCATATCAGTATCTGAATCACTATGCTCCTCTTTCCGTTTTTTAATCTTTGCTCGTCTTTTCTTCTTGATTTGCTGTGGAGGTGATACTAGTTCGATGGCTATTTCATCGATAGACATGGAAGGATCGGAAGGAGGTGGTATTTTGTCATGCTTTTGCAATTCCTGCAATTTTGGAAGGTTATTGACATTTGTTGCACGACAAGGAATAGATTTCTGGACAGCTTTGGAAAATGACCTCTCTGGTGCTGGAACACTGAACGGTTGACGTAGTGTCTTCTTGGGTTTCTTCATTGCCGGTTGAGCCATCGATGAGGAGGTTGCCGCTGAGGTGAGTCTGGAGGGCGGTATTTGGGACTCTTGTTGGGAGGTTGGAGGAGAGTTGGAAGAGGATGAAGAGGTAGAGGCAGAGGAAGAGGCGGCAGTTCTTTTCGATGTGTTATCTCTGCTCTTATGTGCAGGTTGAGCGGCGAGTGGAGTGAGCTGTGGAGGTAAGACTAGTTGACTTATCACCGAAGTTGGTTCCAGGGGAGTGACTGTATAAGTGGTGGCAAAGTGCTGATCAGGAACCTCTGAGCTTCCATCGGAAGAAGCGGTAGTGGAGAATGATGACAATCTCTTGCGTTTTGTTGACGTTCGATGTGGTATGTCTTGTAGAGTGTCGAGGGAAGGAAGCAGCGATGATGAGTCTGTAGTGGATGGGAGAGACGGAGCTCGTGGTAGGGGGTTGTTATCGACTCGAAGGTTGGGTGAGAGATGATGATGAGGAGAGCGAGCAGAGAGCATGAGCTTAGCAAGTGGGAGATCTGGAGAGGAAGAGCGTAATGAGTGTGTCTTGCATATCAGAGTATCCTCTATGAATCGTGTAGATGATGGAGAAGAAGCGTCGTCGAGGTCTGTGCATGCCGTCCGATCTACCATTGTGGTATCGTCTTCATCAACGTTGTCGTCTAGTGAGGAGAGGTTGGAGGAGGAAGAGTCGAAGTCGATAGGTGGATGGAGTTGAGATGGTTGAGGGACGTGTGTTGAGGTGTGGAATAGTGAGGATGACGAGGCTTCTTCCATGTTGAGGAGGAGCGCTGTGGTGGAGGGTGTTGAAGGAGGTGCAGGACTGGAGAAGACTGGGAATGAGGCAATGAGTGAGGAGGAGTGTTAAGTCAGAGTGTAAGATGAATTGACACAAACAGAGATAAGAGTGAAGCAAAGAGAGAGAAGAGCGAAATCCTCCTGCTTTTCAGCAGATCTACAGCAGACTTTTTTCACTTGACCAATGCTTGCTCTTCTCGCTCTCTCTCTCCCTCTCCGTCGGGGACAAACAACGATCCTGTACGTATGCCATGCCACACTTCACACTTTCATTTGGTCTGTTCTCCTTCGAGTCTGTGCTCAGGGGATGGATTGCATGGAAGGGAAAAACTTGGTATCCTGCTGTCGGTTCGTTCGGTTCGAGGGGGAGAAGAGAGAGAGGTGAGAGAGATGGTTCTGAAAAGAAGGAACGAGATGAGAGACTAAGGTTGACTTGTTAAACATGATGCATCATCCACTTTGTATTACTGGTTGACTGTACAATCATCCAACTGACCCGTAGTATCTCCTCGCTTTCGTCGAACAGGGAGATGTTCAGTTGCAACTCATGTCGAGCAGTGGCCCATCCCAGTTGCACATACAAACTTCAAGCTTCAGGGGAGAGCGGAGGCGAATTCGATGAGCAGCTGACACCTTCGACACCTCACGCGTTGCTCTCCTCCTGCTCAGCTGTTCTTCCAGTGTAGTGGATAGCATCCTCTCCATCTCTGAGCTCGCTTCGTTCAGTCTCTCTCGAGGCCGGATCTCCGTAGTTCTGACAAAGACAGACCTGGAGAAGCAGAGGGAGTGATCCTTGATGTTCGAGCACTTGCTAGTTCCTCATCATTGATACAGTAGTACCATCATCACCGGAGCATATATCATCCTTGCACTTCTTGCAGTATCAAAGCGGCCAGTTCTCAGTTCTGGCCTCGTGTTCAACCAAATCGTTCGCTCTTGCCTACACGAGCAACGGGAGTCCGCGCTATCTTCATCGAAGCAGCAACACTGCCTATCCTCCAGTATATCATCTTCATTCTGATGGTGCACTTGCTCGAAGTATCGTATGTCAAACAAGAGTGGAGCAAGATGCTTTGACAACGTTCCGACGTGATCGACTACTTCACTGATTCCACATGATCCCGAAATTGTCTATTCACAACAGGCGTGCAAGCATACGAGTATTCCATCTCTTACTCTTAACCGCAGTTGATTCTTTCTACAATCTAACTTAATCGTTCTAGAGAATATCGAATGAAATGGACAGGTACTTGGAGCTCACAAAGCGCGACTTGCGAAAAGCGCGTACTATAGCCAGACATGAAGACTTGGAGAAAGCGAGGAAGGAGCTCGTAAGTACTCTATCTGAGAAAGGATTAGGTGATGAAGGTGGGTTAGACTCCTACACAAACTCTTGAAGGTTGTCTGATTTGTTTGAACGTTGGGTTTTCAATCTTGACTAACTCTTGTGGCTAGCTACGGAGAAGCTGCTCTTCGAGTGAGTCACAGATTATTTCCCATATGCGCATGCGCAAAGAATCGAGACAAACTGGTTGTGGAACCTATCAAGACTTTCTGGTATCTCTTGGTCAATAGGAAAACCTTGTAACTAACACTGATTACACATCTCCTTTAACAAATGATGGTATCATAGTACAATAGTACCAGCACTAGCACCAGGTCATTCAGGCCCTAATTATTTCGGTTTCGTAACTGGTGGAAGAACAAAAATCTCTTTAATTGCTGATCATATAGTTAGTAATTTAGATAATAATGTTCAAGTCCATCTACCTGTAGGCTTTTCTCTCTCGTCCCCAGATAAATCACTGAACGCATTATTCAGAGAGCTGATTGAAGGTCTTTTTACACTCCTTTCCAATACATTACCCATTCTCTGATTTACGCATTACCTAACAACTTCACTTCAAATACAACGTCTTACAACATCTACCATTCTCTTCCCTCCTCCTTCTCATGCGCTGCTTCTGTTATCCGTAGAATGACACCATCTCAACTCATATCGAATCATTAGCTCTGGATCTAGTTTTGGATCTACTGTCAATACCGCGTTCAACGTATCCTAGCAAGACAATAACAACAGGAGCAACGTCATCTAATATCCTAGGGCTAGCATTAGGTCGTCAAGCTGTTATATCACGTATTAAATATGCCAAATCAGCTTTAGAAGCAGAATCGATAACATCAAAGAAAGATACTTTTTATTCAGTGGCTGAAAATGGTTGTGGTGGTATTGAAATAGATGTATTATGTGCCGGTGCTCATGCTAGTGTTAAAAAAGCAGCTTCAATAGTAGGTATAGGTAGATCAAATGTTATTGAAATTATAAAATCCAATGAAAATGACAATAAAGATCAGGATTATGATGAAGGTCGAGATATAGTTGCATTTGATATAGTTCAATTGGAGAAGAGATTGAAAGATGCGCATGAAAATGGGAGGGGTGTTATAGTTTGTCCTGCTTATGGAGAAGTAAATACTGTAAGTCTACATCATCCTTTCCTTATCTCATTTTCACCTTGGCTTGTCTATTATATGATAAAATGCTAATATACCTTTTTCTGTTCTTGTGTTACATTTGGTTTCCTTGGCGTATGAATAATAGGGAGCATTCACTCCTGATATGCCTATCATCAGAAACCTATGTGATAAATACGGAGCTTGGTTACACTTAGATGCTGCTTTTGGTGGATTCGGAGTATTACATCCTGATTTCAAAGATCAACTTCAAGAAGGGTTAGCATTAGCTGATAGTTTGACTTTGGATGCTCATAAATGGTGAGGAACATTTATCTAAACATTTTAATCTCCCGAGCCTGATTCCAGAACCATCGTGGTCTCTTCTTCGCCTTCGTCAGGCTCAACGTACCGTATGATTGTGGATTATTCTATACTCGTTCTACGGAGGTTCATCAAGCCGTATGTGGTCCAGGCGCCCAAGCTCCTGCATATCTCAGTGCTTCATCATCCTCCTCCTCAATTCCATCTCCACTTAATGTCCGCTTAGAGAACAGTTCTCGTTTTCGAGCATTACCATTATATGCTTCTTTAGTATGTTATGGTAAAGAAGGATATACTACTATAATACAAAGAAATATAAATTTTGCAAGAAGGATAGAATCTTGGATACGTGAAAATCCAAATTATGATAATTTAACACCTAATCCTTCCACAACTTCTTTTAAAATGTTAAATATAGTCTTATTCGCACCTTCTTCAATTTGTCAAGTTAAGGAAATGAGAGATATTGAAACTGGAGGTAATCTAATGACAAATAAAATCAATGAAAGTGGTGAGATTTATGTTACAGCTACTAAGTGGAAGGGTAGAAGTGCTGCTCGATTAGCTGTTTCTAATTACCTTACTGGAATGGAGGAGAGTGATTTTGAGAGGGTTGTTGGAAGGTTGAAAGCTATTATGGAAGTGTAGTAGTAAAGCTAGTTTCATTAGTGTAATGTTTATCATTTTGAAGCTAAAGTAAGCATGCAATATAATGCATTAATAGAAGTAATCTGTGGCGTCATCGATTGTCCGAGTGCCGCTTCTTATCGGATGAAGCAGCCGACTTGGAGAGCGCTTCTTGACCTTAACTTTCTTCCTGACCAACACAGAACAGTACATAATTTACAACCTCAACACTACTCACAACCATGGCATCATTCAACAACGTGTCCATCCCGAAAGACGAGAGAGTCGCACCCTACAACGCATTCCCGAACAACGACATCTCTGCGCTCGACGAGGGGAGATTCGACTATCCTTCTGCAACCGGCAGAGCGAGAGTGCACGACAGATCAGGCAATGAAGTCGAAGAGAGCGCAGAGGATACGACACAGGCTGGCGGCCGTGTTATCCTTGCCTGCTTGGACTTCAACAGGGAAGATCACCTCGCCGTGAGTTTCTGCGGTGTTGGCGCTCGCTGTTCTCCCGGACCGGCATGGCGGTGGAAAACACATGAAACTGAAGTCATGAATCAATTTTGATGTTCTCTACAGTCTGTCCTGAAAGAAGCAAAAGCAGTAGCTAAACCAGTAGACACTGTTATCCTATTCAACTCTCTCAACGTCGAAAAGTAAGCTCTCGAGATATGAAGTTCTGGGTCTTTGGTCATACCACATGACGATATATTTAAGGAAAGAAATACTGAACTATCCGTTTACTGAAACAGACACCCCGAAGAGAAGGGAATAGCAGATCAGAGAGTTAAACAAATAATTCAACATGCTGCTGATTTCCCTGAAGGTACTAGGGTACTCACCCATGTCGTCTATGCTAAACCTTATGAGATCGCTCTGGAAGTAGCAAAGAAGCACGTGAGTTGGGATTTTCTATTCCTGGAGATCATCAGAAGAGAGAAGTAGTTACTGACGTGGGCTCCGCTTGCTTCGTTGCATACACAGAGAGTATCCCTCATCATACTTGGAAAGCGCAACCTCCGCGGTCTCAAGAAGTTGACAGCCAAGTGAGTTCATCTACGATCTGTTGTGAGATGAAAACAGGACTGATACATCCTATCACTCTCCAGCTCCGTCTCAGACCACGTCATCGAATCGTCACCTTGCTCTGTCCTGATTGCCAAGGGTGCATAAACGAATAATGTCCACGGGCGTCGGTAATCTCCACAGCCTACAATGGCTTCGATAGTGTCGAATAGTCAAAGGCCAAACCCTCTCAGTGTAGCCCCGTATATGCGATCATATGTATATAGCAGCGGTAGCTCCCTAATAATCGAATTGAAATTGCAAAAACTGCCTTGAAGTACTTTCCTGATCCGTAACATACGGCTTGATCGTTGCGGTTGCTACAGTTGCAGCTCTCGCTTGGTTCAATTGCTGAAGTGACAAGGACAACAGATGGAAGGCGTGATTGTTCTCGCGAACAAGTCAGTCACACAAGGCTTAAACTCGATATACATTCACTGACATTATGCTATACCGTCGGATGGGACAGCAAGCCGCTCCTCAGTACACGTTTCTCGAATCCACGTCTGGCGGACCTCGCAATCGATGCTTTCTTGAACGCAAAGCGAAGCAGTGGGAGTAACAGCACGGCTACCACTACCGGACCGTCATCATCGTCATCGGCATCATCATACAATGGTAAAGCTCGTGATGATTCACTAGATCCTATCATCTGGTTCGAGGCATTTGAAGATCTATCGTCGTCCTCGAGACGTAATGCAGCGAGCGGTAGTAGCAGCAATGGCGGACGAAGAGGAAAGACCAGAGCAAGGCAGAATAGCTATACCATGAGTGATGAAGAGTCAGACGAAGAGGAAGAGGACTCTGACGAAGAAGAAGAGGATGTTGACGATGAAGAAGACGACGACCATGATAAAGATCAAGGTATCGCTCAGAATGCTTGGGTATCAACATCGAAGACTCAGATTGGGGTGTCCTCGTTTAATGGACAGTCAGCTGCCAAATTGAGCACTTCTTATGGATGCTGTCACATTTCGCATAACAATCTATATTTTCTTGTTCCAGTGCGGAAAGATTGTAAGTGTGTTAACCTTGGATGAACGCTGATATCAAGACTAGCTTTTTAAGTGGAGTAGCTGACACTTCTCGGCAACAGCAGTCGACCCATCAATACCCTTCTCGTATCTCTACTCGCTTATAGGTGTACTGCGGCAGTACCTTGGGGGAGAAGTGAATGACGTTACAATGAGAGAGAACTTTGATGTTTCTTTACAATTGCTAGGAGAGACCTTCAGCGCTCCATATCCCGTTTCAACTGATGCATCAGCATTACAAGAATTAGTTCCTACTACAAGCCTATTCAGCAAAATGCTCTTAGCTGGATTAGCAGCTGCAACACAAGCTACAAGCTCAGTTAGTAATAACCTTAACACCAATAATGGTTTAGGTTCAACTTCTTCATTAATGAGTGGAAGTTTAACACCGTCATCATTATTTTCAAGTCCATTATATTGGAGAAGATCAGGAATAAAATATGCTCAAAATGAGATTTTCTTTGATATAAATGAAGAAATAAAATGTATTATTGATAAATATGGTCAAATTATAACTGGTGATATTTGGGGTAAAATTGTTTGTAGATGTAAATTATCTGGAATGCCAGATGTTTTATTAAATATCTCAAACTCTAATATTATTGATGATCCTTCTTTTCATCCCTGTGTGAGGTGAGTTTATTATCCTTCCGCTTCTTTCCCTACACTTCCCTTCTACCTAATTACTGTTACCCGATTCGCCTGAACGATGGGAACGAAAAGGCTGATTTACATAACACACCGCTTGCTTCTGTATGCAGAATCGGGAAATGGACTACAGCAAAATCACTCTCATTTGTACCTCCAGATGGCGAGTTTGAACTTATGGGTTATCGACTCAGCAACTCCAGTCCTGGTTCTTTATATGCCCGCAGGAACGCGTCTGGCAAATCGAGCGACTCGCTACCATTACGCATACGACCTGTTATAACAACAGGTGAAGCTGGTGGTTCTTTCAATATCTCCCTCGCTCCCTCTGGGACAGCAGGACCTGGTGGAGTTGCGATACTCGAGGATGTTATACTCCACCTATATCTAGGTTCAAGTGCAACAGCTGTCAAAGCTTCCATACAATCGAATGACAATCGTCGTTTGGCTGCCATCTCCTCGAATCCCAGTTCATCTTCTTCATCATCCGCAAACAAAACACCTCCAGGAGGATCATGGGAGTTCGATTCCATATCACGGATTCTGACATGGAAAATACCTAAACTTATTTCATCTCCAGTCCTCAGTGGAACATGGCAATATGATGATAATTTAGGCAAGAGCTCTCCTTCACCTGTGATGAGCGTCGCTTTCAAAGCTCCTTTGACAAATATTTCGGGCTTGAGCATATCGAGCTTGAAAGCCCTTGGCGAGAAATACTCAATGTATAAAGGACTTAGAAGTAATATGAAAGGCCATGTCGAGGTTAGGTGGTAGGTTTGTTTGCACAGTGGTAATACAACAATGCATTACGGGACGACCGAGATATTGTTACATGATTGAACACGTTGCCACTCGTCATTCTGCGTATTGAGTTTAAGTCAGTATGGGTCATATTACGGTAGTTGCTGTCTCTATGACCTACGAGTGACCCTGATCCCAATATTCCTACATGTCCCTAAGACGCTCCTCGCCAGACTCTCCAATGGAACATGCTTCAAATGCTCATCCTCCTTCTTAATTTTAGCAATCTCATAAACATGTTTGAGTGTCACACTACCAATTTCTTTGTATCCAACGGTAGGGATAGCAACATCACCCGGTAAAGCGGGATTAGGAGCATTCGATAGCAATATTAGGTTTTTCCCTGCAGGTGGGTCGCCTGCACCTTTGTCCACTTCTGCAGCTTGCATTAACAACCATGATGTTGGAGGTGATTTGATAGTAAATGTAAAAGATTTATTTGACATATCAATATTCATCTTCACTGGTGTTGGTGTACCAGGTACGATATGAGATGTTCTTGCATTGAATTCCTTGCAAAAATCGGCTGAACGGATACCTCGTGCTCCTGTACACATTGTATGTTATATCCGATGAAGATACCCTCAAAGTGAGCCTGGTGATCGCGCGAAGACAGACTTAGATGCTTCAAACGCAACGAGAGCTTACCGAGAGCTGGACCGATAGGTGGTGAAGGAGTAGCTTTGGCTATTCGTATTGATGAGATACTAAGCTCAGCTCGAGTCGCTAATCTGGTATCACGTTCTGCGGCGTCTTACCTGCTGGACACAGAAGCCTGTTCGAAAAGCATAGCCCAGTTCAGTAGCTGCGTTCGATAACAGGCAGACGTTGACGGAGGACATGGCTCACCTCACTGTTTGCAACGTACTCGTCGCAGCTTGTTTACTCATTGTTATATGTGTTTGTTGCACGGCAAGAGAAGGAAGTCACTGCTTGTCCTGATATTCTACAGATTGTCTCGATCGTCAGGCGCCTACAGAAGCTGGATTTCACATATGCTCTCTTTTCCGTACGAACTAGCCGTGTAATCATACTATACACTACCTCATGCTGAACTTCATTCTGGTTTCTGAAGCTTGTTCAGCCTGCATGCCGCCGAGACAACGTCGGCCTGCCGTACCACCACATCGCAAGGACATCGATGCAACTGGAGGAACTTGTTTCAGGCTATGCTTTACAATGCAATGATTCAGTACAAGATGCAGATAGACAGGAATACTAGACTATTCTACTCGAAGATCAACTTCAGTGTGCAGCTCTCCCTCCCTCACCGGTCCTCTCTCTCCTTCGTCTCCTCATCCACTCTCAACTCCATTCCCTCAAGCGAAAGTACTCGCTCGCGGAGGTGCGTAGTCTTCCTCGTCGCTTTCTACGACTGTCGCCAGTCTCGGGGAACCTCGCCATGGTAGCGATGGTGCTGGAATATGACCGACTGACCTATTAACGACGACCGCCTCATCTTCGACTGCTGCATCACTGCCACTATCACTATCAGATGAGGAAGAGGACGAAGAGCTGACATTCGCAGAGAAGGAGTGCCAGGATGTATAGTCGTGACTAGGTTTGTCACGTCGCTCACGGGCAGCTACCACAGCAGTCAACAGAGCTCGCCTCTGTTCGACAAGCGCACGAGGTTGAGTGGTACCGTTTGTGAAGCTTGACTTCATGAGCTTGCTGACTGCTTTCTCATGTCGGGCGCACCTGAAAGCAACCTCGAACACGTTAGGATACTGTGGGCGTGCTGGCCTAACTTAAAGGCATGCCTACAGGGTGCCATTCAGATCATCACTGTTGCCAAGTTCCCCGATGCGGACAACACGGCATGGATAGCATTCGTAGCTACCTTCCATGGCAGGTGGCTTTCTACCTGGTATCAATGCTGCTTGCGCGTGCATGAAAACCTCTTGCGGGGTCAACATACTTTCTTCTGCTTTTATCGTTCAACTTGATGCTTTTTTTTATTTGCATAGCAGGGGAAAGGGATAAAGAGCAGCCCTCAAGCAGCTCAAGGGGTCAAGCTGACGTTCCTTACCCCCTCAGTCCAGCTGACCAAGGGCGTAAACGGAAGTCTGGCTGAACCGCCGGCTTTCCTCCTTGTCCGTCACGCCTACGCCTCCGTTGGCTCTGGTCTGGCCGTCAAAGGGATCGCTGACCACCTTGGCGTTGGTGGTGGCAAACTCCGGAAAAGGACCTTTTTCTTGTGACCTTGCGACACAGCTTGTTTTCGCTTTACAGCGTAGTCTGCTTGCATCATCTTGATCGTCGCCTCAGCCATGGCTATGACTACTGCAATCTCCCACCAGGCAATCCGTTTACAAGCGCCCTGCTCAACCACACGGTATCTCTGCTTCTCTCGGTTCCGTCGATAGCTTTTGAAACCATTCCATAAAACGCATATAGCTGTTTCTCAAGCGTCAGCATGTCCAACAGTGAAATATCAGGTGGCTGCACTTCCATCGAAGATGGTATGTTGGGCATTGGTCCATTAATGGCTATGGAAACAGCAGAAATACCTGCTCAAAGCAAGCTTGGACAGCGAACCCGCAGGCGCGGTCAGTCCATCTTAACTATGACTCCTAGTAAGTACTCAGGTCTATCGGTGGGCACTGTACTTTCTGATCTATTTGCTACAGCTGGCCCTTGTCGCAAGCGTCGAGACACAGCCTCTGAACTCCGTCGAATCAGAGTGGTAGGCCGATTCGCTAGTCCTACCGGCTCACGGGAGACTTCTCCAGGTTATACTGGGTATAACAGTGGTGACAGTGACACCCCTTGCTCGACCGTCCTCAACCATCCGATACCGAAATGCCTACCGAACGGAGACCCTAATGATGCTGATGATGAGGCTGAAATCAACAAGGAGCTGACGATAAGAGGACGCAGCCGAGAAGTTCGAAGAATTTCAGTCAGCAGTCGTTAGCCTTACTTCTGTACTGAAGTATAGCGCAAAGAGTCGACCTTAGTCTCATACCATAAAAACTGGCCATTGCTACTTCCACATATTTCAGAAAATGTTCAACATTTACCAGGCAATTGTAGAAATATTGTAGATCGCCTTGAAAATGAATGAATTATGCCATTCTAACCAATGCTCGTGCGGCATGTGCCCTACTGCCAGATTGCTAGTGGCTCATTTACCATCTACCACCTCCACCTCCATGCTGAGGTCCGCCAAAACCGCCAGGCCCAGGAGGTCCACCGTACTGTCCTTGAGGTCCACTGTGACCAAATGAAGGTCCTTCGTGCCTCCCACCGTAACTGCTATCACCAAACATGCCACCGCCAGGGAAGCCATGTCCACCGCTAGGTGGTCCGTGATGAGTTGACCCATCCAGGGCGGACAATAAACCAGATGTCTAGAGAAGAAGACGTTGCTCGTCTCAGATTATAATTTAAGGTGAAACAACTGCTTTGCTTGCTTACCAGACTATTCTGTGGCCGTCCATGTTGGCTGTAATGCGAGGATCCATGACCGTATTGACCTGAAGGACCATACATTCCGGCAGGAGGGCGCATATTACTATTGCCTTCCCCAAACATGGACTGTCCAGCTCCGCTACCAAATAGGGATGATGTACCGACTCCGCCAAACATTGGTGGACTGCCACTGGGTGGTTGGAATTGCTGTTGGTTGTGCTTTCCATTGCGATAAGCCTTGTATAAATTCCAGGCCATTGCTGCTACTCCACCACCACCCAAAGCCTTGCCAAACTGAGCGCGTTCATCGCTCTCGTTGCCGAAAGCACGATTGGTGCTTGTCGGTCCTTCTTCAGGCGGAGCGGCAGTCAGCCTGGCATTGGGATCTTGGGGAACGTTCCCAGATCCGGCATAGAAAGAAGCCGCTTCTCCACCAGACCTCACACGATCGTTCTGTACAGCAGGTGCCGGCTGGCCCGGTTGAGAGCTCGCGCCTGCCGTTTTCAATTCAGGATTGCCAAGTCGCAAAGAAGCTGAGTTCACTATACCTCCTGGCCCACGCAGCTGTCCGCCCTGATCACCAAAATTTGGAGGGTGCCAGAAAGTTTCTCCTGTCTCAGAATTAGCATAGTATGTCGCTTGTTGCTGTTCGTTCCATTGCGTGACATAAGGGTACGGAAGCGGGTCTTGAAGAACACCAGCAGGTCTTGGTGGAGCACCAGAGGATTGGAAATTCGTAGACATCTTTAGAAGTAAGGTATTGTACTAGTGAAGCAAAGAGAAGGATCAGAATGGGCTAGCAGTCGATGTAGGTCAGGCTTAGGTACGCCCGCTGTAGCGATCGGGTTTGGCTTGAGGTTGCCTGTCTGCGGGAGGGTCAGCTTGTCAGAAAGACGGTGAACAATATGCGGAACTCGTTCATCCAGCAAGTCTGGCTCGTGAAGCTGAAAGGATGGTGCTATTGCTGCATGCTGATGGACTTGTCGACTCTATGGACTATGTGGCGAATCTATACTTCTATAAACAGCATCTAATAGACTTCTAGTACGTATCGCTCATCCTCCTTGAGTTCCTCAATGTATGCTTCTGCTTGCTCAACAGACTTGCCCTTGGTTCCAAGTGCAGTTGTCAAGGCCTTGTAGACATCTGGAACAGGCCAGGTAGGTCCGCAGAGGTAGAAGACACCGTCTTCAAGGAGATCAGCAAGCAGCTTGGAGTCGTTCATCATTTTGTGCTGGATGTAGACCTTTTGTTTTGTATCTCGCGAGAACGCCAATCCAGTGTGGGAAATGACGCCGTCACGGACATATGCCTCGATTTCCTCGCCGTATAGGAACTCGGCTGAACGGTATCGAGCACCAAAGTAGTATAGCAATGGTCCTACATCGATGCCTTGTGCTCGCTGCCAAGCTCTTTCTTGCATAAAGGCGCGGAAAGGCGCAGCACCTGTACCAAGACCAGCCATAATGATTGGTTGTGTGTCGCGGGGAGGAAGCTGTAAACCAACACCGTTAGATGATACTCACAAAATGACCATCAAATGGACGAGACTCACCTTCATGACGGATGGCTTGATGGAGACCATGACTTTAGCACCTACGGGCAAACCAGCGAGGTATCTCGTGCATTGTCCGAATCGCTTCTGTCCTGCAGAGGTCTCCCAGTCAACTGTAACGATGAGCAGGTGAACACTATCGCCAACAGCATTCTGAGAGCTGGCAATAGAGTAGTGACGCGGCTTAATGGTAGCGATCTCGGCAACCATATCCTCCAAACCAAATCTTGCTTTTGTAGATGGGAAGGCTTTCAATACGTCAACATAAGTGACAGTATCGAGCTCGGCCCACTTCTTGAAGGTGGAGGAACCCTCAGCTGAAGCGATGAAACGCAAGTGACGAGCTTCTTCTCGGGAATCTGCATACTTGCTAAGAACTTCGTAGAAGGATTTGGGTGGCTTGCCGAAGATATCGAGAGTCTGCTGGAATAGCTGGAAGACGGTGCGCACTTCAATCTTTCCAGTTGGGTCTGTGCGAGATGGGAAGCTGACAAGAGCATCGCCATCGAGACCATAGTAGTCGATAAAGTCCTTGACTTCCTGCTCGTCGTTAAGTCCATGAATACCAAGAGCTTCGCCGACAGCGTATTTAAGGCCAGTGCCCTTGGTATCGAACTCCATGTGGAAGACGTTTCGATCGTAATCATCAGGTGTTAGTCTGCGGTTCTCGCTGACTGTGATGATGAAGTTTTCTTCGTGCAGATCGGGACGCATCTTCTCCTTCTCCTCAACTGGTACTGCATATGCCTCAGGATATAGAAGTTGCTGAGCGACAAGCTTGATGGAATTGTGGCTGGCGGGAGTAGGCTCATCCAATGACTTGATGGGGTTGGCGGCTGTAGCAGCATTGCTGACCTTGATAAAGGCAGGCTGATTGATAGCACTGTGATCACCTTCACCAGGTGCAAGCTGATGCATAGGAACAGCCTTTTCCTCTTCATCAACCTCCATGTCGGAAGAAGTGAGATCAACGCGTAGGAGTGCCTTCGATACACCCTGGATGACCCTACTGACGACTTCCGGTGAGTGAGTACCCTCGAGAATCTTCGACAGTGCAGATTGATCGCTATTTAGGTATTTGCCCCAGAAGACGACCTGCTCAACGAGAGCAACACCATCTTGGCCCTCTATGCCAGCCTCTTTGGCAACGGCTTCAGAGTTGATAGTCCAAACATTGTTATGGCCAGTGAGCTTATTCTTCTCGTGCTTGCCAAGCTTCTCCTTGTATTCTTCGGGTGCCCATTTAGAGGCAAAAATGATCTGTGTCTCGGGGCCAGCTCGCTCAATAGCATTGTACGAGGCTAAGACAAATTGAGGATCGGAAACGAAGATCAAAGATGGTTCGCTAGTCAAAGACAAAGCGCTTAGAGGTGCATCGTAATCGGCCTTTTCACCAGCTGGAGACAGTAGAAGTTCGGAGTTCTTAACACCCAGTCCTTTGGCGCTCTTGCCTCCCGCAAAATTGTCGAAAGTCTCGAGAAGACGGGGAACAACGCCTCCTTCGCCTCTAGGAGCGAGCTGGGCGAATCTAACAGCGAGAGCAGGTGCAACTTTGGCAGAAGCATCGCTATCGGCGGACCAGAAGCTGACAAGCTTGCTTCGTACTGGTAGGAGTGACTTGAGCTTTGGTGTAACGAAAGCTTTGCTGGAGCTGGGAGAGGCAATTCTGACGAGAGTCGAAGCCCATTCCTTGACGGTCCAGAAGGACACAACAGGGAGAGGAATGACCGAAGCGACAGATTTTCCAGATGAAGTGATAGCAGAGAGGGCTAGGTCATAGAACCAAGTCTCGGTCTGACCGAGATCGCTATCGGCTGTAGGGACGTGAACAGCTTGAACACTGTGAGGGATGAAAGCCATCAGGTCTTCGGAGAAGGTGGCTTCATCGATATCGTTGACAGCGAGGATGGCAACTTTTGAAGTAGCTGGTGACTCCATAGCAGTCAAAGCTGCGACAGCTAAGCTTGAGTGCATGGATGAAGGTAGGAGAAGTAGGACTTCTGGAGAAGCATGACCAACATAGGTAAAGGCATCGGTAGCTTGTCCAGAGGGGGTATCGAAGAGGATCTGCTCTTGAGCAGCCTCGAGGTCGTCGAAGATATGAATGACAGTCTTGCCGGGTTTAGCATATGCAGCGGCTGTAGTCTCGAGGACCTGCTTGGGTCCTTTGCCACCACTGAAGAGAAGCTCGCCTTTCCATCCTGAAGCACTGAGGCTGAGCAGCTTCAACGCAGCGAAGAGCTGAGCTGTGTTGTTGGAGTTGGCAGCGACGCTGACGACTACAGATGCTCCCTGTGCGGAAAGAGCAGCAAGAGTTGGAGCCAAAAGGCTGAGAGAATCGGCAGTGGCGAGAACGCTGACTGGCTTGATGGCAGAGCCGGAGAGAGCGACAGCAGTAGCGAAACCTTGGACAGCAGCACCAACACCTTCTCTAGCTTCGATCTTGTAGACACCCTCGGATTGAGGGAACTGCTCGTAGGTTGGCCATGTGTCCAGCACAAAAGTTGCGGCAGAGTTGGCCACAACGTGCAGAGCAAGCAAATCGACGGGCTTGCTCAGGGTGTCGGTGGCTGCAGAGGCAGGAGATGGGAATAAGCATCACGTACAGTCTGATCATAGCTATTCCAACTCACCTTTGATGCCTTCGGGATGACCGGCCGAAGTTCTGCTTTTTTTGCGCGACTGCTCCTGTGCAGCGGCAGAGACTCGCTTGGAGGGAGCCATGTTTGGCAGAGGACAAGTGTAGCGGGGTAGGAGCTGAAAGTTTAGCTGAACCCAACACCAACAGAAGTGCTTTGATAGGAAGCAGAGTTGTTCACCATGGCTGATTGATTATTGTTGCTGCTCTTTCCTCAATTTTATCGCCCGCGCGATATCGCGCCTTCGATTTCCGGTGAATGATCAGCGATCACCCTGCTGACTGGTCTTGCTTGCCGGCTTAGTCATCTAAGAGCACTAAAACCGATCTCTTTCTTTCGCTTTCTGCTGTCTGCCTGTTATCCTCACGCTATCATCTGGACATGAGGCTCGGAGTCCGTCTGGCAGTACTGCTGGTGAAATGAAGAAATCGAAGCGCAGGCTCTCAACGCGCAAGATGTTCTACCTCCACTCCACTATGGGCAAAGTCTGTCCGGACCAAGGCCGGCTCCTTCCACAGCTCATTGGCGAAGGTGTTCGACACGTTGTCTCGCTTTTATGCATCCCCAGCTATACCCTGTCCTTGACTTATGACCATCCTCACTAGGAGCTCTCCCACGCTTTCGTTAAGATAGTCATTGTCCGCCCAGCTAATTAGCGTCGCTGGACTTTGCGTACAGATGGCGAACACTCAGCCTGATGTCGCATACCATGCACTCCCTGATACCCCCGCTGATGCTATAGATGTCAGCCAGCCGTTGCCTAAGTCGAATTTGAAGCAGAGTGAACCTCAAGGTCTGCCTAAGCTGCAGATGCTGGCCTATGCTGGTATCAGGTCAAGCGAACGTGAGTGGTACAGGCTAACCATCTAATACTAGCTCTCTTTGACTGACTTGCATCCGCAGCCTTCATGTTCTTCGTACTCGCCACGCAAGTGTTCACACACGGCAAATACATAACGGTCCAGTTCGACTGATAAAAGCCCGATTTACAGTTTCATCAACGAGCTTATAGTCGAATATGGTATTGCAAATGACCCTAAGTCAACAGGTTATGCCGCCGGCCTGCTTGAAGCTGTGGTTTGGATAGCCAATGCCGCGGTTATGATGGTATGTTGTTCCAGCCATTGCCTATCGTTGTCAATTTAAAGTGGGTGATCATCAGCCTTGGATCTATATCGCGGACATATATGGCAGGCGACCTGTTCTGCTTGGAGCAACAGGTATATGCACCATCATCGGATTGATGATTGGCTTTCCAAGATCCTTCGCAACACTTCTTTTTCTACGATTCCTAGCAGGTTTCTGGAATGGGTGAGTGCCCTATACATTCGCTATTGCCACATTCTGGCGAATAACGTGAGGTCTATCCTGTTCCCAGACAATCTGCAGTAGCGAAAACCTACCTAGCTGAGCTCGTTGATGAATCAACTGAAGCGACAGCCTTTGCCTTCCAGAGTCTAGCTTGGCAAGTTGGATGGAGCTCAGCTGGTGCGGCTGGTGGATATCTCAGTCACCCAGAACGTTATTTTCCAAGCTTGGCCAACAACTCTTTCATTCAACAATACCCATTCGCACTTGGTCCATTAGCAGCGTCAATCATACCACTATGCTCAGTTGCGTTTGGCTACTTTATAATGAGAGAAACGCTACCTCCTGGTGGATTTCGCGCGCCTCTCAAGATGAACTCGAATATGTGGTCCGCCTTACACGTCTGGTACATCATGGTGTCGTGCAATATATCTTTTATGGCAATCCTGCCATTGTTCATGTTTGCGCCAGTGGATGCAGGTGGCATGGGCTTGACCACAGTAGCCATAGGTAAGTTCACGGACCATAAATAGTTCTAGCAAATGGGATTAATAAGGCTAAGAACTATTGGATTAAAGGCCGCTACTATGTAATTCGAGCGGCTGTAATCATCTCAGTAGAATTTCCCAGTAAGTGAGCTCTATTGAGATATCATATGGAGACAAACTGAATTTTCATGAATGATAATGTAGTTTATCCCCGTCTCCATCGTCGATTTGGGCACAGTAAGATGTTAAAAGGTCAAATTTTGCTTTATCCAATTATTTTCACCCTTTGCCCGCTCGTGAGCATGTCACGGCGTTATTTTCATGAAGATAACCTGGACCCAATTACTTTCATTCTACTTGGCACCATGTTAGCCCTTGAAGCACTGGCGCAGACTATCTTCATTTCGGGCGATCTACTCTGCACAAATGCAGCGCCAGAGAAGAGTCTGCAATCAAAGTACAACGCTGTTGTTGAGCTTGTCGCCAAAGTGAGCAATCCATCATCTGACAGCTTATCTCTCCTTTATCTGTCACTCCTTTTTCTGACGAGACTGCGAAATAGCTCGGGCAAATCACTTTCACTTGGATTGTTAGCTGGTTGTTCGCATTTTCAGCCGAAACTCAGATCTTCTGGGGCTATCTAGTCTGGATTGCGCTTATAGCCAACGCTACCTATGGCGTGTCGAGGACCTTCAAGCTCAAAGAAACTGAAGGCTGGAGAAGAAGAGAGACATCAGAGTGTGGCTCCCCTATGACACCAATGACCGCTCAGTATGACTAGATACCACAGGCTCTTGATATCTGGTAACAGCGATTCAACAGTAAAAAATGGCCTGTAGTGGAGAGCGACTGTACGGAAAAGATGATCGTCAGGAAAACTAGTAAAAGAAAAGCAGTGTACAAATGACATATTAACGCTCGGTGTGAATGACTTCTGCTGCTGAGACGTACTGTAAAGTACCATTCTGTGGCTCTCACTCAATCAAAGCGTCAACGCAGCGGACCGAACAGGACTGGAACCTGTTATATTGTATCAGAGAGGACCAGCGAGTACCTGGTATACGATGCGAGTGTGAGAATGTCATGGGAAGGCTGTAGGATAGGCTTGGTCTATGAGACACGTTCTATTATCGCAAGAGACGCAGACATCATTCTCGACGAAGCGCATTGGTCCAGAGTCCTGGATAGATCATACTGCGGGCAATCTTTCGATTTGCAAAATGGAAAAGTGTAGGTTCGGCAAGAAAAGCATTGTTATAGCATGCTTTACCAGGCAGGCAAGCACGCTTGCTAGACCTGGAGTAAATAATCTTTCATACGCATTGAATGCATAAACGATTTAGCTTGATCAACAAGTCTATGTAGAAGGCGTAGCTACAGAACTGAAAAAATAAAGATGCGACCGACTGATGTGTTCCAGGACTGTTTGACCATTGTGCGAGAGGACTGCAAACTTGCTTAAAAGCAAACACTGTGAGAGGACTGACTGATAGGATGAGCAATCAGTTCTTGCGACAGCAGCGTGTCGACTGTCTCTTAACCCAAAACCAGAATGCACCCAAGAACCGCACTGCACTGAGACCTGCTGTGCACCAGAGGATAATGTTGAAATACAGGGACTGCTTGTCGCTCTGTTCGGCAGCTGAAGTATCCAAACCATTGACGTTGCTGTTACTGAAATTCAGCCTCGGTGATACTCCGGCTCTGAAACCAGGAAGGTCACTCACGAGATGGCAATCACCAAGGCGCCGTTCGTTAGAAGCCATATAGAGACCAAGCGTGTGCGGAAGGTCCTGTTCTGATCATCGATACTGCGGCTCTCATGAACCTCGGCAACGTCGACAGGCCGCATTGCTCGCTGAACCACCTCTTTGAAGACTGAGTCAAGGTCGGCTTCGGTCTTTTCGATTTCCTCCACAACGCCAGTCTCGTTGCCATCAGCATCCTTGGAGGACTTGATGGAAGGCAGCGCGTCCGCTTTGTCAGATCCTGTCGAGAGCTATCGTCAGTATTCAAATTAGACAGACTCATTACATGGGCCTATAATCCACCTTTCGTTCCCCAGGCTACAAATAATCGAGGACAAGATCAGCCACGTGGCCGGAAAAGAGCATCTCAAAGTAGGAAGATTAAACTCACAGACGTCATGTAGATTGCAGAATGCATAGGTACCTATGATATTCGTCATACTAGGTGCGATACCGATGTATTGAGGGAAAGAATGGAACATATGCCAAGGGTCGGCATACAAAAGACTGGTAATAAGGTAGATACCGTATGTCGAGACGAGAGCAGCGAGCAGGGTACCGTTCGTGCCGCTGACTAGCTCGAGTACTTTATCTCCTACAGTATCGGCTTCTTTGAATTTGATTTGCTGTATTCGATACACAAATATGTCAATGTCAAGTCGCCACTGAAAAGGTCACGTGATAAACAGCATAAACCAACTTACCGAGAAAGCCTTGATAGTGAGCCATACAGCGCATACAGTGAGGTAGTAGCCAAGTATCTGTTGAGGGATTATAATCCATCAGCTGTACTGACCGATTGTAAGCATTTTTCAAGAGAAAACATACAGCGAAGATGGTAAAAGAAGCAACATAGGAGTATACTTCTCCCTTTGGCCTATTACCCAAAGCAAGAATGAATTGCATAGCGAGTGTAGCTCCATATAACCACGTAGCACCGAGATTGACCCAATGTGTAATTTCTTCAGTTCCAAAAAAGAAAGTAGGATTTTCGCCCTTCGGGACGAGCCTTATAATGATAGAGAAGGTAAGCCATAGATTTGCTAATGCGAACCAGCCGAACCTGCATTGACAAAGTCATTCAATCAGTCAGCAGCATGTAAAGTGCAAGAATGGAGCAAGCAAGGCATCTACTCACAAGAGTTGGAAAGCGTTGAAGAGAGCTTGAATGTGGAACATGAAGAGACGGAAAGGATTGTGACCAGATTTATAGAATCTAAAGAAGTGCACCAAAGCGTAGACAGAAGCAGCGAATGAACCATTAAGCCATCTTCTACGTTGACCGATAAGTTCAGCGACGCCTGCCATAGAAGACGAAGGGGAAATACAATATTCCATCAGCATTTACTACTACTGGCAAAAAAAGGGTATATAGAAGTATAGAAGTATGATCACCTTCAGGAACATCGGTCTCTCCTTTAGCGGGTTTGACATAGCTGAGATGCCATTTATCACCAGCTTTAGCTACCAACTCGAAGCATAGGATACGATCCTCAGCCAGGAACATATTCTATTCCAAGACCATCGCATCGGAACATCTCCAACATATCAGTTCCATTGGTATTCGTGCACAAGTATCAATTTCCCTCACCTTTGTAAAGATATTCATTCCTTCAACTCCCTTCTTACCCAATCGATGAGCAAGCGTATGATCACCATGGAAATATTGTTCCAAAGGACGACCAAGTAAAGCTCTATATCTATAGGCTGAAAAAGCACCGGGAAGGACTGATACGTAACCGAATGAAGATTCCAGAGGCTTGTCGAGGATGTCTATAGAAAGCAGCAAGAGTCAGTTCGATGTGCCTACAGGTAACGAAACTTCAGGGTCTTGAGAAGCGGGTATAATCAACGACTTACTGGACATCTTGTACTCGAAGCTTACAGACGAAAATAAAGGTCGTGAGCCATTTGAAAACAGATGCGATTGGATCACGGGATTGTTACAATCCATGACTCACTTTTGAGCAGCTACCAGAGGATTCAAGAGTTTTTTTCCGCTTTTCAACATAGCGTGAATTTCACCACAAGCTCCTCCCAAGTGTTTATCACTGCAGATCATATTGCAAAAAAAGAAAATCAGCATCTGGACCAGACAGCACGCGGACTAAGTAAGGCAAGACAGAATATATAAACTTACTTATAAAAAGCCTCCCAGAGATGATATAATGATTTAGTACCAGGTTTAGTACCAGCATCAATAAGTATACAAACTTCAGGTTCTAGTTGTCTTCCGATAGCATTAAATAACCATCTATGAGAATTTATTTTCTTGCTATTCTTTTGTTTTAAGCAGAATATCATTTGTACTGGAACTAGATTTGATGAGTCTGCTCCTTCTACTGGAGTGATAAGAGTTGGTTTGGTATCTACTGAGAGTTGGGTTGTATACTAAGGGAATAAGCATAGTAAGACGTCAGTAAGCCGAAACGTGGATGCGCTAGTTATCTGGCTTTACCTCAAACATATGGGCGACTGTTTCTTTACCATCAACTTCCTTCTTCATGATATTGTCTTGATATACGCCGCTGTGAGTAGTGAGCAGATACCGATAAGTAAGCTATATACAGAGTAAAGTAGAAGAGAAATCAGAGTAACGTATCAGCTCACATAACCGATAAGACATCCAAAACATTCTTATCACAAGGATCAATACCATCAAAAACAAGGGCAACAACGATTCTTTGCCAACCAGGTCTACCTTCTTCCGAACTTCTTCTCCAAAATTTAGATTTGCTTTTGACAATATCTCTAATATTTAACATTACTCCATGTAATGTTCTTGCTACTAATGTTTTATCTTCATTATAGTATGTTATTGCAATTAATAATTCTGTATCTCTTCCATAAGTTTTCTGTCGAAGTTGCCATCCGTTCTGGATATCATCATTATTTTAGTATTTGAGCTTTGTCGAACAATATCAAGAAAGAAGATGCTGGGATGGAGGGAGGAATTGCTCACTGCTGGTGTAAAGTCGTCTGGATCGACTGTTGCAGCTGAGTATCTGTTGTATGTGAGCCAGTTAGCTGAATGCCTCCCCGGTAAAAGTATCAAAGGTCAGCTTACCTCATGTGAGTGAACTCGCTTGACTTGGCTATAGCGACACGACAGTGATATATATGCCAGTTACTTGTCAATCAATATCCCTCGCTTGTGGCGAAACAAACACTCACACGACGCTCTCCATTTAGCTTCTACCGAATTCACAATAGGATTAGGAACCGGATATTCATGTACGAAATTACCTTGTTTAGTTAATTTTACTTTAGTAGTTTTACCTCTAGTAGGCATTCTAGCTCTTTTTTGCCATTCAGCTTCAGAATCTGCAGTAGACATTCTAGCTGGGTAATTAGGACGACTGAACCCTACGTGAGGAGTTGTTGAATTATATCCATTGAAACTACCATCATCTTGACCATATGGATCATGTTTTAAGAATGCAGGTGTACTTGCACCAGGATGAATGTTCTGATAGCCCTGTGGCTGGTTGTGGTTTAGGGTTGTGGTCGAGGCAGTCATCATGGAGGGTGGGTAGCCAGCTAAAGGCTGAGCATTGGCAGTGAGAGGCGATCTCTCTCCATCATCGTACATGTCTGCATATCCACCACCACCACCGCCAACCATGTGCTCGTGTCCTGGAGCATAAGCCGAATGCGCGTTGTTGACGGAATAGCTCGAAGCTGCTGCGAGGTCGAGGGGCGCATAGGACGATTGCTGCTGTTGCTGGCCAGAAGGGTTCTGGCGGGTATTGCGAGAGGAAGTACGACCGTAGGGATCATTGTTGGGAGTGCTTGATGGCTGGTATGGGCCATCGTTGGGATAGCGAGGGTATCCAGATGCCATGGTGGACAGGCTGTCTCTGAAGGTGGCTTTTCACGTTGCTTCGAGTTGGAGACGGAGAGAGAGAGAGACACGCAGCAGTAGCCAGACTGACTGCAGGATGCTCGCACTTCGAATAGGTAGAGTATGCACTCAACACCGCCTTGCAATGGACGATGCTTCCCTCTGTGTCCTGTCCTGCACAGGGCAAGGGAGAAAGAAGCAGCTGCGGTGCAGTCGATGAGGCGTGCGGGTTGATCGCACAAGAGAGACAGCGTGCGAGGTGGGGAGCAAGTAAGGGAGAAGTAGGTGTGGTGTGAATGGTCTACAAACAAGTGTATAGCATGCGATTCTGCTGCTACTCCGTGCTCTGCTTGCATGTTCGTGCTCCAGCGCACAGGCCAAGCCACGAAAGACTAGAGAGCAGCGACGCGTCTGTCTGTGCACGTGACGTCCAGGTCTTCTGCATGCCATAGTAAACATGGTGAATAGAAGAATTACACTTAGAGCTACAGGTTATCACAACTAGTCTACCATCATACAGAGTAACTGCATCACACCATCACTGCATCACCACCCTGATCTAGCCCACTTAACGGCCTAATCGTCAATCCCATCACTGCACTCCTGATACTTCTCTCCCACACGCTCGTCCTGACATCAAATCCACCTGCCCTCTTCGCAACATCCCTCAATGCATTCTCACTGACATCATCCCTATACGATTGTGTCTCGTCCCTCAATTCAAACAGATCCCGATAATCATACCAGAGTGTATCGTAATCCTTCATCGGATCCTCGGGCTCATACCTACTATCCTCCTTCCCTTGCTCACTAAACGTAGATCTATTATAAGACATATATCTAGAAAGTAATGAAGGTTTAGAATCAGAATTATTAGCAGTACTCTGTTGTAAAGCATGTCTAGCGGAAGATTTCTTCAATGCAACAGCTCTTTGTTTTTTTATAACTTTCTCAGCTGATATATCATCATTCCCTTCTTCTTCCAACGCTCTTATCAGTTCCTGCTCTGCCGCTTCTTTCTCTTTTTTGTCTTCTAAATCCTGTTTAGCAAATTCCATTGCTCGTTCAGCTCGTAACCTTCTCTCTTCTTCATCCCTTAATCGGACTAATTCAGCTTGTTGATCTTCATAAGATGATTGAAGATCTATCTGCTCGGCATTTTCACGTTGATACGCTAATATCCGTCGGTCTGTCTCTTCAACGTCAATGGAATTGATCAAGTTGAAAGCTGTAGTCAGATTCATATAAGCAGGCCTGTTCTTCTTCCGCACAATGACGATATCTTCTGACTTACTCAAATCCTCGACTAACTCAAGATAATCATTATACGTTTGCAAATCAGGAAAGTCTTCCTGTGTTTTATTGAATCTGCAATCAAAGCGAAATTCAGTACCGAATGAACGGCAAGTACAGTCAGCGCGAACTTAGAATGAAGCGTGATTTATGCTCACATCTTAGCTATTCTCTTACGAATAACAACTTCTTTTTCAACTCCTAAATCTTCGTATGTTTGTGGCATAAATTGTGTTTTGCGAATGATTTGACCACATATCGGACATGGACCTGGACCGAGCGTGAAGATTCTATCTATGCATGATTCGCACCTATTTATATCATCATGCATGTATGTACCGACAGTATAAAATTGGAATATCAGTGATAAAGAGTAATGAGGAGTGTTAGGATAAGGTAAATTGTCAGTAACAAAGCTGAATCAGCGAACGCGAGAGCCAAACAACGCCATACATTTTATGATAGCATTTGGAAACTAGCAGCCGTAACGATGGGTTCAAATATCTGTCCGAGAAGCATACAGGGCATTTATCCGCTGGTGACTGTAAGAACGAGGGGTAGTCATTACACGTCGATCAGCTCCAACTCGTAACAGACCGACCAAACTGAAGAGCAATGAAGGACTCACTGAGTATTCAGCCATTTTCCTATCTTTGTCAAGTAGGTTCTGTTTCATGAGACTAGTCTGCTGCTGCTGTTGCTGTTGTGCTGTAGATGATGATTGCTGTCCCGAAGCTCGATTACTACCTCCATTCGTAGTACCGGTACTAGGTGTATTGCTTCTTGAACCAGGTAAGGGAGGAAGACGTGATGTACCTATTGTACGTGTCATGCCCGCGATGGGCTTTTTAGACGACGACATTGTTAACGTTCAAGATTTGCCGTTTCTAGAGAGGGTTGAAAGCGGTGTGAGAGAAAGAGAGAGAGCATGGTTGACCTTCAGTCGACTTATAAACTTGAGTCTACACATGCAATCTCTCCCATGCCGCCTTCCATACTGAGTCAGCAGTACGAACGGTTATAAAAGTTACGCTTCACATTAATAGGGCATTCCCTTAGGTCCAGAAAATACGCAAGCAAGCTCTCGAGACTATCGATTTCGAACCGGTGTCTACATCTGGCTCAACATGGCTCTGGACTTATAAGGATCCCACTACTAACACGACAAATGCTTAGCTGGGTATAAACATCTTGATTTATGTTTGACTGCAAAGACCGGAAAGCGGGCGATTAACCATCATTTCTGTTCACACTTCGGGAGAGTAGCGTTAGACATGGGCTAACTGATGACCCCTTGTACGGCCAAGTGAAGACCAATACAGTCTACAACTATACAAAGCCTTTGTTCTAACAGTCTGTTCACGTTTCCCTCCATCGCCTAAACTGTTCAAGAGAGTCGGTCACATTGATCAGTTCTGGCTGCTCCTGACATTTGTTCCATTTCATTATCGCACATTCAAACTGAACCTGGTAGAAGTCTCTCTATATCGTTCACAGACATGCATAGCCTGGTGTGAGCAAATACCAGCCGCTGCAAGGGCCTTTGACTTGATTACGCACTTTCTCGGCTCCACCGGCAACTTAGACCTCAAGATGGAAAGAACTGTCCCAAGCTATACTTACCCACCCACCCCGCCGATCCGCAAGAGCGTGTCTGACACGGTCTTCGTTACTGTTCAACCAATCCGGTCAATCCTCCTTCCGGAAATAGTAGCTTTTGATTCTCTCTGCAGTATTGCAGTATGCGCAATTTGCTCATACTACATCACCAAGCTAGGTCAACTACTAGGAGAACACTCAAGTACCCGCCTTATGGCCTCTATATTCTCGGATAAACGAGTATTACAGGGCTCTTTCTATCCTCGTGAAGTACGCCTCTATGCTCAGCTTTTACTCTGTCTAAGCATTGGGACACTCTGCTGGTCATTTGTACTAATCTTAAAGACACTAGAATATGAAAACACAAGATCGGAAACTAGCTCTTTATCACCCAAATTACCTTTTACAACCCCTTTGAGATCCACCTCAGCTAGATATACACCTCTCACGTCGACCAAATATACACCGCTCACTGGCTCATTTGTCACCCTCAGCCCTCGTCAGCCGCCTTCAACCATCCGTGCAGCCTGCATTTCGCGTATTAAGAAGTTCATCATCATCTTCTGCTTCTGCCTTGGGTTCTTGCGGAAGCAGAAAGTGGGCTCTACATTAATTTATCATCCTGTCTCTTCCCCATCGCTTTCGCCTGCAGAAGGTGTAGAAGCCAGAGACTTTGGTCTCGGAGGAGGAGGAGGATTATCATCGCTTATTCGGAACCTCGAGGTAGACACGTCCCCTAAAAGGCGCAATGATACCGTCGTTCCAGCCATCGTGCACTTCGTCTTTGGCATGGAAGAATCTTTCGGTGGCAAACCTTTCGGATTCCCGCACTACCACTCCATGTATTCGGGTGAGTTGCAGACTGCTGTTCTCAGATGATTCTTGGGCGCTAACCTTCAAACACAAATAGCGATAGTCGAAACTAAGCCTGAGAAGATCATGTTTTGGTATCACTATCTTCCCTCATCGCCTGAAAAACCTAATTGGTGGTTTGATAGGCTTCTGAAAGATGCTCAACAAGCGAATGTAGCAGGTAAATAAGTTGCCTTCCTAATTAGGGCCTCAAGGTGCTGTGACACGGTCTGACCATAATACTACCAGTCGAACTAAAGAAAGCCAGACACTTCGATAGCATATTCGGTCAACCCATCGTCAATTTCGCGCATAAAGCTGATATTATTCGCTTGGAAGCCTTATTGGAGTACGGAGGTATTTACCTAGATCTCGATGTCTACACGACTCGATCTTTCGAATCATTGCGACACTTTGATACAGTCTTGGGGTTAGAAGGAGGAGTCCCATCACTAAAGGTACAGGGCTTATGCAACGGTATTATCGTATCCATACCAAATTCACCTTTCTTACGACGATGGTATGAATCATACCGCTCCTTCGACAAACGAAATTGGGCAGCCCACTCAGTCGAGAAACCGCTGCAATTAGCTCTGAAACATCCAACTGAGTTGTTGGTGCTCGATCCATACACCCTCTTCTATCCGGCATGGAATGATCAGGGTTTACGCATTGTCCATTCGAGGTGGGGAACACCGAATTTTCTGTGATGACGATATCTAAACTAAATGGACCGTTCAATCATTTCTACTAGAATGGCTGAAACTCTAGCAGAGGGCTGGGATTTCGAGGACTCACATCAGTTCGCCTATCATGCTTGGTCCAAATTTGCTCATAAGCGCTGGCTATCAAAACTCACACCAGACAAGATATTCACAATAGAGACAAGCTTCAACATTCTGATGAGACGGTGGACTACTGACTCTTTGCGGGCAGATTGGAAGGCTGCTAGACAGAAGGGACTTGTGGCATGATAGTTCACAATACACCTGTGTTCCTGTATTGTACAAGGTAGCATCAATGAGTCTGTTGATACTGTCAAAGACTCTATAACAGGCTTTTGTGGTATTGTAGTTCGACAAGGGAGCGTGTGAAAGAGAATGGAATGGGATGTAGCCGCCACCAGCCGAGTTCTCGCCCAACAGGAAGCACAGTCGCCCACAGTGTGACAAGAATAAAGCTAGCAGCCCAGAAGAGGGCCAGAAGCTGATGTATTGGATTCATTTCTGCCTTCGTTTTCGCCTCGGTGCCATTGCGGCTGATATTCTTGAGGGGACTACGCCTGGTGGCGTCGACAAGAGTCTCGATGAAGATACCGAATGATTGCAGCCAGAAGAAAGAAGCTACCATCAATCTCAACGACCGTGGCGTCCAGGCAGTTCCTAGAGGATATGGTGGCACCATACCAGCATGAATGCACCCACTCCAGAAGAATGCAGTGGTCGTGACAATCGTGTACCATATAATCGAGCGCCGAGGTATCCGGAAAGCAGATGATAACGCCAAACCCGGTGTTAGTGTAACATAGCGCAAGTTCTGATGCCAGAAATGCCCCCAAAATGCCCTCAGACCCCAGCCTCGTTTATGGACTTGCCAGATTGACGAGATGGGACCGAATATATCGTCAACAACCACAGGTGATATTGATGCATGGTATCGCAAGGAGAGAAAGGGAGCCAATACGAGCATGAGGATAAGAACTGGTAGATATGCCAGTAAACAGGATGCCGCCGCGTAAACGTGCAAAAAGACAATGAGTCCATCGGTGAACAGGCTGCGAAGCGTGCGGTCACAGCTGACGCCCTTGACTGTCAAACACGGGAAATAGGCCATGTCTTGGATGAGGTAGCTTGTAATATCGAGGAGAAAAAGAGAAAGTATAGCTCGCACGAGTGTCTTTTGAAAATACTTCGCGAAAGTATCAGTAGCTCGACGCTGACGCTGTTTGATATCGTGTGCCGGATCTTGTATCAGAAAGTCGCTGAATCGGATGGACACAAGCAGAGTAGCTACCCACTTCAGGCGCTGTAGAAAGTGCTGCGGATACGGCTCTTCTTGGTAGCCCACCTTCGTGTAACGGATGCGCTTGAACTTGTCTCGTACGTCATACCAGCCGAGCAAGGCAAAGCTCGTCAAGCATGTTTGCATACTGATGACGTCGAAAGACTTGTCGCGCTGCCATACTATTCCTTGAATTGCAAGAATGATGGGAAGCATAACGTATCGTAGGGTGTTGAATGACAGTTTTGACGGTGGTACGAGGAGACATCCAAATGTAAGGAAGATGGGCAGGAAATAGGAGATCGATCTGGGACCAGGTACCCGATGCAGTGTTAAAGTATTGTAGCTGTTTCGCACTGATTGCAGACCATCCTGTAGCCGGATGTGCATATGATACCCATAAAGCGAAATCGATCGCTGAAGATTTGCGTGTTACAAGTCCACTTTTGAGAAGGAAGTGCGCTAGACGAAAAGCACTTGGTTGAAGTACACAGAGCGTTGGGAGTGGGACTAGAGAGTAGATTACCAACGAGATGTATCAACTACTGGCGTGTTTGGCGTGAATCGAAGTACATCGAAAATGGGAAAGTGTCTAACGCAAGCTGGAATAGGCCACTTCGCCACCGAGCCCGAATCCCAAGTATAGTTTGTTTGATTGCGCAACTTTGGCCTATGCTGAGGCTCCAGCTTCTCAATTCATTTCCTGAACTAATATCACGAAATGGTGGCAGTCTTGTTGGCGCTTCTGGCTTGTCGAATCGCATACCGAACCAGACGCTGGTGGAGTGGACCAGCCCAGCCGAGATAGAAGCCCTATGCAGCAGAAACGCATGCCATTGAAAGCAATGTAGACACTAGAATGGACTTTTACCAGGGCTTTGTCTCAGCTTTCAGAAGCTGTTCTTTGTGCCCTACGGTCGCAGGCAGATAGTTGAACCCCGCATGCTAATGGAAAGTGGACTTCGTCTCATTTGCGCTGAAGAGTAAGTCCATGGACACTTCAGGAACTACGACGAAGCGCGCCCTTTGAGAATCCAAGAGGGTTCAGGACCTTGGAATAGGCGACCTCCCAGCATATCCTGTACATTGCCTTTCTTTTCGTCTTCCGTCAAACGTCTTCCTGGTAAGCTGTCAAAGAGAGGCTTTTTAGCAGACGAGTTTCCGTAGATGTCTATGGGAATGATGAGATCTTCTGGTCGTTCTGCTAGTTTGCGCAGATGTTGCGCCTGAAGCTATATCGCAAGAAACGCCACCAAGCGGTCGTGGGAAAAACAATGAGTATAAAGGTGCTAATTTCTACTATACTAGCAATCAGTGGTCTAGCTCACTTCAACGTTGTCGAGGTACAGGTCGACTGATAGCAATTCATCCTGCAGCTTCGCCTTGTCATTCATATTCTTGAGTGCGGAATAAAGCATTTGTCTGCAGCGCTCGTGATTAGACGTGATTGCGAAGAGGTTGAGTTCCGAAGAGATGAGGAGACATACTTGGTACGATAGGCACACAGTCTTCGTCGTCGTTGACCTTCAAGGAGCTTGGCGAGCCGAAGGCCCCGGCGGTACAGTGCCTTGATGTCCTGCATCCGGCATCTGGATCTTCGTATTTTTCAGATTCAGGAACACCAATGTCAATGATAGATGCGCAGATAGTACTGTGATACTACCTGGCTGGACAAGAACCCCTGTCGCCTGCACAGAAGAAGCCTTTCGTTTTTTTGCCGTGATCGACATCGACGGCGATTGATGCATGCAAGTTTCAGCTTTCAAGAGTTGTCTTCGCTCTTCGATAACTCTCCATTACCGACTTTCATGTGTATACTACCTCAAGACTTCGTCAACTAGACGGTACTGGCACTCTTGCTCTCCCTCAAAAGGGCAGTTCGCCGAAGAGCAGCACCGTCATATTTGTGCGCAGCCTTGTTGCATTGAGATACTTGAAGCAGGACAAGGAGGCACGCAACAGACATTTCAGATATCACTCGACGACACTACTACTATTAGGAGGACACTGTCCATTGGTAGCTCGGAGGGCTCGACTGTCTGCTGCAGACATACTTGTCGAATATGGATGCTACTCCAGCTCGCTCTTTAACTGGAGCAGCGCGTCGCTCTAGACGGCTTCAAAGTACGCCCGCAGGGCACACTGGAGGAGCTACTTCTGCCACGGGGTCACCTTATGCGAGACCTGCGTTCAAGCGTGACTCATCCTCTCAAACGCTCGCTGCCCTCGAATCCGGTGGTAAAGCCAATGGAAGTCACAGCGATGCTGCAAAGCTCGACAGGCGAATGTCCGCTGGAGGTACAGATGGCATCTTTGGACGAGTTAAGCGCGGTTTAGGCTGGCTAGTCGGGCGCACAGCCGAGAGTGCTGCGTCCCACACAGATTCTATGGATCAGCTTGACGAAAAGCCTGGCGATGAAGAAAGCATGCTTTCAGGCTCGACACGACCTCGCGCGCAAGGACCGCCAGTAGCAACATCTCGCGCATCCAGTAACTTGGCACGCAATCGGACTTTACCGTCCTCGAGCTACAATGCCAACCCTAGTCCCTCACTCCTGTCGCGGGACGGACTCTTTGATGACGAAGAGTCGGCCGCGCAGAAGCTACGAAGCTCTCATTCGACCCTCAACCTTCCAAGAAAGACTTCTCCACCTAAGCCAAGCAGAGTACCACATTCGTCAGCGGGTGCGTTAGGAGGACGTGCAATCAGTCCACAAAGACCGCTTTCTCCCCATGCTGGACTGCTAGAAGGCCAAGGTACTGCTTCTTTACGAAACAAAGCCAATATCTTCGCTCCTGGGACTTCCACAATGTCTTCGCATAATAGGCTTAATGGCATAGCAGCATCTTCACGACGATCTGTCTCGCCCGGCGGATTGTCCCAATTTGCTTTAGCATCACAGCCGAACTCTGGTGCATCTTCTGCTTTCGGTTTACAATCACAGTCTCCTTTTAGAGCTGGTGGGCACTCCGCAAGATCCCCAGATCTAGCAGCTCTGAATGTTTCTTCAGGCTTAGCGCGATCACCTTCTTTACCGCCCGACAGGCTACTGTCACTGCAAAGGCAGGGTGGACGCCTGTACCCCTACCAAAGGTCGCCCTCTAATCTCTCTGGATTTGCAAGACCGAACACGATAGTCCCATCATACTCTGTTGGAAGTGCACTTAGCGGTCTGAAAAGAGATCATGGTGCTATGTCGATGTCCCCGCCTAAACCCTCTCCAGGCCCGCATGCCTACTTCAGAACAACCTCACAAGGCTTGCACGCATCACCAACAGGTACAGACTTCAGCACCGAGTTCTCGCATCGGAACAAGAGGCAGCGCGTCTCTGTTGCCTGGCATCCAGAAGAGGGTTTCATTTCGACCGATGCTGAGGGGAATCCCCTCCGTCACGATGTCCCGCCAGTATCTGTCCCCAAGAATGAAGCAGAGCGTATACTAGAGCGACTCGAAAATATACGGCGGCCGCAGATTGATGGCCTGCGTAGCTCTGTGCGTATCTTCCGGTTTGCGTTCATTGCATGGACTAATCAATGGTTCGGCTACCCAGAGCCCTCGCAGGCTCAATGTTCCATTGCCCACATCGACACCAGGCAAGGAATCAATATTTGCCACTCGCATCAGCTCTTCCCAGACAGAACCCGCACTAAGTGGTTATGCCATATCGCCATATTCTAGAAGACAACAGGCGTACCGCGAAGAACGGGCCTTGCGAAGGGACAAAATCAATGCTCGCGGGGGTCTAAGCAATCACCTGCGTGCAGCATATTCGCCTCGCGATTCGCCACCGTCTCAAGCGATGGACGACATTGCTGGTGGGGACGATATCGAAGCAGAATCGGCTCATGCTGAAGACGCCTCAACTGTGGCCGAGAAGGACGAAGAAGACTCACTGCCAAAGCCTTCAACTCGTAGAACGCGACAGCGAACGCGGGAACTTAGCGTTATGAGTGATTCCAGCGTACAGATGGACGATACCATGACTTCTTTACGACGTTCTACTCGCATCAAGAATAAACCCGCCGATGATGTGACCTCACCCAAAAGGGAACGCAAAAGCGCGAAGTCTCCACCGCCAACCACCGGCAAACGCAGCAAACGGAAGGAGCCCGTTAGCGAGGCGACAAGCGATGCAGATATGCAAGCAGGCCGCTTATCAAGGGCTGTTTCACCACGTCGCGCAAGGTCCCCGCAGAAAGCAAGTGCTGTCGGTGGGCGGGCTTCTTCACCTGCTGTTGAAGATCAGAATATGACCATCGAACAGGTGATCTCTCCGGCTCAGCCAGTCGAGGCATCCGCGAAGGAACAGTCCAATCAGGGGCGACTTAGTGCTCGCGAGCAGCGTCTCCAATCTACACTGGGACGTAGGACTCGAGGATTCTCCGCCAAAGATGAAGCAGACGACATCGCCCCATCTTCTTTTGGTCATACCGAACAGCCAAAGCTCAAGTTACCGAATTCTGTCTTCGCCAACCGCTTCAGTTTTGGTCGCAGTCCGTCATCAAGCGTACTGGCTTCTCCCTCGTCAAGCACTACAAATACAGGTGCAGTGCCCACAAATGGTGCTAAACCTCTTTCCGCGCAAGCTTCCAATGAAGTCGAGCCAGTCTTGCCCAAATTCGCTTTGCCCTCTTCCATCACGCCAGCCAGCCTCAATGTCACCTTTCCGCACGCTTCTGAGCCCGGGGTGAACTCACATACCCTTGTGAAGCCCACGTCAGCACAATCTGTTGCATCAACGCCGAGCTTCCCGGCCGTAGCTACTCCAGATGCCCTGCAGACTGCCGCATCCACAAACAAACCACTGTTCTCGTTCACTGCCCCGACCAAAGCTCCTGCCGAGCCTTCGCAAACTCTTCCACCAAAGAGTCATGACCAGGGTATTCAGGCTAGTAAACCATCACCCGTCTCGCTCATCGGTAGCAGCCAAACAATATCAACGACGGATGAAGCCTCTAACGCGACAACAATTTCAGCACCGTTTACCTTTGGTCAAGCATCGAATAAGAGAAAAGTAAGTCGTCATCGGTATCTCATCGCAAAGCTCGTAGCTGACTGCTAGTCTCACTAATAGCCGGAGGAAAACCCTCCAAGTTTCGCATTTGGCAAGCCAGTAGATTCGAGTTCGCCACCATCAATACCTGTTATTGACGTTACGAAGCCTTCAAACCCCTTTGCTGCGTTCCCGGCGGCCACGCCATCGCCCTCCACTACCTCTGGAGTAGATACAAGCACAACAAGCACAGCCAAACCGACCTTTTCCTTTGGGAAGACTACCAGTACGCCTTCCGCACCTACCGGTACAACGGATGCCTCGGATACCGCTTCCGGTTCGTCTGTGACTTCGAAAGCACCCCTCTTCAAGTTCGGTGCTGTCCCGTCTCCGACACCCGCCGCTGTTGTGCCTGAGAGTACAGCGAAACTGTCAGACACAGACGGTATGCAGGCTAGCCCGCCACCACCCTCAGGCGCGAATGAAAAGCCAGCCAACGCCCTATTCTCACCCGTCATAAAACCAAACACGGCTCTTTCCTTCTCCTTTGGGCAACCAGCCCCGAACATCAGCAGCAGCAGCGCTTCAACTGCAGCACAGACCCCCACATTCAATTTCGGCAGCTGCAGCTCAACCGCGCCTCAAGGAGATACAAAGTCGAGGTCTGCCTCGCCATTCTCCGTTGGCGCACCTGCCCAGCCATTTGTCTTCGGCAAATCCGATGCATTGAAGCCAGCAACGCCGGCATTGTCCTTTGGCGCAACGAAGCCAGAGGTCCAAGCGGCTGACAAACCGACATCGTCCTCTGGTTTCACTTTTGGTTCTGGTTCTGCAACACCCGCCGCATCGGCCGCTCCCACGGCTGCATTCTCATTTGGAGGATTCAAACCTGCGAGCAATAATGTTTTCACGACAGCTCCGAGCATGCAGGCTTCTGGCAGTGCGTTTGGAGCTAGCACTCCACCTGTGGCTTCCAGCGCACAGCCAACTTCTGTCTTTGGACAGAACACCACGAATGGTACTGCCCCTACTTTTGCCTTTGGAGCACAAGCCACTGGAGCTTCCGGTAATTCAACCACACCTACTTTCAATTTTGGCTCATCCAGTACACCTGCTACTGCCAATCCTCCGGCATTCGCCTTTGGTACGGCAAATGCGGCCACCACCTCGCAGCCTTTTGTCTTTGGCGGCGGCTCAGCTACTGGCGGTCCAACTCCACCAGCCAGTATCGCGACTGGTGTACCATCCTTCAACTTCTCTGCAGCCAGCGCGCCTGGTTCACAACCAGCATCGCCGGCTGGCACACCTTCTGGGTTGGAAAGTGGATCTCTCTTTACGATGGGTGCAGGTGATACGCCGACCAGTCCAAATAAGGCTCGCCGACCAATCAAAGGAATGCGTCGTCCGCGTTAATAGTGGGCAGTAGGCCATGTGTGGGTGTATAGTCACTGGTAGCGAGCACATCATATTGACGGACGAGAGTATGACTGATATCGAAATACGACATTATGCGAATACGAAATCGGTGTTCTAGCCTGCGATAACGCTTGCTACAGATGTACCTTGTATTGTGTATAGTTCATTTGGGCTATAAAACGAATGTGGAATGACAGAGGGCCAGATTGCACGTAATAACAAGATAGCACTATTCGATGAAAGGAATCCTTCGGGCAAAAGTGCACTCGATGATGTACAATGTGATCAGGGTTCACAGACGCCAAAGTTGCCAGTGGAGTCTCAATCCCTTCATTCTGACCTACTTGACGTTCGGTGATTCCATGTATGACGATATGTCCTTCCGTTGAATTCGAACATCGGTCTGTAGGAAAGCTTAATCATATCCTAGGTACAGTAGGCCTAGGGAGCCCAATTCTCGTCGGTCGAGTACGATATAGCGTCCAGACCGTGCACCCGACGAGAGAAGCAGCACGCAATGCTCGACTATAAGTATAAGTACACAGCTATCGTGTCAGTGGGACCATTGGTTTGTTTCTTCTGTTTGACCTTGTTCAGACCTCGGTTGAACTGTCATATAATAATGGACTGGACCGACGCCGATGATGATCGACCAAAGCCTGAGCCTGGCGACAGGTAGTTTGACGAAACAGTACAAACAAACTCAAAGTAATGTTGTCGACCTGTGGAGGGGAAGAACTTTGAGCTTGCCTCACAGCAGAAGCTGGGTATGGTCCACGGATGAGGGCTGCCCGCTTCTGGAAGGTGACCATCTTTCCAAAAGAGAGCATTCAAGAACTGATCGATTTTCCTTGAAAGCCAAAAGCGAAACGAAGGCACGGCAGAAGGCCTGGAGGAGAGCAGCATTCCGAGCACCATTTGGACCCACAACGGCGGCCTGCAGGGATAAACACCTCTGCTGGGCAGCTTTCCGGGGGTGACACAGGCGAGCGAGGCTGAGCCGAGTCGCACCGCTGGTCTGGAAAATTGCAGCCTGTCAGAATTCAGAAAGCAAAGAAGAAAAGCCGCATCCAGCAATACCGTAAGAAGCTGTTGTTGTTCGCAGACGGACCTCGCATCTGCGACTTCCCCTCAAGCAGCAGTGCACTCGTCTTCACGCTACCACCAAGCACTGCTGTACCCTATAAGTTACAGATCCGCATAGAGTGCACAAAACAAGGAAGAGCGCTTGCTCACCCACTCTCTCGCTCGCTATGCAACTCGCTTGAGCGAGGCGCAGGAGAAACCCAAGTCTCTGAGGCGATTTCACAATCGTCAATCGCAAAACACTTGGAAGAGCATCGGGGCGTACAAGTTAGCAGCATCAAAGCAGACCCGTGCTTGAGCAGGCAGAGACGCAGACTGTAACTGGAGTCCGCATCACTCAACCACTTCTGGACGAGCGGAGCTAGAACAGGAAAGAAGGATGGAGGAGCATGATCAGTATACACGGCTGGCAGCTGGTGGAAAGCCATCTACTGGACAGTCGTCTGGCTTCAAGCTCCCTCCACCTACAGCAGCAACAGCAGCTTCATCCGGCTTCAAGCTCCCTCCACCCACCCCCGTCAATCAGCACGATGAGTTCCAGTCCTCAATGCCAGCAGACTATGCACCTCCTGGCGCTTCAGTGCCATTGCCACCTCCAACCGGCCTGACGGGCGACGATGGGCATGCAGACAGAGATTCCGGTATGTTCACCTTCAGTAGACCTGGAACCAGAGCAGGAAATTCGAGCTACTACGCTTCGCCTGGTTCTCGCATGAACACCGGTTATGGCTTCGCCTATGGAAGCGATGCCTCAAGGCTTAATACCATGGGCGGTAGACCGCTCACAGCCTTTGTCATTCCGGAAGAGCATGCTGGGTTCGAATCGACTGTCTCTCCGGCTGCTGCGTATGCTGCTGCACATCGTGATGGACAGCCCTTTCCGCCTACGACTCGCGGATCGCTGAGTACACCCGTCATCGAACTGGACGAAAGGATGCAGAGCGCACGAGACAGAGAAGACGAATATGACGATGAGATGAATTCCCCAAACGGATCTGGCAAGACAGAGTTTGAGTGAGTCGAGCTGATGCTGAACGACCTCGCGTCTGAACAGCCCTAGGTGGCTTGGGAAATATGCTGACATTGTGGTCCCTATTCTTGTTTTCCGTAGACTTTACGATGCCGATGGCAGACCTCTTTCGCGCATGTACGACGGCGAACATGACGGAATGTACAAACTTGAACAGGCGCCGGAGTCGCATGGAGACCACGATCCGGAAAATTTCTTTGAGGACGAAGAAGACTCCCCATACCCAGAAGTGCGAGCAAGTGTAAGCAACTTCGACGATCCCGAGATGCCGTGTCTCACCTTTAGAGCTATGTTATTGGGCGTGACTTTTACGCTTTTGGGCGCTGCTGCCAATACGTACTTCTACCTTCGCTATCCTGCTCCGCTTCTTACCCCGATCGTCGTACAAATCATCACCTATCCCCTCGGTGCTGGACTGGCTCGCATCCTACCAGTCACGCTTTACGATACCCCGAAGTGGCTTCAGAAGATGGGTGCTCCTTCGTACTGGTCACTGAATCCAGGTCCATTCAATATCAAAGAGCACACAGTAATCATTATTATGGCAAACGTGGGCATCGCGCCCTCATTTACGCAAAGCATGCTTCTAGCACTGGACAAATTTTACGAGATCAAAACGGGCTTCGGATACGATATTCTTCTGCTCCTCAGCGTTAACACTGTTGGCTTTTCGTTCGCTGGATTTTGTAGAAGATTCCTAATCTGGCCCGCAGCCCTCATTTGGCCTCAAACTTTGGTCACCTGCACCCTCTTAAATACCTTCCACGCCGAAGATGATGATGCCGCGAGCGGATCTCTGACGCGATATCGATACTTCCTATACGTTTTCTTCGGGGCCCTGGTGTGGTACATCGTTCCTGGGTACTTGTTCATTGGTTTATCAGCCTTTTCATGGGTCTGCTGGATCGCACCAAGTAAGCTTAAATATCGCTCTCACCTTCTGCACATTTGCCCCTTATTAACATTGAACCTGATTTTCAAGCAAATCCGGTGGTCAATCAGCTTTTCGGCGTTGTTACCGGGCTAGGCATGAGCAGCATCACCTTCGACTGGTCGCAAATTGCATATATCGGTTCGCCTCTGATCGTACCTTGGTGGGCTATCGCGAACATCTTCGTTGGCTTTATTGTCCTGATATGGCTGTTCGCGCCCATCATGTATTATACCAATGTAAGAATCGCCGGACTTTCTTCAGCTATTCTACCTCTTACTGAAGTTGTCTTTGGCAAACTGCTGCAGACCTGGGATCTGGCCTATCTACCTATTTCGGTAAACGCGGTCTTTGATCGCTATGGCTACGAGTACAACGTGTCTGCTGTCCTTACGCCCAGCCTTCAACTTGATCAAGAGGCATATGCGGCATATTCTCCAATGTTCTTCCCATCGACGTATACTGCGATTTATGCATTAGCTTTCGCTTTGGCGACCTCATCACTCATCCATACTGTTCTTTACTACGGCCCCACAATGTGGCAGACTTTCGGCGATATACAGAAAGCGAAGACGGATATTCATGCGAAGTTAATGTCAGCCTATCCGGACGTGCCAACATGGTGGTATGCCATCACTTTCGTTGCTTGCGCCGCTTTATCCATTGGATTCGTTGAGGTATGCCACGTACTTTCTTGAATACGCGCGGGGAGGGAAACCCCCTTACTGAGTCCCTCTCGTGTCTCGTACATATAGGGTTATGATACGGGCTTGCCTGTCTGGGGCTTGTTACTCGCCGCGCTCGTAGTGGCAGTTTACATTATTCCTGGAGGATACATCTATGCGCTATCATCGCAGGCTGTGAGTACATAAACGTTTACAAGCATGAATACCGCTGATTTCGATTCATAACAGCTTACTGTTAACATCATTGCCGAGATTATACCTAGCTACCTATTTAGGGGCCAGCCCATCGTGAATATGGTGAGATTGCGCAGCCTACTGCACATGCTTTCTTCAATACTGATAGGGTCCCTGCAGTTGTTCAAAGCTTTTACTGTCAACTCGCTTCAGCTCGGGTTGTACTATATCCAAGATCTTAAACTAGGTCATTACATGAAGGTTCCACCACGTGTGACATTCTCTGGTATGTGCAATCTTTTCGTTTGGTAAAAGTGCAAGAAAGTAATATTTCTTGCAGTGCAAATCACCGCCACAGTCCTCGCTGCTTTCATTCAAGCTGGAATGAAAGAAGGTCTACTGAAAGGGGTGCCGGATCTTTGCGCAACGGATCAGGCAGCTGGACTATCTTGTCCAACAACCAGAGCGATCTTCAACTCCTCTATCGTGTGGTAAGCTTGAGTCTGCTATAATGAGGAAGATGCAAATGCTGACCACTGACTTATATCTGTCAGGGGTCTTATCGGTGCCCAACGCATTTTTGGTGATGGTTCACCATATTCCGCTTTGTTGTGGGCTCTTCTTGTTGGCGCCGCTCTACCCTCTTTGTTCTGGATCGCAAGTCGATATTACAAGGCCCGTTGGCTGCGACTCGTCAACATCCCTGTAATGCTTTCCGGTCTAGTACTTATCCCGCAGGCCACGGGCCTGAATTATGCATCCTGGTTCATTCTGGGCTTTGTCTTCCGTAAGCACCTCTTCCCCTCCTTTCTTGCTGTGTTCGGTGCAAGATCTGAGGACCAGCATGCTGCGCCTAGAGTATCTTTTGCGCCGCTATCGCTTCCGCTGGTGGTCGAAGTTCAGCTTCATCACATCCGCTGGTCTGGACTCTGGAACCGTCATCAGCACTCTGCTGGTCTTCTTCGCTCTCCAACTACCCAAGAATGGCGGTCTACGCCTGAATTGGTGGGGGAATCTCGTATATCGCAATACATACGACTGGATGGGCTATCCCTACAAAATACCGTACGTTCATTTTCGTTGATCGAGCCTGTGGATCTTGCTGAAGTCGGTTCAAACAGACCTGAGGAGGGCTTTGGACGCACATCATGGTATTGATAAGCGGAGGATGCATGGATAACCCGGCTCGGCGATGGCCACTATCTGAAGTATGTCCGATGAATGGGCACAATGGCAAACAAGAACAGGGCCGATACAGGACTATCCCATATGCCTATTACTTGTATTTGTAGGAAGTTTCAGATTGCACATAGATAGAAAAGTTGACAATGTACCTTAGTAAAATATGTATTGAACACATAAATGACTGAAGAGCTATCGTAAAGAAACGTTAAAGAATGTACATATCGTCATGTCGTATTCGTCTAACTAAGAGATTTGGAAGTTTAAAGGTAATGAGGGTGCACGCTCTAAAGATCATGGACCGATGGGAAGTAGCGAGCTACCGATGCTCTTAGGCATCTCGAACGTTTTACCAGCCAGGACCTCGTCTGTGGTAGAGCGCGGCAGCCCGTCAGTGAAAGATGCGTGACTCAAGATAGAAAAGGCTTACCCCCATCCACCCCTGACAACAGGAGTGGTGGTTGGCTCCTCATCGCGCTTCCAGCCTGGTCCTCGTCTGCAGGACGCGAAGTGTATCCATCGTCAGGAATGGGGTATAATAAACAGGCATCTTGCACTCACCCCCAACCGCCTCGGACTACAGGTGTAGTGGAAGGCTCGTCATCGCGCTTCCAGCCAGGGCCACGACTATGATAGCCGTAAGTCAGGAACAAGTCGCTAATGAACCAGTCAATTTTGTTCTCTTACCCCCATCCACCGCGAACGACCGGTGTGGTTGTTGGAGCATCGGCCTCGTCACGCTTCCAGCCAGGGCCACGACTATGAAGTGAGGTATTAGATGACTGTGGACAAATGTATTCCAGAATTTATGATACGCTTACCCCCATCCTCCTCGGACGACAGGAGTGGTACTGACATCCTCGTCCCTCTTCCATCCGGGACCACGACTATCGATCGCAACCCAGTCAGCATGTACAACTAATGGGATAGCATCGCTCTGATCTAGGCAGAGACAGCGAAGTGTGACTCACCCCCAGCCTCCTCTGACAACTGGTGTTGTGGTAGGGCTAGCGTCCTGTCGCTCCTGTCGCCGAAACAGGCCGTCAGTTGCGCCGCCCCTTAAGCGTTTCGTCCCGGAAAAGGAAGGAGCTTACCTCGATGACCGGGGCAGCGAGAACGGAAGCAACAAGGCCGAACAAGGCGGCAACGGCGAGCTTCATGTTGAGATTGCTGGTTGGCTTCTGTACGAAATATGGATGTGTTCAAACGAGTGTTCTTCTTTACCTTTGGAGATAGGGAGAAGGGAAGGGGGAAAGGGAGTCAAGGAGGTGTCTGGATTGAGCAATTCTCGTTAGCTTGAGAAGCCAGCTTTAAATCGCCCCGAACGAACCGCGAGTGGCAATCAAGCTCCACTCACTCGGCATACCGAATAAAAAGTCAAAAGTGGCGGGACTGCCGGGCGACATCATGCCTTTCGATTGCGATCACATCGTGTGCTCTGTGCTGCATGGCCTTTGCCTAAGGTTAAGAGATTGCGTCTGGCCATGTATCGGTGAAACCTTAATGGGACGCATTCCTTCTCGACCGCATCTTCCGCAACTCAGACTTTCGACAGATAGACGCGCTGCCTTCCATCGGTTCAAAGACACCACCGGCAAGCCGAACGAACGTGGTTAGCTCATGGTAGCTACTCTGCGGTAACTACGGTACTGCACTCCTCTTTCACCTAGCGCGTGCGAGACCTTAGAGGAGCCACAGCTTTTGCTGCGGAACACTGCACCGCAGAACGTCAACGTCAATGAGTCCGGTCGTTGGGTCTATTACAGTACCAACCTTGTGGTTGCCAAACTGGGATTTCAGCATCATTGTCAGCGAACTACAGATCTGCACGAGGGCTCGGATCATTCTACCGTATGATACGGGACCCTGAGATCACATGGTGCACATGTTGCGTTCAAACGCTTGACTTCTTTCAGCCTTTGACTCCTTGAACAAGGTTAGGGTGCACGGTGTCGGTAACGATACCGCTGGCGATAGCGGAAAGTTTGGAAACCACCTCCTTAGCAGCTCTCCCCCTTCCACAGCGTCTGCGGATGTCGCAACCCGAGATGCAAGGCGTCAGGACTCAGGGTATACCATCCAGTGACACATTAAAGAGGCCTGATTGAGTGTATCATTACGGTACCGTAGGTAGAGCCGCCAAGTCACGTGTACGGTCGTGTAGGGAGCAGCTCCGCAAACGGTCGGCGACTCTGCGATAAAGTGCACTATTGACGCAATACCCGCATTCGTCTGCATCACTGCGACTTCCAATACGTAAATAATATACAGTACCGGCTCGTATATCTGTTTGAAGTGGTTCAGTGCTTGTTCAAAACTTTCAGTCTCAATACAGTTGAATTGAAAGATTAGTTTCGCAGCGTCGGCAGAAAGTGATCTGCCCTTGTCTACTTCCCTCAGGATGACGCGTTACTTGGAGCACCGCGTCTGGTTCCGGTCACGAAGTTGTGATGGCGTGGACGTGATGCAGTGACTTACGGTCAGACCAAGACCAGGAGACAAGACCAGCGTTGACTTGGCTACACTTGTCGTCTGCGGTATCAGATTTGAAGACGTGTCCCAGGCACGTTATTGTCGAGATCTGTCTCAGCTCGTCAGCGAGACAGGCCACGCGCCTGCTTTTCCGCAAACCGGCGTCAAGCGAACCGGCGCCACTTGACGCCCCGCTCTGATTAAAGCTAGGGGGCTTTTTCTGCTACTAGACCTCGTATTAGCAATTGCCAACTGCTACTGTTGAGCCACTCCGATGCCGATGCGGTCGTCGGACCTCTCTCGTCGAGCAACGGCTTTGCTCGTATAATACGTGAAGTATTTGTGCGTCGAAGCCTTTGTGTACGTAAGACCTCGGTCCCGTGACGGAGTCGAAAATTTCGACTGTTCAAGTCGAGACTTCAGTCGCCGTTATCATTGCCGCTCTGGCTGTTAGGCCGACGTACGGTCACCATATGCCTGACCAGAGTTGAGACGTCCTGACGGGCACAGCGTGTGTGGATGAGCCGGTGATCGGCCTCCAAGGTGCAGTCTGCGTGACACAGTTCGAGTGTGATACATGTGGAGGGCATGCACTGTAGCACCCACAGAGGATACAGACCATCAACTAGCGACCGCCCCGAGCCATGACGGCGAGAGAGCCACGTGCCCATATATTCTCACCAGTATCTGGACTTGGTGAACACCATTCATTGCCATCATCACTTGAAGAACACTTCGAGTAGTTCAAGATCAGGTGATCACAGATCCATGCTGTAAGCTTAAGCGCAAAAATGAATGCCCGGTTGAGCCAGTCTTAGGGAGAGAAGCAAGGCCGCTTTGCATGGGAGATTGTGGTGAAACTCATGTTTGCAAGATGTCGGGATGATAAGCGGCACATCGTAAGCATACTGTTCCAATCCGTGTTGACAACAGCAGTTCTTCATCCGAGTCGTTCTAGTATACACTCGAAGGGGCGACATCTCCCAATGCTGATTCCGCAGAGGGGAGCAGCGGCGACCAGGCAATAGTACGAATTACAAGTCGCGCCACACTAGGGCGTAGCAGTCTTCCAAAGCAGTAGGTATAGCCCGACTAGCTCCACGTAGCTGGACCGAAGCCTTCTGCTGGTGCCGCTGCGACCCAGTGTCAGCAGGCGCGCTTCATGCTTCGAAAGCAAAGTGATCCCGCATGCACTCACCTTTAAAGCTTACTCCTTCCCAATCACCCGTCTTCTGAAAGACATTGTTACCCCACCAATCACTGAAGAAAGTGCCAAACATCAGCACAGATCGTCATGCCTCTCGAAAGACTCACGGCTGGAGTCGGCCAGCTTTTGGCAACTGTAGAGTCAGAAAAATAAAGAAGGCTGAGAAGATTGTTCCACCTTCCATGGCTGCTGAAGTGATAAAGCAAAATTTTGACCACCAACGAAAGCGGAACCGTCGAAGCACGTATTCTGTATGGAAAGCATGTCAGTTGCGCTTGCGAGTATCTTTGGATGGGAATAGAACATCACGAACGGAACAGAAACCCGACAATAAACCACGAGGAGTAGTTGATACCCGTCGCTGGTGGTATGAATGTCACGCCATTCAAGAGCACAGGAATGTTGACATATCTGACCCAGGAGCGAGGGTAGCGACGGCTCAGGAAATAGAACGGAATCGGCAAAACAGCACCCAGTATAGTGAAATAGAGAATGGGATGGTATATTGAATTTCGTCCAAAAAAGCGATCCGGTCCGATAACACCCCTACGGATTCGGACCTTAGTGAGTCGGGACACATCATCTCCGAGGGCCAACAAAGCTCACCAGATAACGGAAGCCTCAAACATGACTCCAGCTAGTGGACACGTGAGCAGAGACTTCTGATCAGGAGTGCACAAGTCTGGTATCCAGCTAACAATTGCCTTTTTTGCGCCCAACTGGGCGACTGATCCTACGAAGATCGCAAGCATCTGAACTACATTGCGACCGAAGTCAACAAGAGTATGAAACAGCTGGATCAGCATTAAGTAGAGGTACTTACCCACGAATGTGGTCCTGGGCGGAATCTTCATGTAATGACCCAACTTGAGATCTTGAATAAACAGTACGGCAGAGTTGAGGGTTTGTATGCTGTACGTCTTGAATAGCTGAAGGAACCATTTCAATGCGCGTTATTACCTCGTACAGGGAGAGCTTACTATGTTGGCAATTGGCTTTCCAGGTAGCGCGTATCCAGGTATTGTTTCCGCAATGAGGTTTACAGTAATCTTAATATGTGTTTCAGCAAGATAACAAGATAGATCAACAACCGCGGGAGGATGTGCTGCTCACAAGCTGGCTTGTCACGGCATATATATAGCCTCCTGGCAAAACATAAGCTCCGCCTAACAAGATAGAGGCTAGAAACAGCCACACGGGGAGTTGCGTTTCGTAGATCTGCCAAAGGCATGTCACTCAAGGCACGAGAAAGGACGGCACAGTCACCAGCCGATACAGTGCCACCCTACCTCAATCGTTGCAATACCTATGGCAGTGAAGATAATGAAAACAGTCCAATACTGTAGCAGACAGTGGAGCATCAGCGAAGGAAGATCAAACCCCCTTTCACATTGTCAACACTTACCCAGTAGTCCGGTACTTCCGGATAACTCCTCATGAGCTTCGCATGTACGTCTTCCATTTCCGTGTGGGCATTCTTGAACTTGCGGTAGATGTCTTTTCCATTGTATATAACTGTATGAACGATAGCGGCAGTTGAGAGGGTGAAACTGAGAGCGTAGACGGTTGTGAAGGTGGTTGACATGAACAGCATGGAATAGTCTCGATAGCCAGCCTCGTCTAGGACTATATCTGGTGAAATGACCCGAGAGACATTGTAGAACTGACCCCAACGGTCAAAATTGCCCGCAGCCGAGATGGGCATGTAGGCGAAATTCCACGTCTATCATCATACGAATATGTCAAAGGCTTAGCTACTGTCAACTAACTCATCGCATGTATATATAGCCTTACATTGGTATAATATAAAATAGGCACCAGGACCCAGTAAAGCAGGGCGAACCCAAGGAAGATATTGAGGGCAGCCCACCAGGGTACGATGAGGGGGGACCCAAGATACGAAATCTGGGTCCAGTCAAACGTAAAGATCGACATGCCTAGACCAGTAGTGACGCCAAATAGCTGATTGACGACTTTCGCTCGTGGTGCTATCCAGCATATGAAGGAGAAGACAGACAATGCCTGGAATAGAAAGCCTTCAAGGTTCGTTCAAAATTCGCCTGCGGATTAGCTTCGAGTACGACAGACTTTACAAGCTGGCCTATGCACTCACCTGGCAGGATATACCATATCGAAGCTGCAGCGATGACGTACGAAAAGTATCGAAAGCGGGTCAAGGATCCATCTGATCCATCGTCATCTTCTGCGTGAAAGGTATTGAAGACAGTGCAGATGACAAGATTCTGCGGCCATATAAGTGATGCTGGCCAGACAAGATACCTTCTGCACAAGCCAGCAAAGCTAAACCCAATTACATAGGTGCTGATACAGCATAGCCAATCAAAAGCCATTCCTTTGGGTGCCTTGTAGTATTTCTCCAAAGTCATGCTGAGACCGAGGGCGTAGGAAGGGTTCAACGCCATGTTCGCCATCATAATGATAACCGCATGCTCTTTAATGTTGAAAGGACCTGGATTGAGTGACCATTCAGTAGATGCTCCAAGCCAGACTAGGAAGCGCGGTGTTTTGAATGTATTGGTTGGAAGTATGTAAGCGAAAAACTTCCCCACAGGATAAGTTAAAATTTGTATAGTAAGAGGCGTAACATAAGGGAATGGAAAACGAATCTGACCAAAGAAGGAAACCAAGCTGCTTATAAGAACGCTTGATAAACCTATATATATCGCTCGAAAAGTAAGGCAAGGCATTTCAGGATCATCGATGTTTGAGACGCTTGCTCGAACTTCAGGGTATGGTGAATCTTCTTCGTCTTCCAGTTCAAATGGTTGAAACGAGCCTTTACCAGTGTCAATTCCAGGAGTACTTCCAACGGCAGTAGACTCCATACCATCCTCAGTTGCGAAGCGACCAGAAGTAGGATAAACAAGACCACCATCACGAGATTCGATTCCAATGCCAATTTTGCTGTCTAGTCCTGAGTCTCCACCATCGAAGCCATATTCATTAGAAGTATAACCGTAATTTGTCTTCGAGCTAGGAGTTGTTGGTGTCGTCCATGTGGAAGCTTGTAGATCCGCGCTTCGCATACTTTCGTCGTGCTCGCTGTAGGTCTTGGACATGCGATGGCGGACAGTCTGAGGCGTTTGTGGCTGAATGTTACCACTGCGACCGTTTCCTACATCTACATAATGCTTAGAGTACTGCTTGGGACCGTCTGTCGCTCTCTTCGAAGTGTCTTCGTAGGGGAGACCATATTCAGGAGGATAGTTAGCTGTCATTTCTGAGAACTGCCTCTGCCTATCAGCTAATTCTACGGCTGGTGCAGCCTCTCGAGATGCGCCGTTCGAGCCAGCTTGCAGATAGTTAGGTGCTGTACTATAAATGGGGGAGCCAGGATACTGATAAGGCTGTCTTCTTTTCTGTGAGCCCGATACGGTTTTCAAGGTTTCCGCCTGAGATTGAGCAGGGCTTACGTCGTTTTGCGGACTGTCACTTCGTTTACTGCTCACGGACTTCTTGCTTGATTGATATTCAAGAGCTACCTGCTGAGCTTCAGTCATTGTTTTCGTATTGAAGGCTTTCTGAACATCAGACATGTCCTGCACCGCGTGATCCCAGCTGGACCTGACAGCTGTGTGAGGCCGAGATAGGGCAGTGCCTAGACGGCTCTGACTGTCAGCGGTGAAAGGAAGAGCTAGTATGTTCTCTGTAGCTTCGCTTGTAGTGGTGGTAGCTATCTGAAGAGGATGATGAGCAGAAAGGAGCATCGGCTGTTCTACTGAAGTGCTAGGGTGAGGAGTCTGTGCAGGTGGCATGAACTTGAATAGATCGTCATCATCGTCATCTTCTTCAAACTCCTCATCTTCTGCTGCAAGAATAAATCCTTTTCCCAGATCATGGCCATCGTGATGCGGACTCGTCATTTCCTCGCCATCTTTAGAATGGGGATGGCGCGAATTGGCCTTTGAGCGCAGCATGTCGATGGTAGCTTGATCTTGTAAATGAGATATGTTGTTGCTTGTGACTATACTGCTTGTGGGCTGAGCTTGCACACTCGTGCCAGCTTGCTGCTGCTGCTGACTCGCACGCTTCTTGCGAAGAGCGCCAAACATTATTGATACTCTGACGTGAAGATTTCAGGACGCGTACGATAGATGCGAGGAGGGGCTTCGGAGATGTGTTTGTCGCTTTGTGATACTTCTAGACCGAGAACGCGTGCTTGTCGAACAGTGCAGGATAGGTTGTTGCCAATGGCCAGTAGTTGCCCTAGGGCTTGTGCGAAATGATGCGAGCTGTCGGGTGCATGGAGTCAGTCAGCTGCATGATGGATGGCCTGAGTTGATGATTGCCTTGCTTGTTGTGCTAAACAGCCTGCCAGTCTGACATCTCCGATAGCACGCGAATGTGTAACAGCAGGGCAGGCTGCGCAACAGCTAAGACTAGCGGCTGACGAAGCTGACAACGTGACTTACGGCGTCACTCAGAGCTGTCCAGACTAGCGCTGTTCCACAGTGGCTCCTATGCACTCGTGAGTGGTCACTCAACGCTGCTTTGTATCCGTCTCTTCGATGCTCGTCCGTGTCGGTGGCCAATCGCGAAGGACGCGGCAGATAGAGCTCGAGGGGCAGGGCAAGGGGAGGCAGCGAAGATGGTGAGGAAGCAAAGAGAAGAGACTGCTGTGAGTGGGAAGACGTAGAGGGAGAGGAATGGTCAGAGGAAGAGTTGTCTGTCATTGCGCCTGCCTGCTTTCTCAGCCCAGAGATGATAGATCAGCCCCACCGCAGCCCTTCCCATTTTTCAGTCGAAGAAGCTTTTCGCAAGACCACGCTTTGTTCGGTTGTCAAGTGCGATACCGCCCACACATCCCGCAGTTCCGTCCGACAACATCGCGCGAAGGTCACTGCCTTCCTTTTTTCAAGCAATTTCTTATCTTGGCTGTTTGGCAGACCTGGGAAGTCGTCCGTGCGAGAAGGTCACGAAGCTTGCGTCGAACATGGAAGCGTACATTGGCTTGGTCTGTCAGTATGTCCTTCCATGAAGAGACCTTCGACTCTGCCTTGTTAGAGTCGCTTAGCTTGCCCCACCTATTGTCCATTTGGTAGTAAAAGCTTTCCGAATCGTCTGTCATTTGTCGCTGCCGTTCTGACAGGTTCCAGAAGGTAGACGCATCGTTGCCGGTCACGGTTGCTTAAAGCTGTTCAGAGTGTATGACACCTTATCGAGTGGGCGACCTGTCATTCACTATACTCCGAGACTGACTTATCGAAGCCGACGAGCGTTGCAGGATGACTTCCTCGATCACGTCTCGGGTTGTCCCGAAGCACCGCGTCTATACTGTACGCATGTCCCTGCGGTATGACTCGAGAGGTGTGCTATCACATAGCGCTGTGAATATCCTAGACTATAAGTATATCGTGTCCGTTCCAGGCTTGGGAAATACGCAACCGCGTCGGCCCGTTCTGCGGTGTTTCAGATCCGGCTTCCTGCAGCTCCGTCCACCCAGCAGTCCAAGTTGAGAAGGTCACAACAGAACAAGCCCAGCTTGTTCAAGCCTCGTAGGGAAGAGGGAGCTCATGAGGTAGGCATTAGCTGCTCTACAAAGCTGCAAGGAAGCAGAGCTTCTCAAGGTCTCTCCGCCACACTCGATCGCTCGGAGCTCAGCGGCCGGGAAGGCAAACGGGCAAGAAACCACTTCTCTCTTGCTCCTTATCAGCGGAGCTTAATATTTGTTTCGACGATACCTAGGACTCAAGCACTGCAGCCACTGTTCTCCAGCTGCATACACGCTCAATAATTCCCAAAAATCACGCAACAATCTATTTACGTTATCGGTCATGGCTCAATCCATCAAATACGCGACTGTTGATGGTCTAGATATCTACATTGACTATGTTATTCCAGAGTCAGCTACTAAGGAAAAACCAGCACCCATCTACTTGTGGTTCGTACGTTTCAAAAAGCTCTGTAGATATAGGCTCGGCCTATAGCGGCGATATTCGAGTCTAATGTACCAAAACTGATTAATCGATGGTTTGTGTGATCTACAGCATGGTGGTGGTCTGTTACAGGTGTGTCTCAGACTTATGAGATTCTCCAATCTTAACTGAAGCCAGACCTTGTGCTACAGGGCACTCGAAAAGGTGTGCATCCTGCTTTGCCACCATACCATCTCTACGTCTCGTTCTTGTTATACTGACGACTTATTTTTGCGCAAAGGCTTCCCACACCATTGGGAGTCAGCTTCTTCCAAGCATGGTTTATGTACAGTCTCGGCAGATTACAGACTAGCACCTCAAGTCCGCTTTCCCGCTATTATGCAGGATTGTGCAAATGTAATGAGCTTCCTACGATCTGAGGAATTTGGCAAAGCAACAGAGGGTCGAGTTGATCAGTCAAAAATCTGCGTTAGTGGTGGATCTGCTGGTGAGCTTCTGACCAGTATCAGGATGTCTGGCGAAAACACGCAGATTCTGACGGTTTAAATACATAGGTGGTTGGCTGGCACTGCTTACTGGCTTGGGAGTTGGCTTTGAAGCATGTGGGATCACCCCTCCTGCCCCTCCAACATCTATTGCTGCCATCTATCCTATTTCGGACCTAAATGATCCGTAAGTACAGATCTCCTATAGCAGTGCTAAGATTTAACATCTATGTTCGTGGCGAGTAGCTTCTGGCATACGAAGCAACACCCAGTTTCCTACTTCCCACGTGTAATCAAGGAAGAGGAACTCAAGGAATATCTTGATCCAAATCAACCAGTCTCGGTCGCTTCATCGCATGACAGTCCGCGAGCTATTTTTTACCATTATATGGTTCAAGAGTAAGGTTTCCTGCGTTATCGGTTAGAAGTGATTTTTCTGACAAGTCTGCACAGGGGAATATTGGAAGACTTGCTCTTGAATGGCACTGGCATTGATCCAACTGCTTTCAGCATTGCTCCAGCTATCAAGAATGGCAAAGCACCACATCCCAATGTGCCCACTTTTATCGTACACGGTAGCATAGACGATAAAGTACCTATAGTTCAAGCTGAAGATGTAGTAGACGCAATGAAGGAGAAAGGTCTATCAGTTGGTAGGTCATGTTTTCAATTTCTTGCTTTTGATTCCGACAATCCGCCACTTACTTGTGTCTCTCTATTCGGTCCCATTCGCAGAGTACGAAAGAGTGGAAGGAGCGGACCATCTTTTCGACAGGGAGCCGCAACATAACATGGATCAGATGTATGCTTTCATCAAAAAGAACTTTGGCATGTAGAGGTAGAAGGCTAGATTAATAAGCGGAAGCCCTTACAGCATACGTCGCGTCAGATGGAAGTCAGTTGAGGCAGGTCGGCGTACTAAAGAGCAAAATGAATCTCTCTCTATTCCTTGCCAAGTTCTATTACGGTAGTACGCGTAATGTTTGAGCAAAGGTCATCGCCTTCAACGAAAACAGCAGCCAAATAACGGCACGCTTCCGGCATCGTACAAAAGCAAAACCAGTCTTGTACCTGGCTGTGGAATGTTCCACTGACGAGGGAGACGACGGATCATAGAGTGGCCTCTTTCTCTCTGTCCATCTCTCAAGCCACCACAAGTTGACTGATTAACGAGTTCTATCCCATCTGCAAGCATGGCGTCCAAGCTGAAACTCTTCTGGCACCTCCGTGTCAGGGCGACTGCGCACGAGTGCAAGCGGTCTTTCGTCTGGAACATGCGCATGGCTGGTCGACGCCTGGATAGAGGAGCAGCTAAGCTTTGTGGTGATCCTGACAGGATATACAAGTAAAAAAGCATTACGAACCCCATCAAGCTTGTACTTTGACGAAACACTGGCATCATTACGTCAAAAGCCGACACAAAGGCACTGCTTCGACAGGCTGTCTGCGTTGTCTTCTACCAGCGAATGATCTATACCATGAGTCCCCACAGTGATGAGAGCTCTCTGCTCTCGTAATGTGAGTTCAGGCTGAGCCGAGTCGACTACACCCACAAGCGATAATCCGCTAATCTGAACACATACATTGCCTACTGCAGCCACCAACAATCTTGGCTTGTCTATCATCCCCCACGAGCACTCCTTTCGGGAGTTCAGCATCTCAAACGAGACCGCGTGTTTTAGCTCGTCGTACAAACACTACACTAGAAGCATCAGTGACTTCCCTTTCTATACCTCTAGATCCAGTATTTCGGGGCGATTCAGCATTTCACCGTGACTATATTTATTGCAGTCTACCCATGATCCGGTAGACATATACTTGCCGGTCGTTAGCTTAGAATGAGTAGAAGTAGATAACATAGAGAAGATTTGTAGGTAAGCTCGTAATGGAATTCACGTGACCTGCAAACGTGCTGTTCTGCGAGGGATTTTCGAAAGACGAGCTTGACTCTAGGACGACCCTGTGCAATGAAATACGCAGACCGAAGAGACGTTGCGAGGCAATCAGTGACTTACTTCTGGCAGCCTACAGCCGCAAATGCCCGATAACATTCGAGTCCGTGCTTGCTTGGCCTTGGCCGACCTCGAGCGGCATCCGCCGCGTCTGCATCCCGAAGTTTTCACATCCTCTTCACCTTACCTTTGCAGCAGTTTCAGAACTTAACTTAATACAGTCATACATGCAGGATAGCTGCAATGACAGAGGTACAGCAAGAAGAACCGTTTCCTTCAGCGCTGTTCTCGAAAGAATGGCCTACCGCGACGCACCTGATCGAGCTGGCGATGCGCGACCTCAGCTACGCGATAAGGTGAGCAGGGAGGGCTCAACTGGAGCTTGCTCAAAGCATGAATGACTAACAGCTTCCTCAGGAGCAAGCCGTCCTGGTGGACAAAGTATAAGGACGATTCAATCCGGGCAAAATGGCTGCAGGAGGCCAAAGCACAGCCAATTCGTGGTTTCATCTTGTCGACAGAACACGTGCAGTATGTACTGGACGAGCTGGCGGAATTCGATAGAGGGAGAGCGGAGGGCGCATTGCAGGTCAGTGCCATCTCGTCGCGATGCTGTTCTCAAAGAGTTCGCTGACGTTGCCATCTCCTATCAAACGGGAAAACAGCCTGGCCTGCAAAGAGGGTTTTGGGAATCCGACAATCTGGTAGAACGGCCTCTGAAGGATCTCCTGGAATCTGAGCTTTCGAAGCTTCGTAATGTTCCGGATGATGAAAAGGACTGGCATCCTGGCTCCGACCAGCAAGTCTTGGATTTAGTCCATCCGTCCATGTAGTAGGTTTTGGATAATCTAAAACTCTTGTCGCATAGGATAGTAATTGGCTTATTCTATGCTGAATCCCATGACTATTCTCGATAGCTGCATGAGGTACGGCAAGACCTATCTGAAAGACGGCACCCTGGCTCAAGCTCCAGCTATGCGGGAATGCGAGTCGTACATCCGATTAGAAGGCGTTGGAGAGTCGTACTCCGGCCATACGCCAGCGCAAAGAAGCGGTCACTCGACTGCTACAAGCTGGCTTCCAACGGACATAAAAGTTGAAGTTGATGAGAGCATCGTTGTGAAGGAATACTTCAATAATGTACATCCGGCCGATCAGGAGGGCCTACACGAAGGCCTGACTGCGCTCCTGAGGAAATTCATTCCCATGTTTGACAGACTGCTGGCTGATCTACGCAACTATATCATCAAAACTGTCCTTGGAGATGAACAATCCGAATTAGATGAGACGACTCGGCCTGTAAATCCGAAGACGAATGAGCCTGTTGAATATTGGGAGGATGACGAAGACGAAATTGAAGAAACTCCTCGGGCTTGGGAAAACTGGCTGGCGACAGCTCCTTACATCGATCCAAAGCCTGGTAAATATCAGCCAGAAATGCGCTTCTTGGGTACAGGCTATACTTTGAAAGGCAAAACTGTTCAGATTATCGCCAAAATAGCGGAGATGTAAGCTTTGAAAGTGAAACGACGCATCCCACCCCATTTAACTATGTCTCTTTAACCTCGTCGAGACGCCGCGCTGACCATGATATTCGCCCCTTCGCCAGTCACCTTACCCCTGAACGACCTCATTATGCAGGAGGTGGATGGCACATCGAAGGCATGCTCAATGAAAGCATAGTAGCTACAGGTATTCACTATCTCGCAAATGAGAACATCACGACGTCAAAGTTGAGCTTCAGAATGGGCCTCGATCCTGATAACGCTATGGAACTACCGTATGAGCAGGTATGTTCAGACGTTTAAGGGCCATGCCGAATTCGCTAAAGTGAGCTTCATGGGTACAGGAGGATCCAGGCCAGCTCTTACACAGAAGCTATGGTCTTGAACGCGATAGTCCACTGAACCAGTATCTTGGAGCTTTCGAAGCGCGTGAAGGTAGATCTATCGCCTTTCCCAATCTATACCAACACAAGGTGGAGCCCTTCTCGCTTCTCGATCCTACAAAACCGGGTCGAAGAACGATCATCGCCTTCTTCTTGTGTGATCCTACCTACAGAGTTCTCTCTACAAGCGATGTTGCTCCTCAGCAAGCCGACTGGCTCCGACGCGAACTGCACTCTAACTGTGCTACTTCGAGACTTCACAAGTTGGCTCCTGAACTGAAAGATCAGATTATAGATTGTTTGGTGAAAAATGAAGTTGTCCTCGAGAAACGTCAAGCTGAAGAGGTCAGAGAACTGCTTATGGAAGAAAGATCCAGGTTTCAGGTCAGCCAGAACGAAGATGTGTTTGAAGCGGAATTCAGGTGAGTGATTGGCCTATACGGATCTGCCTTTGGACACAATGCTGACTCATCCCACAGTCTCTGCGAGCACTAGACGAATCTGCAAAGTTGTGGCAAACCCGTTGACGCAGTTGTAGCCTGTTTGCTGTTTTACCCACACTCTTTGGCAAATCTTGGGTTGCGTATGTCTAAGGTAGCTTTTGTGATAGTCGATGAAGTGAGCAGTTAGTACATGCATTTGCATCCCGGTAGTTGCGGTTATAATTGAAGCTGGATGAGACTGCAATCAGGTTGACTGCATCGCTAGCACACAGTTCTCTTCATCTGTAAATTGCAATCCGTTGACAATTCATGATTTACTTTGCACACGCGCTCTCAAGTGTTAACGAGGCTTGTTATGTCTCCGGACAATGTTGTGTTTTCGGACCGACTGCATCCTCCGTCCGGCCAGTCCGGCTATCTTCTGCTCCGAGCCATTTGCCACATCGTAAGCCTTGGTTGGCAGTTTTGTCAGGCTGAAGATTCTCAAGGCTCTGAACTTGGATTCGGACCCAGTAGACTCTTCCGGCATCTGCACCTCTCAAGCATATCCTTAACCAGCTTCAAGACAGTCACACACCATGTCCGCCCTCGAACGCGTCAAGGAGCTAGGCAATTCCATCGCTGGCAAGGTGAGCGTGTGCAGCCAGCCATACGCGGCCAGTAGTCCCAGCCTGGGCTGGGGAGTGTCCCCAAGAAAGCTTTTGAAAGGCCTCGACTGACGTTGTCTGAATACTAGGCCGGCAAAGCATACATCTCTACTCCCTTCCCCAACGATGTAGTTATCTGTAAGCTTGCGTCCAAGGTTGCCCCCTGCCTGAGCTATACCCTTGTGCCTCTCGCACACACGTTGGCAAGGCTGTATCTGCATTTGCTGATACATAGTATGTATTCCACGCATGCAGGCGCTGCTGTTAGAACACCCATCACCAAAGCGAGAAAAGGTGGCCTCAAAGATGCTTGCCCTGAAGACATGCTCGCTGCCGTCTTCAAGGGAGTAATCCAAAGAAGTGGTATCGACCCCGCTCTGGTCGAGGATGTCGCCGTCGGCAATGTGCTACCGCCTGGAGGAGGTGCGACTGTTGCAAGAATGGCAGCCTTGTATGCTGGTCTACCAAACACCACCGCAGTCAACACTCTGAACAGACAGTGCTCATCTGGGCTCGCCACTGTCGTGCAAATAGCCAACGAGATCTCCACAGGACAGATCGACATTGGTATCGGTGCGTGTCTCTGCAGGATTGTTAAAGCAAATCGTATTGTAGTGCTGAGCGCCGCGATGTTCCATCAGGTGCCGGTGTGGAGTCAATGACAATGGGATATGGTGCTGGAGCCATGCCAGAGCATATCAGCGAGGAGGTCCAGACTAACAAGGAAGCTGCCGATTGCTTATTGCCTATGGGTATGTGACCGAGTCTCCGTAAAACAACAGACTGCCTCTGAGTTTGCATGCTCACAGGTATTACAAGCGAGAACGTCGCAAAGCAATTTGGCGTCAGCCGCGCTGCTCAAGACAAGTTCGCTGCCCGCTCGTATAACCTCGCAGATGCTGCACAGAAGGCTGGTAAATTCAAGGACGAGATTGTTCCGGTTAAGACAAAATGGGTTGACCCAAAGTCGGGAGATGAGAAGACAATTACTGTCACTGAAGACGATGGTATCCGATCAGGTGAGTGTCGAACTTTCAGTATGATAATGGAAACGAGCAAAGGAAGCACACTAATTTGTCTTGTGACTGATCTAGGTGTAACTGCTGAGAGTCTATCAAAGGTCAAGCCTGCTTTCGCTAAAGACGGTACTACCCATGCTGGTAATGCTTCACAAGTTTCCGATGGCGCTGCCGCTGTCCTGTTGGCTAGACGAAGTACCGCACACAAGCTAGGTCTACCTATCCTTGCCAAATTCGTTACGGCTGCTGTCGTCGGCGTACCACGTAAGTGAGGGTTGGCTATAGTTGGGCATTCCTGCTGACTTCCCTTCCCCGCCACAGCCAATGTCATGGGTATCGGCCCTGCCTTTGCTATCCCCAAGGCACTTGAGAAGGCTGGCATCTCTCAAGACGAAGTTGATTTATGGGAAATGTGAGTTCGATTGGCTGATGGACATCGATCTAAGATTGACATGCCTTAACCCATCTAGCAACGAAGCTTTCGCATCGCAAGCAGTCTACTCAGTTGAAAAGCTCGGAATCCCAATGGAGAAAGTCAATCCTGTCGGAGGGTAGGTACAGGAGAGTATGTATTCTGGTACGTAGATTGATCGCATCTCTGTTGCAGAGCTATCGCATTTGGTCACCCTCTTGGTGCTACGGGATCTCGTCAAATCGCCACTGCTTTACCCCAATGCAAGAGGTCAGGTGCTAAGATCTTCGTGACATCTATGGTAAGCGAGTCCATCTGTATGAATCCAACCACTGTCTGAGTGATAATTTGCATCGATTCACAGTGCATTGGCTCAGGTGAGATTTCCTATCATACAAACTCGTGATCTACTATTGTACTGACTCATCTTTCTTCCAGGTATGGGCATGGCTGCTGTTTTCGTCAATGAACAATGATCTGCATTTGTACACATGTTTCATAAGCCTCGTCGTGCGCAAATGTACCAAGTTTGCTATACCGTACTTGCCTACTCTCTTTGCCCTTTTCCTCACAACGGCATGCAAAGAACTAGCTAGAATAGTAGTATCTGTGGCTTTCAAAAGCTTCTCTTACTTCAATTCTCCCCCTCTCAGCTCGATGTTTCCTCCCTCGACAGTAATTAGTGGCGAGTATGTTCACGGTCATCGATTCTCAGCCTTGCTCTTTGTCTGTGCAACACCCACTCAACAAAGCAGTGTCAGGATTCCACAACAGATGCTGTCAATGACTACGGTTTTCATCATCGTGCTTCAGCCCACTGTACTAAGGTGGCCTTGGCGGCTGAACGCCGTCAAGCTGGCTGAGAGCCGTTTTGAGTGATGGGCAGGGACCGCTGAAGGGGACCAATACAAGGCTTTTGAAGATGCCAGCAGGCTACAGAGAGATAGTCCCAGTCCTCTCTTTGTCTGCTGTCCGACCTTCAGCCAGGCCGGTGCCATAGAGGCTGAGCTGCTCGAGTGAGGATGGCAAGGGGAGCACAATCCTGAAAATGGAGAGCAAGACGCCAGGACGTCGTTCTAGACGACTTCACGTTTACGATCTGCAAAGCGTAGACTCTAGGAGTCGTCGCCGTTCGCCTTTTTTGGGCAAGTCCAATCGCAAGGGTGTGAAATGTGCCCAGGAGGAAAGATGCTTCAACAATCAGGCTGATGCGAAAGGTGGTCATGAAGAATGTGATAGCGATGGAGAGGATTGCCGAGCTTTCTGCCTTTTTGGGTTTGGTAAGTCTTGCTCGCCTCTAAGCATGAAGTCATGCGTGGGCGAGGGCTGTACTGTATAAAGAGCAACCTTGCTGATAGTCGCTGGACGTATGGCTTTCTGCTACTACCTTACAGTCTACAATGTGAACGAGATGAAATGCAAAAGTGTTTTGCTTGGTGGTAATGACAACGGTAATCCGACAGTCTCAACCGAAACAAACGCAAAGACCACCACCACAGCTGCAGGTTTACCGGCTACACAGGGAAGCACTACCGTGGGCGGAGGTTTGCCGACTGTACCTACAGAGACTAAGGTAGCAACGACGCAAGGTAGCTTGCCTGTGGATCCAGCGATCAAGGAGGAGACCCCTACTGTTACGACAAGCGATGCAGCTGGGCTTCCTGAAGTATCCGAAGTTAAAGCGAAAGGAGTCGTCCAAGAGGAGTTCGCCTCATCTTCGAAGAGCAGCAGTTCGTCATCGTCTTCATCCTCGTGGTCATCGAACAGCGGCAATGCAGCTCTCGATGTCGATCCGCAACCAAAGGCTGCCGCGCTTGATGTATCAGAAGCTGGAACATCCGTTGCTACATCAGAGGCGAAACCGGACACTACCACGTCGACCGAAGCGACGAGTGCACCGCCTACTTCCTCTGTCAATGCTTCAGCGGGCACTACAACGACACCGTCTGCAACGATTTCGTCTAAAATCGATCAAGCGGGTCAAACTATTGAGCATTCTGCACAAGCTGGATCGTCCGCATTGCCTGTAGAACCCGCACCTACCAGCAAAGCCGAGGCTGGCAGTCAAGAAGCATCTGACCAGAAACATGACCAAACAGCTGTATCATCGTCATCATCATCTCATACGTCGGCTTCTGCTAATGCAAATGAAGAACAAGCTGTTGCCCAGACTTCCAAAGACCAGATTTCCAAAGACCAGACTGCAGACCATGACTTTGCTGAGGGTGGCGAGACTAAAGGTTCTTCTGACGAAAGCACTCACGACAACGTGGATGAGGGTTCTGTGACGGAGGAAACCATAGAGGCAGAGGATACTGAAGATAGTGCCGAAGGGGAGGAAGCAGAAGACCATGAAGCAGAAGATCATGATGCTACATCTTCCGAAATTAAGTCAGAGCAAAGCTCACACAGCAGTTCCGAAGGCGTAAAGGGCGAAATATCTTCATCTAAAGGTATTGCAGCATTGGGCGATCAGGGCAGGTTGGCAAGTTGGGAAAAGTCTCTGGGTACTGCTACTAGTGGTCTTACACCTAAAGAGAAAACAGCAATCGGTGGTGCATGCGCTGGAATTGCTGTTTTTGTCATCTTGTTAGTATTTGCCCTCTTGAATCGGGATAAGCTTATCAAAGTCATTAGGAGGCGTAGCAGTGGTAGAGAGAGTTTGTCGAGTCAAGCTAGCTTGACACTATCGGACTGGGAGAAAATGGATCAGGGTATTCCGCCCTCAACTAATACCGTAAAGAGCTCTGGAAAAGATGAGTTAAATGGGGAGACTGGTCCAGGGATCTCTGGCTGGACAGGTTTCAAACGACAACCGTCTCAGCAGTCTCCACAAGGTCAAAGCAAAGATGCTTATGCACCTTCAACGCACCGCATCGAGCGTGACAACGAGGAGCTGGGGTATGACTGGCTGGAGCTAGCAACTGAAGGTCGAGCGGATGGACTATCACCCAATACAATCCTGCAACAACAACAGCAACAGTCTCGATTTTCTTCATCTCCCAGAAAGAGATCTTTCGTCGCTCAATCTATCATATCATCACCTGGTATAATAGCTAAAGCATTCAGAATTATAGTACCTGACGATAAGCTTAAATCAACACCTGCTATGGCTGAAGTTCCAGTTTCCAAAAAGAAAGGCAAGTTGACTGGACTATTAAAATTGCCTAATGGGATCAGATCACCTCCTGCAAGAAGTCCTTTGGGGCCATCAGCCAGAAAAGAAGGTCAAGATGCTGTGCCAAATAAGGCATCGCCAGTCATGACGGATACTTCGTCGCCTCTGAGAGCAGGTGGAAGTCCCAAGTCTCTCCCTCGTACGCCGGGCCCGCACCCACAGGCGGTGAGGAACCCATTTGAAGAGGTTGCAGACGTTTGGAACAGTGCATCTGACTACGCGGACAATCGTCCTTACCTAGAAAGACAAGGCCAACTCTCCTATGCTGTCTCACAGCCAGGTCCACACATGGCTGGCCGACAGCTTGCGCCAGTGCAATATCAGCCCCAAGGAGTGCAAATACCAATGGAGATCGATTATGTTTCACCATCTGCTCCGAGATCTTCTGTCTCCGAGTCTAGTTCAGGGAGCTCGCAACGCTCGCTCGCTTTGCCTGGAGCTGAATCGCCTCCGAGGACTCCAATGACCGCGGCGAGAATACCTGTACCTTCGCTTCTTTCCGAACCTGATACTTTATATGGTCAAAGCTCAGACGTGCATCATTCCTTGCAAAGGACGATGGACTTCCGACAACTGCCATCGGAGCAAAATAGGTCACATGAAGAGACGTTCCCAGAAGATGAGGAACTTGAAGGGCAGATACAGTCAGTTGGAGGATATTTTGTGCCGACTGACCACGGTCAATCGTCACATCATGAATCGTGGTTCACTCGTTCTTCGGCAGAACCACCAAGCCTGCTCGATGCGGTGCCTATAACACAGGAAGAGGTACGGAAGAGCAGGTCTCGAAATACCGTTAGATTCGCTGAGGTGTAGATAATCTCTTCCTCGGGAGTTCGGTCCACAGTAATTTGTATAATACAGTATTGACGGTTTCGCGGATACTCTTAGATTGTATGATTCGTTTTCTATTCTAGATGTCTATCGGCCCGAAGTTTGGTAATAAACGCAGCAATCAGAAAATGACAGGACTTCTTGACTGAGCAGTCTTGAACAGACGTAAGATGCGACTATACGGGCAGGATTCACCAATCTACAATCTACCTGTTGCTGCCCGCACAAGCCTGCCTGTACGCGACTTTTGACTTTCTCTTTACGCGAGAAATTGATCGAGGCTGGTTCGTGGCGCATCAACAAGGCGCGTAGATGGACGAGCTGAAGTGCACAGGTTGGCCGTACACCCACCCTGCATTCGTTCTTTCTCTCACTCTCCTCGCATGTCTCGTTAAGCAGTTCATTCCTTCTCTCGTTCTCCTCTTCCGCCATCATGCGTCTGCCGCTGGACGATATAACAAACACAGTCACGTCGTCGCCTGGGGATGTCAACACAGGCAAGACCCTACGCACATCAAGCTCGCCGGTCTTTGCGGCCCTATCACTCCCTCAGTATCCTGCAAAGCAGCCTTCCTCGCGCCCCAAGCTGCTCCGTCAGACCTCGCTCTTAGCCTTTACCGCTGCTCGCTCAGTCCCATCAACAGCATCATCAACTTCATCGCCTCCAGCCGCGTCTTGCTCTACAACCTTCTTCTCAAGTCCAGCAGCATCAACAAGCAGCTCACCACCACCGCCATCTTCCCCTGCAAATGCCTCCCTCCATCCAATCTCCGACGAAGGCTATACTTCGACAACTCGCGACTGCATGGATCTCGATTGCGAGACTCGGACAGCAGCAGCAGACGATGAGGACGATGCTTTCTCTGATGCCGAACACGATTACAGCGTAAACAAACACTTCAAAAGACAAAAGACTACTCTCTCTTCACGCCAACATGGCCCAACCTCTAGCATCGCTCAAGATCCTGCCGCCGTGGCAAGGCAGGCAAAAGCAATGGCCCGCAATAGGGCCAATTTATTTGGAGATATCAGTCGCGTAAATCGCTTTGAGGATATCGCGCGTTTATCCGAGTACAACCGTGGTCTTTCGAATCGCAATAATACCATCGCAAGACTGTCTGGTGAGTAGCTTTGCCCCAGTATCACTTTGTTCAGCTCAACTTCTAACTTGATTCTGTCTTTTCTATTGCTTCGAACAGACCGCCACCAAAATCAATACCTTGAAAGCTTTGTATCCCATTATCAGAGAGACGTCTACCGCTGTCCATCTTTTCGTGCCAATCGAGATTATGCACCTCCTTTCGCCTGTGCTTTCAGTAAAGGTAAGCTTAGGCTCAATGCGTCATATTGATTTGGAAGGGCACGGATGAATAACAATCTTTCACTACTTAGAATCCAAGCGGGGCGGAAAGAAAATACTCGCTGTTTCAAGTGAAGAGGGTACGATCTGCTTTATTGATGCAGAACGGAAGTCTGCTGGTCAACGTAAGCATCCGTTGTATTTGTTTGTCCCATATACAATTTGAGAACTAATGTGAAACGCCTTCAGATGGAGACGCGACTTATTTTCAAGCCCATAACAATGCTGTATTCGATCTAGTCTGGAGTCACGATGACCATCAGATCGTGAGTATCGCATGTTTTATGCTACATCATTACAGTACGTTGACAGACTTCGCTTCACTGTATATGTGTATCAGGCCACCGCATCGGGAGATCAATCAGCTGCTGTTTCAGATGTAGAGAGGCAAGTCCTTTTATACCACCTCAAAACGCATTCCGGTAGTGTCAAACAGATTATTTTCGATCCTCATAACCCAAGTGAGTCCTATGCTCGGCTTTCGTTGATGTTCAATCATTTGTGAAAGCTCACCTTTTGTCGCACCAGACCTACTTTCAACCGCTTCTCGGGACGGTTCTATTGGTCTCTGGGATCTACGCAGCAAGTCAAATAAGGGTAGGTTCCATTGACTATAGTGACCCTTCTTATCCTCATGCTGATCTCATCACTCCCTCAATTCCTCATACAGATGGCACCTTGTCCACAGTCAACCAAATTCGTTTCGCTCATGATACTTATGCAAAATCTAGGAAAGGAAAAGAAACAGCTCGAAGCGTAACGAGAAGCGTTACATCTATTGTCTATTTACAACATCAGGACAACCTGCTTGCATCTGGTGGTTCTGCTGATGGGTGAGTTTTCGAGACACTCCTTTTTCGGTTTCATGGGTCTGGGTTCAATGCAGGCGTGAAGCCTAATATATGTAGCTGATGTTTTGCTTCTGTGCACATTTAGTATCGTCAAGCTATGGGATTTACGTAAAACATTTTCAAAACGCATCAATCCACCTTCCATAGAAGATAGTATGGATTATACCCCTGTCTCTTCATTCGATGTTGATGGTTCCTCTTCGAATGCCTCTTCATCTTACTCTTCTTTCTCTTCGTTCTCGTCTTCACCTACTGCATCTGCTTCTTCTTCTGCAAATTCGTCTTTTGCGACTACTCGCACTACTCGTACACATGGCATTTCTTCACTCTGCTTGTCTCCTGATGGATCTCGTCTTTATGCCTTGAGCACGAACTCAAAGTAGGCACCATTTTAACCTCCATACTCTTATGACGAATGAATTAGCTGACGCCTCGAGTACTTCTACCCGCCCTCTTCCATAGAATTTATGCACATGACCCGCTATTCCTGTCTCGCCCACTTCCATCACCAATGCACACCTTCTCATCACCAACAATGTGCAGCTCCTCCTTCTACATCCGTTTAGCCATCTCTCCAGACGGTAGATATCTAGCAGCTGGAAGTTCAAGTCTAGATTGGCAAGCTTCAATTTGGGATTTACAGAATTATTCTGCTAAAACTGTCTATGGAGAAACGAAAAAAGCTACTGTTTCTTTAAAAGGACATTCACATGAGATTGGAGGCCTCGATTGGGCTCATGATACTGTGAGTATGAGAATGATATAGTCTACCATCCATCGCGTCTGGGTACAGAGTGTAAACTGACCTTTTCGACTCCATAGCTCGCTACCTGTGGCGATGATAACCTAATCAGAGCTTGGCGTCCTGATTCCTTCACATCTCATTGCGCGAACAAGGATCCAAAAAGTCAAGAAAGAGCTCAGTATGCTGGCACTTGGGATATGACGGAACACTAGGAAGCTTTCGAGTTAGAGGGCAAAGAGAGACAGAGCAAAATAAAACACGTCAAAATCAAAACAACATATACACGTACACGTACACAACGCAAATAAAGACGTTGATATTCGCAAGACTCTAGCATAACGGCAATGTCGGCCCAGCTGCATTCGGGTTGATAAAACCACTCTAATCATATTAGACAATTTGGTCGAAAGACTATGGCTATCAGCCTTTCACGCGCGACAAGGAACCCCATAACCTTCGATTTTTCTCTCCTATGAATCAACATTCTCTATTGGATCATTTCATTACTTGGCTTCAGTGTCAACTTTACACTGTTGCTATTTACCATCCATAACAAATACCCCTGCCTGAACCCATCTTGTCGTCAATTTGCTGTCTAATTTAATATAACGCAGACATTTACCGAAGACCCCCTGTCAACGAACGTCTACTAGCGTAGATACTAGCATAAACCAACTCTCTATGAATTGCAGAGGTCCATTGCGATCCTCCTGAGTATCTGACAGAACGTCTCGCAGTGCAGCGGAAGTCTCGCATGGATGTAGGTAGAAACACGGCAAGCCAGTCTGAGGGTGTTCACCTTGTGTGATTGCAGGGAAGTGAGCCATGTCTGACTCTTTAGAATGGTTGCCTTGTCCGCCTGTTGCTTCACTTAGCGTGTCCAGAAGGTATTCTGAGTGGCTAACATGGAAGAAAGAGCTTTGCATAAGCTGTTCCAATGAGAGAACACTACCGTCTAAGGGTAGCAGCTAGTCAGAAGAGGCTCTCGATGTCAATAGAGTGTGCACAGCATTTACCTGGCAATCGCCCACGAAAGTATAGAACAGGCACTCTGTAGACTGGCGAGTACGCCACGTATAGATCTACTAAAAGCGTTCTTGCCTCGCGGGCGTATTTCGTGGAAGGAATCAGAGAGAACACAGCTTCGTCTTCAAGCTGTTCTCGTAGCTCTTGCTGATCTTGCTCGGTCTGACAGTCTATTTCGCCTGTATTGCCTGCATGATGCTGTCCGATCACGACCTTGCTGAGGCGTTCAAGCCAGATATGGCCAGTGAAGGGCTATAAAGGTACATTAGCCATGAGATAATCAGCCAAGACCATGTGTATGATTCACTTCTTGCTTCGTCTGCCAGTCTCTTGGGTGGATTTGCTCTGTAGCCGCGGTAGTGTTTTCGCGTACGCGGTCCTCAGACTTGTTGAGCCAGTCGACGAGACCCTGCTCGAACTCGGCGCGAGAAAGCTGCATGGAAGCGACAGCACTGCCATAGCGTGTGTTCTAGATGGCGCTGCTCATGCAGAGCATATACTCTCCATATCGTCACTCCACATCGGAAAATGAGAAGACCCGCACTCGTCTCTGCACCGGCGACTGCTTAACCGTACCGAAGCTCGCTTTTCTGAAAATGCCGGCAATCACTCCATCTCTTGCTTCCTGACTCTGTTCTACTCCAACAAGGAAGCTCATTTCATTCCTTATCCATCTACTCTCCCTGCTATCATGTCCACCAACACCCGCTCTGCTGACATTTCCGTCCCCGTTGGCGGTCCACCTACCCAGTCGGGTCATCCAGTGACAAGAGTGCTTCCTGCATCGTGAGTGGTTTGCCTCCAGGCAGGTATGCTTCTTGTATCTGACTGTCTGTACTCTCTGTGATACCCTCTAGTACATGGGCCCTTGTCGAACCACGGTATGTTAGACCGGTCATTCAGTCCTTGTCAGGAAAAGCAAACGCTGAATACCGGCTATCCAAATTACCCATATACTTGGCTTTTGATGAATATCGCATTGCATTTACTACTGTAGAATCTCTCAAGACGCAAAGCAAAAGCTAGCTAAGCTCGTCGACTTTGTGGAGAAAGAATGCATTCCCGCAGAAGCTATCTATGCTGCTCAGATCTCGCAAGATCCAGTCGAGAGATGGAAGTCTACTCCTCAGATCATGGAGGATCTCAAGAAGAAAGCTCGTGCTTTAGGTCTTTGGAACTTGTTCTTGTCAAAAGCCCACTATCCAGAGTGAGTTCGGGCCTACATTGGTCGAGGTGTCAATATCCGACTTCCTCACACACTCTCTTTGCCACCATTCTACAGCTACGGCATCGACTTGACCAACCTCGAATATAGTATCATGGCGGAGGTTATGGGTAGAAGTTTCATCGCTCCAGAGGCCTGCAACTGCTCTGCTCCGTAAGCTTGCTCATAATCGTCCGCGGGATAAGCTTGGTAACTGATTACGAACTTGGACTCAATAGTGATACCGGCAACATGGGTATGCATCGCTCAACAAATCCTGAGTACGAGAGCTTCTGCTAACACTTGACTTCGTAATTGCAGAGGTCTTCGCTCGATATGGCACTACCGAGCAAAAGAAGAAATGGCTCGAGCCTCTTCTAGACGGCAAGATTCGTTCAGCTTTCTCAATGACAGAACGATATGTCGCATCTTCAGACGCTACCAACATCAAACTCTCAATTAAGCGCGAAAATGGTGAAATCGTAGTTAATGGTTTGAAATGGTGGATTTCTGGTGCTGGTGATCCTCGATGCGCTGTACATCTTGTCATGGGTCAAAGGTATGAAAGATTCTTTCTATATAAGGCTTTGACGCGTTGGCTAATTGAGAGACTTCAATTGCAGTGATCCAACTAACAAGGACCCATACAAGAGACAGTCTATCGTCATAGTGCCAGCGAATACCCCGGGTGTCAAGATTGTTCGACCCTGCACAATCATGGGCCAGGATGATGCGCCTGAAGGGTATGTATCTCTTGCTCATTCGATACGTAGACACCATAATGAATGACTTTTGCACGTCATAGCCACATGGAAGTCCTCTACGAAAACGTAAGGGTACCAGAGGAGAATATCATCGCTGGGTGGAGCAGAGGTTTCGAAGTCATCCAGGGCCGACTTGGTAAGCTTGTACACACTTTCCGCGCTATTCACCTTAGCTGATGAAATCTATTCAGGTCCTGGCCGTATTCATCACTGGTATGTTCAGTCGCAGCAGTCTTTAATGATACATTTAGCTGATCACATGTCCCGCAATATAGCATGCGAACCATTGGTGTCGCTCAACGAGCGCTGGATCTTATGATTACCAGAGTTACCGATCCTACCAGGAAGACTTTCGGCAAGCAGCTCTCTGAACACGGTGTCGTCGTCGCAAGAGTCGCAGAGTCAAGAATGGAAATCGAGCAGGCTCGTCTCCTGGTTCTCGTTGCAGCTATGCAGGTGAGCTACCATGATCACGCAGACACGTCGGTACACCATTTAATCATCTATAACACCTTTGCAGATTGACGCCGTTCGCGCTAAGGGTGCTTTGAGGGAGATTGGCATCTCGAAGGTATGTTGTCTCGGATGTGGCCCTTGAATCTGTGGAGAGGCGGCTGATGACTTCTACGTAACATAGGCTATCGTTCCCCAAATGGCCCTCAATGTCATCGACAGAGCTATGCAAATGTTCGGTGCGGAGGGTTTGTCTCAGCATACTCCTCTCGCCAACATGTGGACGCACATCAGAACTCTTCGATATGCCGACGGCCCCGATGAAGTCCACATTCAGCAAATTGGCAAGAAGTGAGTAATCTTTACTAGACTGTAGTCTTTAAACAGATGTTCGCAGTTACTGATGCATTGCAATTCTGTTCATCGAATAGTGAGCTCAAGCGGGCCGCTGAGCTTCGGAAAGTCTTGGAAGCACAAGCAAAGAAGCAAGCCGAGCTTTTCAAGTCTAATAACGTCAAGGCACACTTGTAGTAGTAGCTTATTACAAAACATCGGATCATAGGTATTTAAATCTGGTTGTAGCTTTTAAAATGACTGTACAATGAATTGCTTGGGTGCGGATGAGCATGCAAATCCATGGTCATTTAGAAACCAGCTCTAGGCTTGCAAATGGATGATTCAGCTCGGCAATTAATAACGCGTTCTTTGCATCAACGAAGAGCTTACATGCGAATGCGGAGATAATCAATAAAGACCCATACCGTAGCCCGCGTAAGGTGACATTCCGTAACCGCCCATCATCATTGAGCCGCCACGAGCGAGGTAGGCACTTGTCATAGGATCTGCAATGACGCCTCCCATGCCAAGGTATGGAGGATACATCATGGAAGCGGCTGCGCCAACGCCCATATATCCTCCAAGACCATATCTGCCGTACATGCTACTCATGGCATAGGGGTTCATACCCATTGCGAGACCATATGGAGAATAGCCGTAACGCATGGCAGTATATGCGTTCCTGTGAGTGTATAAAGTCACTTATAGCTTTCCGTATTATACTTTATTGGCTTACACGTCCATGTAGTTTAAGAACTTAATGCGTGCGATCCAGCGCGTGCGGGTTGTGCTGGCTGTAATTTAGAATGTATGAGTTGGGAGAAAGCACAGCAGTGAAGGTGAACAGACAACGCAGTGAATATCAGGGTCGAGATAAGCCTGGGACCCCTTCAGCCAGATATTTCAGCGGCAAAGGCACGATTCCGTATGCTTCGCCGCCGGTTCCGAATAAAAGGGCATTTGCATTGCATCATAATATATGGACAACTTGCAAGGGAACTATAGGTGAGGCATTCCGGTCGATAGTCGTACTTTCCTAAGTACCTAGGTTGAATTCAGCTTCTTGAGTAGCCGCAGGCTTCTAGCCAGCGCACACATATCAGAGGTAGTTTCGCTGCCAGAAACCACGTAAAGGTTGGAGTCGTGGGGGACTCGAAGGGTAAGGCCCGTAACTGAAGAGATCTGCTCGGCCCCGCTGGAACCGTGCCGAATCCTCTGCGAAAGGTGCGTAAGGTAGGGACATCGGGAATGGCTCAGCGTCGATCCGGCCGACATCGCGGTTGTTCATCTGCAGGTGTGCTTCAGACGCATAGGATATCGCCTCGGGCACCGAATACTGTAGTGGTCTTCTCTCTACCAGTTCCCACTGTAAGGTTGACATAGGAATATTTTGATCGAAGCAATAGGCATCTTGCGCGGGCTGCCCGGCATGATCGCCTGGCCCGCAGCCAGGTGACAGCGATGTCATGTGATTGGGGTATCTAGACGTTCCAGGGGTACCGTTACCCAGCTCAACATTTGCATAATGAGCGCCTTGCGGCGTTGAGCGATACTCAGCAGTATCTACGGGTAAACCATAGTTGGGAATGGCATCTTCGTAGCGTGCATGTAAATTAGCGGCTTGGTCCGCGTGGACGTTGTGCACGGGAACTGATGCATTTCCAAAGGACCTAAGGGCTGACTGTGTGTCTTGCCCATCGTGGGCGTGTGTATAAAACCCGCTAGTATACGCCTCGTGGCTGGCGAACCAGTCTGGAGAGCGATTGATGGGATGCACTTTGCTCAACGAGTATGAGTGGCGTGTAGTTGAAAGTGCTGTAGGAGAGTACTTGTCAATACCTCGAGGGAGATCGGGAGCCGCTCGGGTCGATTTCGCAGCAATCTGAGCAGAGCCGTACTTCGCAGAGGGTCCATGACCTTGCCGCGTGATGCTGTCTGTAGATCGGAACGCATGGAGCTCTTGTTGAAGGTTGTCTGTCGTTGACCGCGGTTCCAAAATCTCAGCGACTCGGTCCATGCGACGGAGCAGACGGCGTCTAGCGAGAGAGCCAGCAGATAATCCTGTCAGAGATGAGAGTGGCTGACCACTTCCAGGAACAGTTGAAACGATACGAGATGCGGTGGGTGTCGTATTGTGAGTAGCCTGCACAGAAGCTTCGTTCGATGTAGCGGAGCTTAGTTCTCGCGTCTCTAGAGCTAATCCTTGCATTCGATGTAATCGCTGACCTGTATTTTGTTGTTCAGGTGGATGGGCAGTCTCAATTTCCATCTTCTTCAGCGATGCAAAGCCCTTAGATTTTCGACGCAACACAGGCATCTCTACATTCCTTCTTTTCGGCCTCCTTGGTCTGCTCTGCATGTTACGTGACGGCAAATTCCGCTCCGACTCTGAGCCGTCAGAACGGGATGGGCCGCTTCCTCGCACTCTGGCAGCACTTGCGTACGAGTCGCGTGGTATAACTGTTGTTTCGCGGTAAGCATTCGACTCTGCCTTCTGTAGGGATTTCAGACGACTAGATTCTGCAATCGGTTGATTCAGGAAAGACAGCTCGCTGAAGGACAGATCGGTTACTGTAGAACGCCGTTAGCAGGAGGTTTGTGTACTATTTAACTGACTGTACTTACACTTCTTAGGTGCTGGATTCTGACCGGTGGCGTGCTTCGAAGAAGCTTGGCCGTGATTATAGATGCCTGTCTTAGCTTTAAGCTGCATGAAGCTCATTAGCTGAGCATCGGCGTATCAGTGCTCTACCGGCGTACCGTGACTCTTCCAGCCGGCAGGATGTTGGCTGCACGCTCGAGTGGATCATATTTTGCGGTTTTGTTGCCTGGACGTTTACCCTTGGACGCTTCCTTCAAGGCAGCTACATTTCGCTGCACGTCGGTTGACCGCTTCGTCGAGGTAATCTGATATTTGATGGCTTTGTGATCTGTGTCATTATCTGACATGCTGCTGGTCGACTCGCTTCGCCTACGATTTCCTTTACGTCTTTTCGTATGCTTGACCTTTGCATGGCGATCAACGGCATCGGTAGCTGTGCGATACTTGCTTGGGCCCAACGCATCGTTCTCTTTGCGAGCCTTCTTATTGGCCTTTACGACTGTATCGCTAGGAGCAGTGATCTTGGAGCGATCCTTAACAATGATGGCTCTGGCACGACGGCGCTCTCTGCGCTGATCAAGTACTACAAGGAATCGAGTTCTCAGCAGGAAACTCAGCGTATGTACGGTCTTTTTGGATTCACTCACGTCTCCGATGATCTTCTTTTGCTTTCTGTACTGCCGTTAAATTATCATGGCCCGCTTGCACAGGCTCTGTGGGCGAATGTGCTATCTTGCTGCGCGGTTTTGGACGACGGCCCACTACAACACCCGGATCAGAGAGTTTCCTCTTGCTTTTGCGGCGAGCTTCGATCCTATCTTGAGATTGATCAACCGCTGAAGCCTTCTCATAGACGTTTTCCCTATCATTCGAAGTGTTCTTTGGCAAGTCTTGGGGCCTGGGTAGCAGTTGCTTAGTCGAGGATTGTGTTGAGCCAGTAGAAGCTGGAGGAGCTGATTTTCTCGTGACTTGCTCCAAAGGATCATGCTTCGATCTTATAGAAGCGACTAACAGTCTCCTTGCTTCGACCAGCTTCGCGCCAGACAAGCCGGAAGGGATCGCCTGGAGAGACAATACAGGTTCCTCTGCAGTTGGATACTTGCTTGGACTCCCTTTCGGATCAATAGGTTTTTCGCAGCCAGCTTGAAGTTCGACTTCGCTTCGATTAACAGGAATCCTGTGACACTCGAGGGTCTGAGATACCTGTTGCTTCGCCGGTGCCTGTACATTAGTAGCTGAGGTGCTGGTACCAGTACCGCCTTGCAGACCGCGTAGATACCATGCAACGGTGTCCCGCGCATCAGGAGGGTGGATACGTGTGTGCCTGTCGAGATTGCTTTCGGTTAATGGCTGATTAGAGTTGGGATGTCCGTCAAGTACAGTCGAAGCTGGCTGGTCGTGTCGAGGTCCGTCAGCAAAGGCGTCGAGCTGGCGTCGAGGGTCATCCTGCATCGTGTATGCGAGGCATGTCGTAGCACGTAAAGGTCTCTACGGAGTCTACCGCGATGTAGAGGTCGTCCCAGTTCCAAGAAGTGGTAGTGATGATTCTGAGCTGGAAAAGAGAACCAAGCAAGATCACGAAATATCGATAGGCCTGAATCCACTCCAATCGAACACCAAGTAACGCTTCGTGCATCATGGTAAGCATGTACATCCCGCATACGGCTGTACCAATTTAGCTGACTGCTTGCTTGTCGCCTTCCTACTTTTCGTTGTTGCCGCCGTCTTCACCTTCTCAGGCTTCGAGATCGGTCGCGCGGACTCTTCAAAATGCAGTGTCCAGCACAAGCAGGAGCAGAAGCTTGAAAGCTTCGTGCGCATCGTAGGTTGTCACATCTGAACTGCCGTTTAGCAACTGTGCACGCATACTGACGCCTGTATTTTCCATTCGACAACTTTTTGCGAAATACTCAGTTGCCGATTTTATGCAACGCCAGCGGCTTCTTCCTCCACTTCAGCAGCACCTTCGACGCAAGACGGTTCATCAAGTGCTTCAGTCTCACCTAAGATCAGCCAAATTGTAGACCAGATCTCAACCCTGAGCCTGCTCGAGGCTGCTGAGCTGGTTTCGACACTCAAGGTGGGCTTTTTCTTTGTCGAAACAATTGCATGGCTCGTCTGCGCTATCCGCACGCAGCTTCCAGCTGTGTTTGTATGTATTTCGGCTGACACCTACCTGTAGACTCGACTCAACATTGCCGACATCGCAGTCGCTGCACCTGTAGCTGCAGCTCCTGCAGCGGGCGGCGCAGCAGCCGGTGGTGAAGCAGCAGCCGAGGCAGAGAAGCCAAAGGAGAAGACCGTATTCACAGTCACCTTGACGAAGATTGACGCTGCACAGAAAGCTAAGGTCATCAAGGAAGTTAAGCAGATTATGCCCAATATGAATCTCGTCGAAGTGAGTGGCGGCATGCTAGTAACATGGATTTGACTGATGTATTGTGACATGTACAGGCCAAGAAGTTCGTCGAGAACCTACCTCAAACGCTCAAGGAGAACGCGCCCAAGGACGACATTGAGAAGCTTAAGAAGGCACTCGAGGCTGTTGGCGCTAGCGTTGAGGTGTCATAGCTGCAACTTTGTCTTGTACTCGTCGCAAAATACCATCAAGTTGCGCCCGCTTAGGGACTGGTTGCATAGCATTGCATTTCGACAGCGTTATTCTTCACTGTGTTTATTGATACTGCTACACTGCACAACAGCACAACTCCGCGACTTCCATGACAGGCCCTCACTTGCGCGTTTCTGGAACACTTTGCTGTTTGAACTTGCTATGCATGGCAACTACGGCCAGTATTGAAACACCATCACCATCAGAATCCCCTTTACTCTTTCTTTTCTTCCCTTGCAGTTTCTTATCTACTCTCTCCTGCTCAAGCTGTTTCTTCATTTTTTGCTTTGCTTCTTGAGCGAATCTAGACTGTGCTGAAAACTCGTTATTTCTGACGCTATGTACGAATCTACGATGTGTCTCGCGTTCTTCACGCGATGCCAAGCGAGTCTCGCAAATTATACCCGTTCGACTGTCTGCATACCCGCAAACGTATGAAGGAGCGGGTGTAACAACTTTGACAGGAGCTACTTCCTCTTCTTCGTCAGACGAATCCACAATATCGTCATGGAAAATCTGTTTGGCGAGCGGATGCGCCTTCTTGCTCATGCCATTGGCCTTGACGCCGGGTTTCCGCGGCGAAACGATTTCTTCAAGCTCAGGCGAAGGCTCCTTTGAGGGCATATCGTCTTCGTTCCCTGACACCTGGATATCTGAAGGGATTTCATCGGATTGAGGCGGCTGAACCAGAACCATCTTCGCGGATTCGTGTAGGTAAGCCATCCGACGGTTCCACCTGCAAAACAAAGCAATGTCGGCCGTATTCGCAGAACCGCAATCAAGATTACTCACTTCTCTTTGCGTTCTCGGTAGAAAGTCTCCATATCTTTGAGATCCCGCAGTACGTGTTCAAAGTCTAAAGCAAGGGCTTCCGGACTCATTTTATCGAATTCGGCTGGCTTGTCATTGACGCGGGAGGCGACAGAAGGTGGGACGTGCACGTTAAGAGTCAAACCGAGTGATTCGAAATAAACAGGTTGAATAGTTGAAGCCTCGTCTTTCCGGGAAATAGGGCCCCATTTAAACTTCTTCTTCTTCTCGCGTGGGTCAATTGACGGGTCTACCATCCATACACTTTCTCTAACCCGGGTTTCGTGCAAGCGGAAGAAGCATGGTCTACCCATCATCATCGAACTAGAAATACGTTTTCACTGTTAGCGTCTTTCATCATACCTTGCCGGGCCTTCACGCCGTAGACTCACACAACAGCTTGCTGAAGCTTTTTGCGCGACTCAGGTTCTTCTTTCGGATCGAGCTGTCTATATCGCCAAATTATTCAGTGAAAAGGAGGGCTTAAGTAAATCTCCTCGAGAATCTCGGAAGACTCACGGGTATTTCCAAACTAGATCGTCGACAATCTGCTTCAATTTCAGCTTTCTGTATGGAGAACCTAGTATTGCAGCTCGTATTGGGACATATAAGTCATATGGTATGACTTTCCTGACCATAGCGATGTAGCTACCTCTTGCAGCCGGGATAGTGCTCGTCTCTGAGCCGTTTACTGTGGTACTCTGCTTCGCACTGGCTAAGTTTGCCGCATCATTATTTTCTTCTTCCCCAGGGGGCGCTGCGTTTTTCAGATCAAGCAAGCTGGTAGCAAAAATATCGAGATCTGCTTTTGGTAGTTTGTCCGGCTGTACTGGTTCGTACTCCGGTTCCTTGGGCGGCGGCGCTGGGGGTGCTGGTTTCGTTGGAGGCACTGGGGACATACCTTTCGATGCAGTCCCTTCTACCCGCGGTACTGACGAAGTTTGAGTTTTCACATTGATTGTCGATTTCCCCTCGCTTCCAGTCTCATATTTCTTGCCTGCCGGTAGCCTTCTTGATATAGGGTTGATGTGCTTGTCAACGCCATAGCGAACATTCGTACGGTCGTCTCTGTTGATTACGAAGCATTGTTTTGAAGCAATAGCTGCCTTTAGTGCGGCTTCCAGCTTGGATCGCTCCTCCTGAGATTTTCTCACTTGATCTTGGTAAAAGGGGTATTTGTTGCATATGCGGGATAGAATACCTTCAAGCACCAGTTGATCTATACCACTACCCAGAATAGCACATCTTATGAGTACCCATAACGAATATGGAGGTCGTGTAGTTCTGTCCGTCCAGTTCGCTAAGTCGTCTAGAGAATGGAATCCAGCTTCCAAAGGAAAGGGCTTGGGCTTGTCTAATGTCGTTGTGTCTGTTGAACTTGATGTATTAGGTCCGGATGGCTCGATTGCCCTGCCTTTGCCTTTGATGTCAATTTTGTGATGCGTCTTTCTCGGTGAACTCAGTGGAGGAACCTCGGGAAGTTCAGGACTGGCGTCTTTTTGAATCGAATCACTATCATTTCCCTCGTCACTGTCACTATCGCTTATCTCGAACGTTATTCGAGATGTACTTGAGGATGGCCGTGGGCTTGGACGAGATAGACTGGAATTCCTACGAGAGTCCGCACCCTTCTTTGAAAATGATGGCATGGCAATAGCGTGCTCAAATGGTGCGCCAGGGCTGGTAGAGTGCTTGGGTACTTTAGATAATCTGCTAGCTATGTAAGGTGCTACTTCGAGTTCTGCAGACTTATCGCCTTCTTCTTCCTCACTGGTGCGTTTTCGCTTTGTGGGTCGGGTTGGACCTGATGAAGGCCTTCCATTGGCAGATGATGGGCGAGAGGAGAGTTCCCTGCACGGTTCAGGTAGTGTTTGTGTGTTTTGTATGGTAGATTTAGGTTTTTCAGAAGTATGTTCGTCGAAGCGTGCTCGCTTAGGCGAGGGGAAATTCCTAGAAGGACAGTTTCAACCTAGAGTGCCTTGTTGAAATATATATAACAATTGGGATACATACTCTGTACGGTGTTTTGGTGTTGGCATAGGGTCGGGCGACCTTCGCTCCGGCCTGTGAGGTGAGCCATGTCCATTCCTGAGGAGTTCAGATATTAAACTCAGCTTTTCTTACATATTTGACATTCTTTCGAATAATCTGCCTACGTGACTGGATAGCCCTTTGTATGTTGCGGAGTCGAACTTCGCTCAGAAGCAGGAGATCTAATACTGGGTGTAGGCGTTCTACTTCCAGAAGACGGCAGCGATGACCTTGACGGTACTGAAACCTCGACTATCGGAAATGGTTCGCGTCGCGCGGGAGATGAAGTTGACGAGTTCTTCCCAGACACGACCCTTGATAGGTTGCTGTCGCTGCTACTTGAAGTCAAGCGTTTGAGCAAGCCGAACATCGTGCTGTTCTTTGACGCTCTTGCTGCCGAAGTGGAACCAGAACCAGACAACACGTAGGCATAGCTTCGCAAGCCGCAGGGAAGATCAGTGTCTGGTAGACTCAGTCATCAAACCTGCATCGCGCATGCTGGCTGCTGTTCCAGTGTACGAGTAAAGAGCAAAGCAACAGATTATCAACAGCCCAACTGCCCGATCGCCTTTTCTAGACGCGCTTGTGCTGGATGGTAGTGACACTCACAGCTCCACCTATTCGCATGCTGGCTGTAGTTTGAGAACAAGAGCTTGTAGGCTATCCATTTGCAGAGTCCAGAGCTGCTTCCCACCGCCCACATCCCGTCTGACAAGCCCAACCACATTTACACGGCTTAAACAAAGAGCTGCAAGCTGGGATGCTCTCGACTTGACTGTGCACCATCCAACCACTCACTCAAGACCGAGCGCAGCAAGCACACGCATTCCTTAGCTATCGCCTTATCACCGTTGATCAGCCGGCCATAGCCAGTCATCCACCATCCCACCGCAAAGCAGTTCCGGCCGTACCTCACAGCAGTTAGCCGACAAGCCAGCCAAAACGTGCTGGCTCTGTCTCGTCTCAAATCCACCGTGAATGATTTGGCAGTGGACCCTCTACCTGTTTCTTGTACTCTACATGCCCGTCAACTGGCTCTCATCGTCCTCCCAATCCCGAATCACCGCGCTCTCTGCCTTGCTTCCTCTGGCTTTCCCTCTATATCTCGCTTCTAGGATGAATTCGACATTGAGGTACTATTACCGGTTGACGCTGTATACTACCACGCTTGGCCTTACTTCAGCATGGGCTGTTCTCCTCTCGGTCGTCCTTTCGCTGGTCGGACAGAGCCACTCAATACAGCATTACGTTGCAAGAAGCTTCTACCATTTCGCAAGCCCTATTATGGGCTGGAAGATCAAAATCGAGGGTGAAGAGTACTTGAAGAATGAAGAATCCACTGTCTTTGTGGGTAACCACCAGTCGTCAGTAATCGTACAAATTGACCACTGCCGAATATCGACTAAAGCCTTGCCCACTTGACAGCATGATCGATATCCTATACCTCGGTCGGATATTCCCGAAGAGATGTACAGTGACAGCGAAGCGGGAACTCAAATGGGTGCCTTTCCTAGGGCAGTTGTAAGCTCTGTGCTACACTTCTTACTCGATGGTCGCGGTAACTGATGTTCCTTCTTGGTTCTTTCCGTCAATGTAGCATGTGGCTATCAAATGCAATCTTCATCAACCGTACAAACCGAGCAGATGCAATGAAAACGTTCCAAAAAGCCGCGAAAGACATGAAAGAACTTAAAATGTCGATTTTCATTTTCGCAGAAGGAACAAGAACAAATTCTCCTGATATTGGAATGTTACCTTTTAAAAAGGGAGCTTTTCATTTAGCTGTTCAAGGTGGTTTCCCTATTGTACCCATGGTATGTGAAAACTACTACAGTCTTTATGCATCCGGTATCAAGAGATTCGAGGCTGGTGAACTGGTCGTTAAAGGTATCCTTTTTTCATTCCAAGAAATTGTCTGGGCAAACCTTTCACTAATCTTGACTCCGATTCGTTATAGCACTACCGCCTATTTCCACAGAAGGCTACACATCCTCACACGATGATATCATCAAACTGAGCGACAAAGTGCGGACAGCGATGCTAGAAGCACTCGAAGAACTGGCGGAACGGAGGAAGGCTTCAACCACACAGAAGCGGATAAACGCAAACGGGCAGCAGTACGGAGTTACAAGATGATGCGTAGCATGTTCTCCTGCACCATCGACAATCAAACACATGCGCAGTCATTAACCTCGCACTATGCCATTCGTCAGACCTTCTGTTCACATGCACCTTGTATTCGGGGGCCAGGTTTCGGTACGATAGAATAATTGGTTACAGATGAAGGTAGCCCTACAGCCAGAATGAGGGACGGGCTTGCTGGCTCATGACGAGATGTGTGCATTACGATTGTTATATATAGGTAAACTGAAATGATGAGTATATGCGGAAAACGACAACAGCAGAATTATTACGGGAGATAAGACCGACTGAGCATGACTGATTACCTTGTTTCTACCAACCTCGTCTCAACTACATACTACTGCAAAGCTAATTATGATTACTTAATCGTACACTATATTTTCGTTTTACTTTTTCCTGAAAAGCTTTCTTTTAGGTGGTGGTACTGCAGCTGAAGGAGATAAGGGAGGTTCATCTCTCGCACTTGGCATAACTCCAATAGCGGAAGCTGGATTATCAAATGCTGACATGATGAATGCTTCTTGTAATTCTCGTAAGTTCTCCCTCTGTTCCTGACTGAATGTGGGTGCTCGTGGTGTTTTCATGCCTGGTACAGCGGGAAGTTGCGATGCACTTTCCAAAGTGAGAGGTCGAGGCGCAACAATCGTTAATCGTCGAGGCGAAACTTCCTTGATAGCCTGATTAGGGGAAGAAGGTGTGGAAATTGGATTCTTGATGTCCAGTATATCGCTGGCATTATCGTCCTCTTCTACAGGCGGCACAGGAAGAGACCGGCTGAAAGTACTACTAACCAAGCCTGGCAAAGTCTCGGATTTTGACAAAGATGGCGAAGCCGACACAGTATACGAGCGTCGTTTGGGTCGGTTTGGAGAAGATACAGAAACTTGGCTTTCGCTCGACGAGTCTATCGAGGATGAAGTGGACGCAGAGGGGTCCGCGAATCGATTGCCTGCTCCACACACAGATGCCGTTGAAACGGGACTTGAAGCGAAAAGTGCTGCCCGGGAACTCTCTGCACTGCTAGGATGAGTACTCTTCGAGAGAATAGCTGTCCTTTCTGGACTTGGCGTCGATATTGCTTTTGATACAGTACTGCCTCTCACCCTACCAGGAAGTCGTACTTGTTCCGTCCTTGCGAACATGCGGCGGTTGGTTTCTACTCCTGGAGCTGGAAGTTCACCCGTGCGTACAAGAGCACGCACTCTTGACCGTGCTTGACTGTGTAACGCCCGACAGAGATTGAGTAATGCCTGATGAGGTAACTCTTCGACTTGGCTATCTTCCTCAATAGCGTCGTTTATGCCAGGCTGTGGTTTTGCAGGCTCGGCGGTTGCTACAAGAGCTGCCAGAGCTGCATACTCTTTGGGTAGATCAACCAAGAATGGCAATTCGGGTACACCTTCTTTGACTATATCAGGTGCAAGAGTCATCCTCTTCAGGACAGGTATCTTGTAGGGTTCAAAATCCTTTTCCGTCCAATCGCTCTTAGTGCCTTCTTCTTTTGAGCATAAGTAGGTTATAAAATCTTGATAGGACGAAAGATTGTTCTGCAAGAATGGATTCATAGCTGACATCCAAGGTTCCTTGCTTCCAAATGTTTGCATATTTGCCATTCCCATGAGTACTTTCGCTATCAACGTCAACGTTCTTGAAGTCTTAGCGTCGGGTGGATGACTTGGGCATAGGCGGAAAAGGTTCGGGCGCAGTATCGCAGGACAGAAGAATCGCAATGATATGAAAGCTGAGACACTTGTAAACCTAGCCCTGCTTCTCTCTTCTTCCGAAAGACGGCCACGGTCTTGCTCTTCGACACAATGCGCATCTACAATCTGCCGAATCTTTCGCAAGGATCGCCGAACCTCTCTGTCAATTTGGGGCGAAACCGTCAGTAAGAGCTATGACCCCCTTTCGTTGGAACACTTACATAGGACAGCTATGCCGAGAATTATAGATAGACGACCAAACAGCATCACACCACGTCTCCAGGTTTCTCACATTCTCATGCAAACTACTCCTGTGATCCAAGCGACTGGGATCAATTTCGATGAAGATCCTCTCTTCGCACAATCGTCGAAGTACCGGTCCAACCGTGTTGTCGAGATAGTCCGATCCTACAGAGCGCATATGCATCTCCACGGTCTTTGTCAAGAGTGTGTTTCCTCTGAATAAAGTAGCTATATTGTCGGTGTTCTGGACTTCTTTCTCGCAAAGCGACATTATGCGTTGCAAGACTCGCCGATGAGCCGTATCTATGCGAAGGAGGAGTTGTGCGAAGAGATCAAGCTCGATTTGAGGAGCATCAAGAATGCTCAGGATAGCTGTTGTGCCCATATCTTCAGCAATCAACTGCAAGCATAGCCAACATAGTAGAATGTAAGTTAGTCTGAGCTACCGATACCGCCATAACCTGAGTCAGACTTACCGAACCAAGACTCGAATATGCCTGGTAAGGCAGAGCTATATCCTCTTTCGCCATGACTCGCAAATTTAGTTCTCCCAGGCAATCCAGGTGTCCTTTCTTGATCACAAATTCGGGAGGCCGCATCTCGAACCAACCTTCTACAGGCTTGTTACGCTGCATGGTAGGAAGAGGAAGTAAAACTTTCCCAGCGAGCTGTACTTGGTGTTTCCGGATTGTGAAGATATGTATATCGAGAGGATGCTTGTAAGGCCCAAGATTGCTGCAAAGAGATGTCAGCTTTAGCCATAGTATCCTTCCATACATTTGTATATGGGATTGCTCCGAACACACTTGAAATTGAACGTCTCTTCCCAGATCGTCTTTGTCCCTAGGTGTCTAACACCAGTTCTACCTAGTATTTCACCGTCCAGCCAAATCTCACAGAACAAGTCCATATTCTCCTCTTTCTTACTCTCCTTCGTGTTCGAGGACTCTACTTTCTTGCTCGGTATGGAAGAGGAAGTAGGTATACTAGGAGTATATTGTTGCTGCTGTTGTTGTTGTTGTTGTTGTGCCATTAGTGCTTGTTTCAGATGAGACGGCATCGCTCCACTTGAGCCATCAATGTGATTTTGCCCCTCTCCACCACTGCTCCCAGTTTCCGTTGTTTTAATCGAAGCTATACTTCCACTTCTTTTCTGCACATGAACGCCATCTGGGGAGACAGGCGTAGTAGGTAGACTATGCATAGCTAAAGCAGCTAAGGATTGAGAAAGGGAAGGATTCTGATGTTCTTTGCTACAACGAGCTTGAATAATTTGTAGCGAGACACTTCGATACATCCGTATAGGATATTGAGTACTTGGGTCAACTTGAAGCCCTTTCCGCCAGCTACCATGCTGGAGAAATTGTGGACGAGTTCGTGGCGACTTAGGAAGTTCTGCATCTTTTTCATTTTCAGATGCTTCTGATGAAACCTCTTCCTCGGTGACGGTTGCCGGTGTATTGCTGATTGCGGAAGTAGGCCAAACTTCCGCTTGTGCATGGCATAGCATCGAAGCGATCCCTGGGCCGCAATAAGAAATGTCAACATCAGTGTCTCCGCGTAAAGAGTATGCACCTGGAAACCTACAAGCATGCTGGAGAGCGGTACTAGGAAAAGCCAAAAATAAAGTCTGTCCACCTTCCGATACTGATAAAGCATCATCCAATAATCCAGTATTTGAAACAGACCTCGTCATTGAATTCGAATTGCTTGAATTTGTTAAAGAAGCAAAGCTAAAGAAATCAGGTGCAGAGGGTGATATAGGGAAATTTGGTGTTGTTCGTTTCTCGTATGATGGACTATATGATGGAGGCGCTATATAAAAACCATTCTCAATGTGAAGTGAGATACAGCGTTGTCTTCCCAGGAGTGAAGGATCTACTAGACGTATATCGGTTCGTTGAAGAGTGCTTAATTGGACTGAAGCTAAACAGATAGTCTGGAGATGTACATTAGTAGAGAAAGGAGTCCTTCAGTCACCATTTTGGGAGTCTTTCGAGACGTTAGAAAAGTATCGTACTCACCCCACTAGAGATAACGAGCGATCCATTTGATTTCAGTACAGCTTCACCTTTCCTCCATTGCCCAGAAGGTATTAGAATAGAGGCTCTTCCCTTACCCTTTTCAGCGCTATGGTGATGTAATTTCCTTTTATACTTTTCTTTCCCTTCTTCGGAATGTTGTTGATGTTTAAAGTCAGTATGCTTATTATGATGAACAGTCTCTCCTTCTTCATGAATATCATCAGAGAATAGAACTTGTGTACTTTCTCTTCTTATTAGTTTTTTGCGACTGTTGACGATTGGTACGTTTGATAGAAGGACATTAGCTAGCCCTTTAGCCGTTGAGGAAGAAGGGTGATGATGTGTTGGACCATGATGATTATGACTTGAAGATGGTGATCTGGACATACCAGCTCCCGCGCCAGCATACGAGGAAGAATGATAGCTAAGATTCGCACCAGTATGTTCATCAACGGGTACCCAAAGCAGAATATTTTGTTTTAGATCAGGTATATGTCTCGCTAATTCCGAAGTATCAAGACTGTTTCCAGAATTCGATTCTAAAACTGACTTTGCAATAATAGAAGATGTAGCTAAACTAGCAGCTGTTATTCTATTATCATAAGAATATGATCTTATTAAAGGAGGAGGAATAGCTAATGATATTCTATGATTTTTATTCGAAGAAGAAGATGCTAATAAAGTTCTTTTATCATCTTTTGATCTTTGATGTGAAGGTGAAGTAGAAGAAATGCTAGCTCTACGAGGATTAAATAATGCTTCTTCATCATCATCATCTTCTTCATTTTCGCCATCTTCTGCTGTATTCCCTTCATTTTCACTTTCTACTCCTCCTCCTCGAGTTCCTTCGCCACCCAATTGAAGTGAAGAAGCAGATCGAGCAGAAGTAAGTCTAGGTCGTTCTCTACCTCTAGAAGAATAAAAACGTTCATCTCGAGCGATAAGTTTCGCCTTTATGGGTTTTGGCGAAGATGTTTCTATATCATCTGGGTTCTGATATTGTGCTTGCGATTGAGTATGACCAGTTTGAGGATGTTTACTTGAATTACGATTGAAGAAATGCTTATGATGAGGAAATGAATGAGAAGAAGCTCTAGAATCACTAGATTCTCTTCTGCCTCCCGCTCCAGCTCCTCCCCCGGTTTGCTGTTTCTCAAAGATCAACGAGGAAGAAGGAGAATGATTAGAAGCAGGACTTATTATACTTCCTCGTACAGAATCAATAGATGAAGTGAATGAGCTTTTACTTAGTTTTTTAGCTCTTGCTAAAGGACCAGTAATGCCACTGCTTGAGCTTGCTATACGATGATGTTCAGTTCCTTGTATCTCGCTTTTCATTATAGTATTCGAGTCAGTAGCGACGTTTATATGTGCAGCTTCTTCATCTTCTTCTTCATCAGATTGAACCTCTACTCCCTGTGTGGATAACTCCTTTCTGCCTTTTTTCAACGAAAGAGTAGCTTTAGGCGATGATAATGGACTTCTAGGTTGTAATTTTGAATTTCCAGCGGTAGAATTACCAGAAGTAATGTTATTACTACCACTTATACCATTTGAAGAGGAAGGTGTATTATTTGAAGAAGTAGTAGAGAATGATTTAATGGATCTTGATGAGGATATAGTAGCTGTCGGATTGAAGGCATCTGGCAATGAAGAAGACATGATTTGGGATACTTGAACTTCTTGAGTTGGAGTAGACTGTGTTATATGCGAATCTGTTTCGTTGTTTCCTTCTATCGCCTCGTAATGAACTGTTGAATGTGCGCGACCAGACTCCACAGCCCCACTTCCAACTGATCCCACTTCAGTCAATACGATATAACTCCCATCTTGAACCTCGTAGTATTCCTTTTCGTGCGGATCGTCACACTCCTCTCTTTGCTCTTCGTATATTCGCTCTTCTTTGTCTAGTAAAGTGGCTGTGGCCGCCTGTGAGACAAACGGAATAGAGGCACGTGCAGCACAAGCAGGCTCCAGATGTGAACTTGGTCTTGGAGACGAAGTAAGGTCGTCTGGAGTGTCTATAGCGAGGTACGTAGGTGAGCAGCTGCCTGATCTTGCGAGCCCATGAGATGGACTGTGCTGAATATGCGATATAGGCGCTGAGGACGGTGAATGAGAGCGATCGACCTGGTCGGACAAATGATTGCTTGTACCGGCAGTCGTGAAGAAAGCGAGAGAGCGTCGTCTCGTGTGTTTGTGACCTAGTATGTTTGATTGACTACTGTTGCTGTTTACGTTCCAGCTGTATTCGACCTGCCTTGAGCTACTCTTTGTCTCTATTGTGTGCGAGGCCGAACGAACAATCGCAGAAGGCCTCGAAGGCAGAGACTCTTTTGGAGGTTGCGCTCCCTCTAATCTATGCAGCCGAGCAAGCCATGCATCAATCTCATTCACGTCTTGCACACTGAGTGGACGTCTTCTTGCTCTCGCTTGGATAGACGGTTGCTCGGTACTGTTGCCAGTATCCGATGTGTTCGAGAAGGGTGGAGCTGTAGAGGTGAACGAGGAAGAAGCGACAGCTGAAGCCGAGGGTGGATGGGCCATTGAGCAGCGACGATGGCAGCAAGTAACATGCGAAAGCAGAATGGATACGACATCAGCTCTGAGCAGACAACCACCCTGTCAGGGCAAACTGCGGGATCTGCAGTCTGTCCCACCCATTTACGCGCCCGAGCTGCGGACAACGACACGCTCGAGCCATGGTGGAGACGATGCGGCGTAGACAGACTCACCTTATGGCCACTTGTGCTGCTTGTGATACTGTACTGCTGGGTTGGAACTGCAGCACCGCAGACCTGCAGCAAGGAAGAAAGCGAAGATCACGGCACTTTGGGATACGGCACCAATTTCGACCATGTCGACCAACTCCACACAGGCCTTGCGTTTGGTTCACATCTGACACAGGTCTGGAACTGGTTTCCACCTTATACAGGGGGCACCGCTATGCCCGTTGCGCAGTCCGTAAGCAACGCTTGACGCTACGAATGGCCTGACGGTGAATGCATACACTCAGGTCCGTGATGGAAGAGGAACACTGTGTCGGCATAGCAAGCTCTCATACATATCCTGGCTTTCCAGTCCGATGCCAGTCTTTGACCATACTGAGCACTGCCGAGTCGCTCTGCAGTACGACTACACGTACCAGTACTGCCTGATTTTGAACATCACATTCAAGCCATTGCAGCCTGTCCTGCTGCGATTGCGGTACCTACTGTATTCCCGACAAGCCGCTCGGTCCGTTCGCACATGTCAGTTCGCAGCGCTGATCCCCTTTGTGTCTTCTGTCCTTCCCGGGATATGCCCGCATCTGCGATTCGGCTTTCCTGGAGTCAACTCTCCACCTTGTCGACAGCACTGCCACAATACAGAATTTTTGCAGATAGCACCGGTACTGTCAGTATCATCTGTCCTGCAAAGATGATTCATTGTCGAAAGCAAAGCATCTAGGCGTAGGCTAAACATGCCAGAGCATACAAGCACGCTCAAATGGCAAGATGAATCTCTGAATTGCAAGAATGCAGCTCTGTTCATTTGCATAGCATACTAGCTTTGTTTACCGGAAGAGAAAAGCACTCCATCGTCTATACTATTCTACCTCTATTAGAAAGTCTAATCTTCTCGTCTACAACATTACCATTTCCAATACTACCATTAACACTACCAGCTTGTAGAGGTGAAGTAGCTAATTTATTTTTATTTGAATATTCAACATAAGAATAAAATGCACCACCTGCTATAGTTAATGCTATTCCCAAGAAATTGATAAAATTGATATGTAAATCAAAGACAAAGACGGCTCTGCAGGAAATTCACAAAAGTGAGACATTCACGGATAAAATAAGTATCATTAGCTATTCATCTTCACCAAAAGAGAAAATCGGAAAGAGAACGCACAATACGATAGTCAATACTTGTTTCACATTAGCAGCTACGTCCATAGTCAAGGCACCAGCTTTTTTATTCGCGGTAAAGCTGACGACATTGAGACCAAATGCAACAGCTCCGTTGAACAATATAGTAGTCCAGATACTCTTGTCTAGTATGCCTGTAGTGAATGTACCATCGTAGATCTGGGTCATCTCGCCTGAAATTAATGAAAAGATCATGCATTGAGCGAAGGAGAGGGCTGTTATTCGCAGAGGGAGAGATATACCTCAGTTTTAGCTTGCTACGTGAAAACACCCTGTGAAGCTTTGGATGAATACTGTAGGCACTCACGGCTCATGCGCATCAAGAACTCCAAAGGATGAAATTTCAAACTTCCAACTAGGATTCTATTTGTTGTTATTCCCTTTATTGACGCCAACAGGGCTGATAGTACAGTAAGGCAGAAGCCGAGCGTTGTACACGAGTAATCGCCGTGCCTATTGAATCGATGGAAAATCAATACAATTAGTAAGAGTGAGGAGAAAAGGGTTATCTCAGGTTTTGAAGTCACAAATGACAGGAAAGAGTAGATGTTGGGAAAATGGTAAAACGTTGAACTCACGTAGCTAAAGCAATACCCAAAATAACAGGAACAAGAGATAAATAAGTTAAAAATAAAAAACTTTTATTAAAAAATAACAAAGAAATAGCAATTGTAAATAAAGGAGTTAAAGATCTAATAACTTGATGTAAAGGAACTGAAACTAAATTTAAAGAAACATTTGAAATTGCTATATTTATTGTATATAAAGTTGAAAATCCAAATAAAATTATATTTTCTTTTATTCCTAATTTAACGTTACTTTTGAAATAGTTTTGTTTTTCTAATATATAGCATCCTATTGCTGCGCATAATGAATGTATTGCTGTTAATGACCAGGGGTAAGGGAAAACATTTAATGCTATTTTATTATAGAGTGTTAAAGCGAGATTGAAAGTGAAGTAGAGGGCTCTAGAAAGGAATAATAAGTATTATGATTTCATATCAGCTGTTGTAGGCATATCCATTGAATACACAGCCCCCGCCAACTCACATCCAGACAGGTTCGCTATCCCAAATAGAGGGAGAAGAGGCATACAAGCTCTCTCTCCGACTAGCAGGATTCGACAAGCTAGGAGCAGCTGCATGCCCATTATTGATACCCATTACAGGGAATGAAGAAGAGGAAGGTGATGATAAAGATGATGATAACAGAGCTTGACCTGATAAACTTGCTAATCTATCAATGCGGTGCACGCTTTGTCGCTTGTATGAGGAAGAAGGACGGGCTTCGGGTATAGTGGTGCTGGTTGATGGATTATCGACTTCGACCCTTGTATCCATGAGTCTGCTGAATGAAGATGTACAGTATAGCTGGTTGTAACTGAACGAGGATGTGTTGCGTATCTGATGCTTCTATCTTCTTGCGAGAACGTGTATGTAGGCACAATCGAATATTGAAGGCAGCGAGACCACCCGGTGTAGGTCGTTTTCAAGATCAGTATGAGCAGTAACTCTTTCTCCTGGCGAATGCTACTTGTGCAATCTCCTATCGCATGCTCTTGAGCAGCCTACAAATGACTGTTTCGCGCGACTCTTGACAGGTCTCAGTCTTAAGTACCGCACCGCTCGCTCGCTCGTTTTCGAGGGCTGCAAGATGCGAGGTAGAAGTCAGCCGAGCAGTAGACTCTGCTGTGCTGCAGGTGAGCAGGATGCTGCGATATGGTAGTAATTGCTTGGTCGTCGAGAGATGGACGTTTGCTGCAGGGAAAGAGCTCACTCAAGTTGGTGATCGGGCAGTTATAAAACAGACAAGTGAGCCACAACGCGTTTAAACACAGAGAACATGCCTCTAGAGTTGCTTGTGATGCAGTTTCAACGGTATTGATGTACTCAAGGTGGCTCCGAGGCGTATGTCTCTGATTTCAGGCATATCCTACAGGCTGCCGAGTAGCACATCCAAGATCGATAGCAGGCGCCTCTTCTGCTTCTCACTACGCGTTTGTAGGATTGCATGCATGCATCGACACAGACAACCACTGCCCCGCCAATGATGACACGGCTATGGAACACCCATCTATCAGACCACCGGAAGCGGCCGCTCCGATATTACTAGGCGTTGCGGCTATTGAACCTGTTCAAGTGTCCAGTGTGCCATCATCCTCAGCAGGAGTGCCAGAGGTGCCCAATTCCTCGGCAGCAGGAGGAGCACAATCATCTCCCACAAGAACTGTTGAGAAGAAGAATGCATTGATACAAAAGGAGAGTAGCGCTTCACATGCAAAAGAATCAATTGTCAATCGCGACGTAACAGATCTTAAAGCAATACGCGGTATATCGAATAAACATCGCGCTTTTCTTCTTAAGGGTATGCTTTTTCCTAATAGCTGCATCTTCATAATGATTGTTAGTCGAAATCTGAACTAATATGGTCATGTATAGCCGGCTTCACTACTACTACGGAAGTACTCTTCACCCCTCTGAAGCCCTTAAGCGATCGTCTCAAGCTATCTGAATCAGAATGTAGAGACCTCGTACAAGCTATAGTGAATGAGCGAAGCAAACGATGGATTCAAGAAGGAATGAGTCAGAGTGTTGCTGAACAACTGCGGGTTTTCAGAGCTTCTGCAACCGAACAAGATGCATCACAACAATCATCAGTACCGATACCGCCCACTTTGCGTTTCGAGGATGAAGGATTTCGAGATCTACTTGGTGATGGTCTCGTTCCTGGAACTTTGACAGAAGTAGCAGGAGAAGCGTGAGTTGTTACACAAGCTGATCTCGCATAATAAGTTAGCTAACGTTCAACATCCCGAAACCCTCAGATCAAGCGGCAAAACAGCTTTTTCCCTTCAGCTATCACTGCGAGTTCAGCTGGACGTTCAAAAAGGTGGTTTGGCAGGATCATGTGCCTATCTTTCTTCAGAAGGTAATTTCCCAAGCACCCGTCTGCGAGATATGGCCTTCAAGCTATCCGATGGTTCTGCAAATGGTATCAAAACCTTCATGGACAATGTTCATCTCGTTCATTGTCCTGAAGTGGATGAACTTCTTCATGTCGTACGCTATTCTCTCCCAGCTATGGTCGAACAATCACAGTCTTCTTACGTCCCGCCGAGGGGCGCTTTGAAGATGTTCTCCAAACCTGTCAAACTTGTTGTGGTAGATTCAATAGCCGCCCCATTCCGTGGTTCCGAAGGTGGTAATAGCAAAGGACCCACAACTGAAGAAGACATCAACAAAAGCGCCAATACTTCATTAATGGAACGAAACGCTGCTTTACAGGAAATTTCATTTCGACTTCGTAAATTAGCACGTCAATATTCAATTGTCATCCTTCTAGTGAACCAAGTTTCTGATGTTTTTCATAAAGATAATGACCGATATTCAGGAAGCCAAGCTCATCCTTCAAGTCAAGCAGGAATAGTAGTAGGTAACAAGAATGTAACGCATGAAAATGGTGGTATTCCACTAGATTATCGAAATTACAAACACGCATCAAGATTTTTCACAGGGGAAGAAGCGGATATAAGAAATCCAAAAATAGCAGTTTTCGGATTAACTTGGTCAAATTGTATTGATTTAAGAATAATGTTATCACGTACTGGTAGAAGAAGAAGAAAAGAAGATGGTATAGAAATTTTACCTCAATTCATTATAAGAGATGAACAAGGAATGGAAATTGAAGATTCACTTTATACTTTAGAAACTGAAGAAATTAGAAGAGCTACTCTTATTTTTTCTCCTTTTATTGAAAAAGGTTATGTTGATTATGCTTTACGTCAAGAAGGACTTGTTAGTGTCTCTCAATATCATTCTACTCCAAGAGCACCACCACCTTTGAAACAGAACCAAAAAAGCAAGTTTCTAAAGAATGGCGTGAATATATCTGTTCGAAAAGGGAAAAACAAAGCTATGCATATACCAAATTTGACTGGTAGCATCGCAAACGAGGATGAATACGAAGATTCAGATGATGAAGAAGAGGCCCTTTGGGCAGATATGCCATTAGACGATGCGACTCTATCGCAACTGTAAGGCCAGTAGTACCAAATGTATCTATAGAGAATGTCAGTGCTAGAAGCAGCAATGCTCACGATGTAGCTTAACACCAATAATCCATGCAATATAATGTAGATTTGCTTCAGCTGTGGGATTAACCATAACATGCGAAGCGTTACAATGAACACCACTAATTTGTTCACGAGCACTATTGATCAAGCAGCCTTCTAAAATTGCTGAGAATCATGTATCCCCGTTCCTCGTATGCAAAGACACCTGAGGTGTAAAGTGCTGGTGGCAACCAGCTTGCGAGTCAGTCGAGTGAACTGGTAATGAGGGCAGTGCAGATCATGGCGAACATGGCTGTCCGTTAACATGATATGAGGCATTACTAGCTATGATGAGTGTAACTTCTTGTTCCGTGCCGTATTTTCCGAATCAGATGTCATGCAGCTTTCAAAAGTTGCGAAAAAGCTCCCTCTCGAGAGCGAATCTCGCCTTTCCTTGCGCTCATTACGATTGGCAGACTTGAAGGGAACTCGTAATATCGTATAGAAGGGACGGTGATAGCTCACGCACAAGTCAAGAGCAGCTCCCTTCGTAATCCACGATGAATCCCAACGCCAACAGCTTCAGCTTCAACGGCGGAGCTGGTAACTTTGTGCCACGAGGACAGCAGCAAGGCCAGCAGCAGCAGCAAGGATATGACCAGCAGTATCAGCAAGGTGCATACTACGGTCAACAGCAAGGATATGGCTATGGCGCTCCTGCTGGAGGGGCTGGCTACTACCAGCAATACCAGCAGCCTCAGGGTGGACCTGGAGGAAACAACTACTACCAGCAATACAACCAGCAGCCTCAGCAACAGTATTATGGAGGATATCAGCAGCAACAGTATGGTCAACAGCAGGCATATAAGCCACCTCAGCAGCGTCATGCCCCTCCTTCGACGGAAGCACCCATAGTTCCTGCATCAGCCTCACCTTCTGCCAATGTCACCTCAGACGCAAGTGCCGCAGTACAGGATAATTGGGATGATGAGGAGCCTGTAGCTCCTGCACCTACGCCTAAACAACCTGTACAAGGGAAGACTATCTCTCTCGGTGGTCCTAAACCCGCTGCTCCAGCCGCAGAAGCGCCAAAAGCAGCTTCAACCATCTCCATCTCAATTGGGGGTAAAAAGGTCCAAGACCCAAAAGCTGAAGAAACAGCAAAACCAAAAGAAAGTAGCACTTCTGCTGCATCTACCTCCACTTCTGCCAAATCAGCAACATCGGCCCCTGCTAAATCCACCCCATCCGCCACTCCTGCTCCCACTGCTTCATCATCTTCAGCAGCACCAGCAGCTAAGAAGTCAGCTCCCGCTGCATCCGCTGCCAAAGAGACTCCATCTTCAAGCGTTAAGACGGCAGACGAGATTGCAGAGCAGATCAATAGCGCAGCTGCTGAGGATGAGCTGAAGGATTTGTACGGAGGCAAGGATGAAACAGTCGATGGTAAAGAGCATATCAACGTCGTCTTCATTGGTCACGTCGATGCTGGAAAATCAACAATGGGTGGACAGATTCTGGTGCAGAGTGGCATGGTTGTAAGTTGGCTTATCTCGAATACTGCTCTATAATGTTGGGCTGATTGTTCTTATTGTATCGTCTGGCCATATGTATTAACAGGACAAGCGCACATTGGAGAAATTCGAGAAAGATGCAAAAGAAGTCGGACGAGATTCATGGTATCTTTCATATGCACTTGACAGTACACCTCAAGAGAGAAATCAAGGTAAAACAGTCGAAGTAGGACGAGCATATTTCGAAACCGATAAAAGAAAATATACAATTTTAGATGCACCAGGACATAAATCTTTTGTTCCTTCTATGATTTCAGGTGCAGCTCAAGCGGATGTTGCTATTCTAGTTATCTCGGCGAGAAAAGGTGAATTCGAAGCTGGTTTCGATAAAGGTGGTCAAACGCGTGAACATATCGTTTTGGTCAAGACTGCTGGTGTTTCGCGGTTGGTTATTGCTATCAACAAGATGGACGAACCTACCGTACAATGGGACAAGGCGAGGTCAGTTCTTAACCTCCTCACAGTGCTGAGAATATATGCAGCCTGAAGTGACCGGATTGTTCTTAACCTGATGTACCTTATATAGATACGATGAGATCGTCAACAAGTTGACGCCTTTCTTGAAAGGAACTGGATACAACCCCAAGACGGATGTCACCATCATGCCAGTCTCCGGTCAGACAGGTCTGGGCATCAAGGACAGAATCGATACCAAGATCTGCCCATGGTACAAGTAGGTTCCATCCTGCTTCAGAACCCTAGATCTAGCTCAAATTGATACTGTCCTGTTCTAGCGGACCATCCCTGCTCGAGCACCTTGACACGATGGCGATGGCCAACCGAAACCTGAATGCACCTTTCATGATGCCTATTTCTGAGAAGTACAAAGATATGGGTACGATCGTAGTTGGAAAGATTGAATCAGGACGAGTCAAGAGAGGTGATAGCCTGATTATCATGCCAAACAAGAATCAAGTGGAAGTTACAGCTATCTATGCTGAAAGTGAAGAAGAAGTACCAAGTGCAATGTGTGGTGATAATGTCAGGTTCCGAATTAGAGGTATCGACGATGAAGATATTAATGTCGGATACGTTCTTTCGGATGCCAAGAAACCTGTTCATGCTGTGCAACTCTTCGAGGCTCAGTTGATTATTCTCGAGCACAAGAACATTATCTGCGCCGGTTATAGTGCTGTCATGCATGTGCACACAGCAGCTGAGGAGGTAACTTTGTCGGTACGTCTAGTTGCACAGACAGGTACTCCCTGGGGGTTTGCTGATGCTAACGCCAATTTGTTGGCATAGGCTCTACTTCACTACTATGACAAGAAAACAGGTCGCAAGTCGAAGAGGCCGCCTCAATTTGCCAAGAAGGGTAAGGCTATCAGCTCATGCTGCAGTGTTCTGAAAGCTAACCCAGAATCTTTTCTATCTGTACAGGCCAAAAGATCATTGCACTCGTTGAAGCAGCAGGACCAGTCTGCATAGAAAAATACGATGATTATGCTCAACTCGGAAGATTTACATTGCGAGATGAAGGAAAAACAATCGCAATTGGTAAAGTTACGAAGCTGATTGAAAAATCAGATGATATGCCAAATGTTGCTGGGTTGAGTTTGGGTGGAGTTGCTGCTTCTGTTGCCGCTACGCCATCATCGAACGGAGCTTAAAAGTCAGAAATCACACTCGACCGTAGCTTTCTTCATTGACTATGTACCCTAGCATTGTCGTCCGAAATCGTCAGCTTTGATATTGTCAACATTCGTTACTTGATTTCCAGCTCTGAGCAGCAAATAAGCATGACCAAGTTACGGCCTCTATCAGACTTTGTTCCTTTCAGTGCACGTTCGCATTCGACAGGCGTCGAGTCGCGGAAGTCAGAGGAGATGTTTCTTGTTTGACATGCAAAGCTATGGATACATGCATTATGCTTAATATAAAGACAAAGGATGGAGTTGAGGATGATATTATCTGTTATGTACATCGTCGCTATTTGAGCGTGTATACCAAGCTGATTTATTCACTATACGCAGTTGCTGTGACTGCTGACTTCTGCTAAATAGCGGTCTTGACGATTTCATGATTATCAGTCTCACAATCGTGCTTCTGTACCGCTCATCACAAAGTCTCGCACATCGTCGTGTGAAGGCTGAACGTCTTCTAAGCTTTTCCCAGTGACTTCGGCATCGTCGTATCCCACAATATGACCATCGAATTCACTCGTCGTTCCCTTCTTTCTTCTTAGCTCTTCTTGACGCGGATTACCAGCTACCTTCAAAAGTCGTTCAATACCTTCCTTTCCGCCTAGTGTTTTTGTGCGGGAGACTTCATTACTACCATAGGCTCCGTTAACATCGATCAAGTTCTTATATTTAGTGTATGGATCGCTTCCATCAGTCTCGTGCACGACTAATCCATTCATAGCTTTGTTCAAGAACTCCATCCGTTGAGCTTCTTCGTATTCTTTCTGCTTGAGAGCACATTCCATGCAGTTAGGCTCTTCACACCAGATCGTAGTGATAGTCTCTTGAATAATAGGAGCTCTGACTATTGTGGTGGTGGTTATAGTTTCTATCAATTCAGAAGCAGGATGTCTTCTACCTTCGAAAATCTTTTCAATCAGGCCATTCTCAGCAGCATATCTAACGATTTCCCTATTTTTAAGGCATTCATCACATTTGCATTGTTCAATACCATCTTTATTATATGATGAATTACCGAGGATAGAGATTGTATCCGTGTATGATTCTCGACCGGTTTTCCGAGTATTAGGATCATCACTTTGTATTTCCTTCTCTTCTTCAGGATCAGAGTATGTATATCTCCATTTCTCACCTCCATGAGTAAGAGCCCATATTCTTTGCTCAGAAGCAACGCACTCTTGACATATTGATGCTGTATAGTTGACAAACATATAATGAGGTATAGGTTGAGCGATATTGGAGAACAATTCCTGTATATGCGGATGGTTTGGAGCAGGGTGAGAGATATTCGGAATTGGATGTTCTAGGTAACGTTGTGTATTGGTAGATACTACTTTCGGCTCGGATGTACGTGTAGTCTGGTAGGAAGGGCCCTGTGTGGCAGTTCTGATAGTTTCTGTCTTGGCTGGTCGAGAAGATATACCGCGTGGGGACACGTTTGATGGGGGATCAGCTATTCCGGAAATATGAGCAGCGACTCGAGGTTCTTCTCTCGCTCCCTGAGCAGCATAAGCATTTCGCAATTCTCTCTGCTTGGCAATTTCTGAAGCAGGTAGTGCGTCTCCCATCTGTTCGGGTAAGAGACCAGATGTACCATCTCTATCACCAGGCAAGCGTTCTCTAGCGTCTCTGACTTGAGAAGCAGGAAGCATATCACCTCGATTGTAAGAGGACAATTCTTGACCAGTAGGTAAAGCCTGTTGCTGTTGCAAAGCATCTGCTCCTTTACTCTTGTTCTTAAGGGAGTCGCCTCGACTAGGCCCGGTACTGGCGAGAGTAGAGTTCAACATTCCCCGTTCTTGACTTTTATTGGTATCTTCTGATTTTCTGCCTATAACGTCCATGTTCTCCATGAAGCGACCCTGGTCATTCTTTGCACTAGTGAAAGCACCTGTCCCTACGGCTGATGCTCCTGATGGATGCATTTGAGTATTTGGAACGGATGTCGCCTGATTGGTCGAGGGTAACGCTTGGGACTGAGATGGAGGAGAAGCAGGTAGTCGATCTCTCGATACATTGCGCCTATGTTGTGCAGTCTGTGCTGCATTCGTTACGGCGGCTGGTAGAGTGCCATGCCCAGCAGGTTGGGCTCTTGACCCAGTGTCCCGAGAGGCAGTTGGGATAGCTGAGACATTGCTAGTATGCGATTTCGAACCGGCTGCTTTGTTCAAAGCTGTCGCTTCTGCTGAATCATCCAATAATTTTGAACGTAGACCAGAAATGGATTGTACATATTCAGGACTAACTGGTGCTGTTGGCGATTCTTTCTGTTGTCCCGATGGTAATGCTTGATTTGTCGATTCCGTTCCAGTGCCGTATGACTTCATGGTACCTGATCTGTCAAGACCGGTAGCATCATAAAGCGAGCCATACTTGCTTAGTCTGGATCTCTGACCGAGACTTCCGGATCGTGATAAATTGTCTGGTGGAGAAGATTGTATGACCGCTGGCAGAACACCAGTTGTCATATACCAGCCGGCGTTGACGCCACCTCCTGCACCTGCACTTGCACCCCCTCCCTGAGTCGGTGCGCCTAGCGATGAAGTCCTGGTATGACCTTTTACTGTGTTTCCCTGTTCAGGAGAGGAAGGGTAGATAGCCTGTCCATCGTATCCGTAAGAACCAGTTGATCCGGACGAAGGCCCGGAGACATGCCTCGAATGGTATGGAGAGGTGGTAGAGGGAGGCGAGGTTCTCATTGCTCTTTCTTGAGCTTCTTGCTTCAGCTTGATGTGCAGTAATGTAGCATCATCAGTAGGTGATTGCTCTATTCCACCCATATTGAGGGATGGAGAGGGTATATTCGTGTTCAGGGTATGGGAAGGGTCTTGATCGTTACCATGGCCATGCCTGAAGAAGGAGCGGCCTTTCGAAGGTGACTTTGTAGGTGACGCATGCGTGTGCAAGATGGGAGCTACTACAGTGGGATGGTTCTGTTCTGGCCGGACTGCAGATGGAGACATGCCCTGCAACGGGACGGTCGATGTGGCACTGCCTCCCATAGCAGGGTGAGCAGCAGATGATGCCTCGTCAGCACTAGTCAGAGGCGCTGAGCCTGTAGCAATTGTCGATGTAGGCCGATCCAAGTACCATAGAATGCGGGTGCGGGAGATCGACACAGCGACAAAGCCAGGCAGATCAGCGGGCGAGTGGAGCACAAGGCAGAACAGCAGGACTTACCAAGCGAGCGACGCTGGCCTTTCTTGAGCTTGTTGTCTGCCCAGTGCATATTTGACTTGACTAGATGTCCCGATTAGAGGTGTTGATGAGTGTGTCAGGATGTCAACTACAAGCTGTGTATGACGACTTGGACAGGCAGCGCTTGACGGGATATCGAGGGCGAACAGAGAAGCAGGAACAAGTACAGAGGGCGGACTGATGCAGAGTAGCGGTGTAGTACCTCTGGATGATGAATTGGAGGAACGATGAATCGCCTCGAGGGAAAGCTGCGGGCTGTCTCTCTCGCACGTCACGTCACATCATGCATCATTCCTCTATGCACCCGCTCGATCGGGAAGTCGGTTCGGCTTTACAGCGGGCTGGAGTGTCCGAGTTGCGAGTTGCAATTGTGTGATACAGGTACCGTAACAGTCTGAATAGGTGCGACTCGGGACACTCGCAGGGGGCATGTCATAATGCATTTTCATGAATTTTCGTGAATGAAAGCTTTACTGACAACTTCAAACACGTGACTGGTCTCGAGAAACGTAACCCTATTTCAAATACCACTTCCCGTTTGATCTGTAGGCGACTTTACCTTTTAAATCATAGTTCTTGAGACCCTTACCCTTACTGGTTGCGTATGTATCCAGGTGCTTGAGATCAAAAGAACCCTGTGTGCATAGCAAATAATATAATCAGTGAATATCATTTTGTTTTCTTCCTCTGCAAGGCATTATTGTAGGGACGCTACTTGTCTGGGACAATGAAGTGTATGCAAGCTAATGTCCCTAATATGTAGGAAAAGATTTCAGAATTTATCCATGCTCTAATTACCATTGAGGATTCCGCCACTATATCGTCCGTGCTTGTCGGATCGAGGGGCTGCGATATAACGATCCTTTGCAATTGCTGGCGTGCAGCTGCAAATGCACTTGCAGGCTGAGGCCTAGGCCCTCAAGTAGAACGTAAAGCCAACGTGAATTTTTTTCCCGGTGATTTATCGCTTCGTGTATTTGAATGACCTTGTAATTGTCCAAGTCCTGAATAAGTTGCCGTGAATTGGGAAAGCAAACAGCATCAGCATCTCATATGATAGGCTTTTCTGTCTAATCTTCGGTCAAAGCATGATGTTGCTTGATTCAACAAGGGGTGTTATGATCAGCCACTTCGACTCACCTGTGTATATGCGGAAGAGCTCAAAAGTAACGACGCAGAAGATGGTGTTCGTGGCGGTGGTGTTGATTGATTTCCACTCCCATTACGAGTACGGACTTGTTGCCCACGGTTAGGCTTTCGCTTGAAGAACCCTGGGCAAGTGAAGCAGAACGACATCCACTTGATAGAAACCAAGCTATCCGAATCAGCCAATTGTACGTTTTTAAGGGTGATAAGAAACGATGTCAGGTTGTTCAGCTAATATCAATGTTCTGGAATCAGGGAGGAGCTTGTCAAGCGACTAGACTGTACTGCTTAGAGAGTGAGTACGAAATGATGCAAAGGAGAGGACCAATAAAACCAAATAGTGACTTGTGTAGCTTTGTCGAACTGGACTGACGGTCATGGCTGTGTTGCAAGTGAAAGCTTGTCGAAAAGTTTTGCAGGCATTGTGTGCTGGACATGAGCTTGACCATAGGAGGTCAAGCTGAACCTGTCAGTGATCTCCCTCTGACTTACATGACTTGTAAACAAGAGATTCATTGTGAATCATATGATATGCATGTGGAAAAAAGAGCAGGGCCCAGCACAGTAGCTCTTGATGCTGCAGTTCTTGACGAGTCAGAGGTGAGGAATTGCTAGATGTAAACACTCTTCATCATTGTTATCAGTTGTGAAGCGAATTCTAGCTATAACTTGTTATTGTTCAAGAAAGACGACCAATTTGGTAGTTGCGCAGACAAGGCAAGCCCATTATTGCCACTACCACCAGCTAAGCGCTAAGACCCGAGAAAGCCGGCTCGAGGGGGTAGATGGTAAATCAAGCAGAGAGGGGCTGATGCTCATTCGATGTTACTTAGTATGGGTTCGTTAAAATTGACCAATGTGAGGGCCCACCGTATTACGAGAGATGTCTGTCACTGCTCGGTCATTGAGTGTCTTTCTATTTGGTGGCGTGGGATTCGCCTGAAGTGAGAAAAGGACGACAATAGGCACAGAACAAGGAACGGGAGAGCGTGTGGAACAGTTGCACATCTCCTCAGCCATTGGTGCGTCTGACTTGTGCTGCATCCTATCTGTGTGTCAAGTCAAGTGCCCGCTGGACCGGGCATGTGCATCTTCACCACTTGTGTTTCACATCTCGACAAGGCATGCAAGCCATATCAAGTGCAAGCGGGTATTTTCCACACCACATCGTCTCGACGGGGATGATGATGATGAGCAGCGATGGAGGCGGAGGGAGCGGCAGACAGTTGTCGATGAGCAGCCGCCATCGCCCTCTTGTCGCTGCTGCCAGTCATGCCCATCGTCAACACCACCATCGTACCGCCTCGAACGAGGGCATGGGGAGCAGCAGCGCAGGAAGCAGCAGCAAGCACCTCCACAAGCACCAGCAGCAAGCACTCCCATCCACCATCACCACACTTGCATCCCCGACATCGTCTGCCTCGTCTTCCATATGCTCGTCGCCGCCCTCCTCGAGCTCGTGTTCGTCCTGCTCTGAATGTGACGATGAAGCTCACGCACAGGCATCACTGCTGCATGTGAGCGATGAAGCACGACAGCAGCAGCAGCAGCAAGGTCGACATCCACGCAACAGCACCTCCATCCCCTTACCGTCCTCTTCGTGTCGACATAGCCGTCATGCTGCCCACCACCATCATCGACAGCATACTTCACACTCTTCTCTCAGTAATTCCGGCCACCACCATCAAGCAGACCAGCAGTTATTCTCACCCATCACAAGCAATGGGTCTGTCATTTCATCAGAGAGTAGCTCCAAATCTAGACCTGCTTCGCCTCTCAAGTCGTCGGTCAGCAGTATCCTTCCATCCGCTGAGCAAGAGCGTCCCGCTGCTGCCGCCGTGTCTCGAGCGAACGTGCAGCAGCAGCCCGAAACCACGGTGAAGGACGGGGAGAACGATACTACGGCTTCATCTCCGCAACAAAAGCAGCAAGATATAGCAGCTTCCACCTCCTCTTCAGTAGATATGGTTGTCGACGATGCACCATCGACTACGGCTGTCGCTTCCACAGAGATCACTTCTTCACTGCAGCAGGAAGCACCACCGAGACCCTTGAGCAATCCACGCAAATCAGCTCGTAGGCATTCGGAAAATGGAATGACAACACCAGATGAAGCTTTTTATTCTTCTTCATCTGCATATCTACCTTTTACTTCCAATACCTCTATCCCTGTACCTTCTGCGAAGCAGCGAGATGTTATACAAGATACCTTTATTGCTCCTTCTATGTATTCCCGTACTGCTTCTACGCCGGCCTCTTCTATACAATATCAGCATCCAGGAACACCAGCTATTACAGGTACTAGCAGCAGTAGTACATTAAATCAACCTCTTCAAGCTTCAGTACCTACAATGATTCAAAATCCAGGTGAAAGAAGGATCCAAAATGAAGAGACTAGACCTGCAAGAAGAAAAGTACATCGAATAGATACTTCTTCTATTTCTTTTTCATCATCAGTATCGGCGTATACTACTCCTTCTGCTATATCAGGACAGCAAGGAAGAAGTTACTCTACTCCTGCGCTGTCGAGGAAGATGAATGATCGTACACCTGTGAATAAAAGCAGCAGCAGTACCACGTTCCTCCATCATCAGAGACCATCGCCACATTCGGATTCTTACTTTCCTCAATCATCTTCCCAAGTTGCTCAAACACAGATTAAGAGCAGAAGCAGTACTAGTAATTCTGCATCTAATCCGATTCAACAATCAGAGAAGGAGCATGAAAGTACTCCCATATCGTCGTCCGATCATCAACTTGAGCAACGGCATCAGCAACAACGACCACAAGAACAAGGAAGAGCATCGCAAAAAAGGGATGAGGAAAGTAAGAGAATGAAAAAGCTGAAACAGATTGAAAATTTGAGAAATACAGAAAGAAATATGGAACATATGGATATAGCTAATCATCCTACTCTTGATTTACTGCAAATGTTAGCTTCATTGTTAAGTAAGATTACAGCAAAGAATGATGCTATAAGAGATGGAGTGGATCAAGCTTCTCCTTCTCCTTCCGCTTCGTCAGGCACTGATGCGAATGCCGATGTGGAGGTTGAGAAAGAGGGAGAGGTATCACAGGATGAACAAATGGAGGGAAATGATGCTGAATCTCAGCAAGATTCTATGTCTGGAACAACCACTCCCCCTTCTCAGGTATACTCCCATTCTGGATATTCAGCAAATGAACCTGTCACGCCTGCTGTACCATTTTCTTCGCCTGCTCTTAGCAGAGAGGCATCGCACATACCGCGCGATGGAAGCAAAGCTACTGCTGGGGATGGAAAGGGAGACAATGCACAAGAGGAAGATTTATTTGAACATGATTCTAGATTGACTGTCTCTTCGGCTGAAGCGAACAGTATTATAAAAAGCGGAGATGCTGGGGAAGCTCAAAAGATGGCAAAATCAGTTGATGGGGAAAAAGAGGATAGCTCTTTACAGCCTAGACATAACTTCTATCGTCCCCCGCCTTCTACCACTATTCCCTCTTCGTCATCAGTATCATCATCTGCTACTGCCCTTGCCAAGACTGAAGTATCAGCAAGGAATAACCAAACTAGATCGATACAATCACATACTATACTTACTTCAGCTGCAAATGCTCTAGCTATGCCTAATGCTACTCTATGCTTTCATGCTAGGAATATACCTAGTATTTCTATTGAGGCTTATCTCATTAGAATATCAAAATGTGAGTTATTTTCACTTCTTTTCCGTTACATGTCCTGTTTCGAACAGCTTTCCCGTAAAGAGCCTTGCAGGGAAAGTGGACGACTTTCTATGCAGTCAACGCTAACTTGTTTGTCTTGTTTTCCCTTTAAAACCCGCTCCACCACTTGCAGATTGTCCTACGACAAATGAAGTTTTCATCTCGTTATTAGTTTATTTCGATAGAATGTCAAGATTACCGAATCTTTCAAACCTTACTTCATCGTTACCTTCTTCTTCATCTTCTACTAGCAACAATACATCGCAAATTAGTAACAATAGCAAATTAAATTCAGTTCCTTCAGTTCCAAGTGGAGAAAATAGTAGTAGTAACAGCAGTAACAGCGAAATCTCAACAGGAACAGGAAATCCTTCACAAGCAAATGTCACTTCTCATATTCGGACAAGGTCATCTTCCAATCCACCGGAATCGTCATCACAATCAACTCAGCATTCTCACCATTCTACCTTTGCTGTCGACTCTTTCAATATTCATAGACTCATTATTGCGGGCGTGACTGTTGCTTCCAAATTCTTTTCAGATGTTTTCTATACCAATTCTCGTTATGCTAAGGTATGTCTTGCTTCGTGTTTACGCATCTTTTACCGTACAATTACAGGTACAAGTTGAACTAACTTAATCTCGTATTGCCTTCTATTTAGGTCGGAGGTTTGCCTCTCACTGAGCTTAATGCGCTCGAGCTTCAGTTCCTTCTCCTGAATGGCTTCGATCTCATCGTATCGCCCGAAGAACTACAAAGATATGCGGATTATCTTCTAACTGGCGCACTGCCCCCACTGGCTTCTGACTCCTCAGATCGTTTCGGTTCCCGTCCGTCAACTAGCTTGGGCGCAGCAAAAGATGGATTGGGCAGAGATACAACTACACCTGTTGATACGCCACCTGCCTCAAGAGCAAATACGCCTTCCAGAACACCGTACCAGAAACCCTCCATTACCGGACAGAGCCTTTTCGGGATGACAATGAAGCGAAACATGATGCAGCAGGAACAGCAGGCTATTACCATGCCATTAAATAATCTAGCAGCTAGCAGCAACACACCTGCGAATTACATTAACAGTCAACCTGCTAATCCTTTGCGCTCTACCGTCATGGACAATGCGACTAGACCGAAAACTTCATCAAGATCTGCGAGCGAAAGCTCAACGAGTGCAAGCGAGGCTTCCACTGTTGTGCCCAGTGAGAGCAGCGTCGATACGGAACGAGGGGAAGTAGATCATTCAACGGCAGATGAAGATACTGGTCTAGACGACGACGATGAAATCGATGGAGATAGTAGGATGACGGACGTATCTGGCGTTCCTTCTCCTGCTGTTACTTCTCAATCTCACTCTTTCTCGCAGTATCATAATCACTCACCGAAGATGCAGCAACAACCTTATCAGAAGGAAAGTCTCCCAGTGAATGCTACACTCGGAGCTGACAGAGATGGCTTTGCTGTTCCTGCTCGACCTCGACCTCCTCTTTCACGTACATCTTCAGGAGGTAATGGACAACGCCATCCTCTTTTGGCAACTTCTACTGGATCCAGAACACCATCGAATGGAGGATCATCAGGAGGGAATTCTAGCGGAGGTAAAACGAGCGCAGCGACATCTGCTAATCACAACATCAATGTAAAAGGCAATGCTGGAAAAGCAAGTACCACGAAAGGAACAGCTTCAATGCATAGGAGGGATAATTCGCGAACAAGAGAATGGACAATGCAACAGCAGCAACAAATACATCTGCATAATGCAACTGGTGTAGACGAAGACGCTGAAATGGCAGATCAAGAATGAAACGGCAACCTATCTACGCGTTCCTTACTTTGTGATATACTGGCCACTCGACCGACATTTACGGTCACAGACATTCATCACTCAAGGGCGCAGAATACTGCACCTCTCAAAAAAATATTGCTTGCGCATGCTGCTGAAATACCCTGCTGAAAGAATATGTGATCAAACTGCAAGGCTTTCAAGACATGTAGCATATTCGGAATAATTCCATTCAAATTATACCCCGACAGTTCAAATACGCTCATCGAGATACCCCTATAATCACACTACGTCTTCTACTCTGTTCAAATTACATGTAGCAAGGCTTTTATGGATTATTTTTCGACTAGCGGCTGCGAGGAAAACACTGTACGACTTTCCTTTTCACAAACAGGATGTACTAAAATCTTTCATGCCTCTAGTGCAAGGCTTACTGTGTCGTTGACAATTTTACGCTTTTACCATTAAATCCTAGCAAAATAGCGTGGTTTTCACTTTGAAGTATCTTCTTTGTTTGCTTTTCACCTTTCTGATGCGTTCTCATCAATTCGTCCAGTAAAACCGCAGCATCGCGTCTTTCTTTCCGCACATTATGCAAACTACCTTGAAAGGAGTCCTGACGCGACAATGTGAGATAACGATGAATGAGCTCGTGTGCAAGAACCTCCTTTCAAACCGAGTATGTCAGGAGGGCTGAAGAATGTGGTGCGGTGTTGAGCCACCATCCTGCTCATCGGAACATTTCATGCTAAGAACGCGATCGGTCAGATTTATGAAGACACGCCCTGAAGCATACTCATTGACGTCCAGAAGCATTCAATAGCACGATAATAAGCTCAGTATACAGACAGGGAGCGCTGTGAGACTCCCTCTCATGGAGTGGAGTAAAGATCTGTCACAAAAGCACAGCAAGGTATTGTAGCTTCTACGTCGAGCTGCAACTTCCTGCTCTCTCGTGTTGTGGACTGGATGGCGAATATACATTGCGATGCTTGGCTCACCTTTCGCACTCAACACGACTTACTTGACGAGCGCTTGATAGTTTTCTTCTTGCTAAAGCATGATTTCACGAGGCCCATCATGCCTATAGAAGAGGCGTGAGCTAAAGCTCTGGGACTGGCTGCGGTCAAGAATGTTGAAGTCCCTGTGTTACGTCTATGTAACACCCTCGAGGGGTCATCCAGGGTTTTCCGTGCAGTATACAGGTCTTCCTAAATAGCTTCCGAAAAATGCACAAGCATGACTGCGAGCAACGGGGCCGTTTTGGAACGCCCCAAAAAGCGTTTTCATTTTGTGTATTTCTTTCTGGACTGGTGCAGGCATGAGCTGGAGGCTGCGCAAGGATACGAAGCCAGTCGGGGTCATCAGCAGGTCACGCCACCCTTTCGCCTCGCACGGTCAAAGCGCCCCCTCCCAGTACAAGGTCCTTGTCTGTGAACCGACTGCAGCGTTTTGATAGCGCTCGCTCTAAGCACACATCAGGACATCAAAATCATGGCTGATGCCCGCTCATGGCTTGCTGCGATAATACGGCTGGCATTGTATAGCCCCAGCTCGCCATGCACGATCGCATGATCTGTCCAAGCGGTGTCGGAAGCAGGAAACTCACTCCATACATTGAAGCAAGCTTTCGTACAAGACTTGATGGAGAAGACTTTCATACGAAACTCTGTTACTTTCTGGGTCGAATCAGCCGCATGCTGTTGCTGGAAAAGCTTGTCATAACGTTGTCCCTGGCTGCAATGCTAACATCGGGGCGGCGTCTTCCGATCCTGCAAAAAAAGCTTCAGAAATGTGTTCGCCCAGAGCTGTACCCACAGGTTTCATCACTATAGCTACTGGTGTAGTAGGGGAATGGCCTGATCTACCTAAAAGTAAGCATCGTGTGCAAGCTTCCGCTATCAGATAGAAGCTAACTCGATCGAACTCATATTGCTCTCTCCCCAACCGAACCCATGTGTCTATCAAGCAAAGCTTCTCATTGGTCCTCGATGTCATGACTACTTGATGTCTTCCAACGCTCGTTGTTGATGCCAGATGCCCGCTCGTGGTCTAATCAATGAATCCCTTGACATCCTTGAATCTTCTCTTCATACAATGCTAACCAAAGATCTATACGAAGATATCGCTAGATAACCCTTCCTATTTGTTCATGTCCTGAGGTACTTGTCATCTCAAGATAGGTCATGAGAATCTACCCTCCCCATGACCATTGCCTGATCTATCCTAATGAATCCCAGCTTCTTTCGGCAATTAGCATACGTTTAGTTGCTGTATGCAAAGATCTCAGTGCAATTCGAATAACCTTACCTAGTCACTGTTGTTATGCCTCCGCTTCAGTCTATACTGGACTTACTATCTAGAAGACACTACTCTACATCCCAGCTTACTCGCCTGGAGTAGGGAAAGCCCTGCTCTTCACATGAGTCATTCAAGCATGATGTAACAACAGTGGCTGCATGCTGTACTCTTCTGAACAATATGTGTCATCAAGCTGTCTGCCTCTGGCCTCAGCCCTTCCTCGGGGCTGTCTACTGCAGACCTGCGGTTCATGAATAAGGATTCAAACGATAATACGGTATGTCAACTCCCGCAACCTCACTTCTCTTACATCGTTACTGATTTAAGTATACTAGGTGGTATTCAGAACTTGTGATGGTTACAGCCCGCTGTACTTGCATGGAGACCGCAAGGTATGTTAGCCTGGTAACAGCCTGAGTCGACACCAAATGGCCTAATTACACATTGACAGGTTCTATTGGTCGTTTATAAACCGCAACTATTCTGCCAGACCACTTCTTCGTCCTCTATCTATGCTGGCTATAGCCTGCCTCAACCCTGTCTACTGATACACTACATGCACAAGAACACCAGTTGGTATACTGGATGGTTCACTGTCCCTTTAACGCGTTACTGTCATCCTCATCGTCCATCCTCGCTTACGCGTCGCCGTCACGTCCTGCAGCTTCATTCTCTCCCTTGCCGGCAAGGCCCACCGATGCCTAGAGAAGACCGCATCTAGAACGTCTCAAAGAAGCTACACACGCATTGTTAACCCTTTATCATTGCGATTTCATCTACTCAAGCCAGGAGACAGGTATTTAGCAAGCCATCTTTACCTCTCTATCGCATTCTTTATGCAGATGTCCGCACATTCTTCGCTATTCTCTCAGCGAAGGAGGCCTTTCAGCGCTCAAAGGCGCAATGCCAGTCGAAGCCCGGAAAGGTTTTAAAAGCAGGCTTAATTTCCCACTCTCTCTTCTCTCTTTCCTCATCCTCTACAGTCACTAGCACTTTAAGAGACTTGAAGCAGCTACAAGCAGACGCATATAGCAAAGGTGAGCCACTGATTTCATATCACGTGCCTGGAGCTCTAGCCGCCGGCCCTCATGCTCTCTCGGCGTTTGGAGGCCAACGCTGATGAGACAGGCACTTGGGCACAAGACAAGACATTGACTGACGTGTACACTTGCTCTCTTGACCCTCCCCCTGTCTGTTCACTACTCCAATCCCACGTTCTAGCACCTTTTCAGACCTCGCCCTCGCCACAAATTCATAGACCCCTTTCTCACATCGAAGATGGCCTCGACAATCAAGATGGGGTGAGTTCCACTCCAACTTGCATTTTCCAGCAATGCACGTCTGACAAGTCAAAACACAGCTCCACTACTTACGTTCCTCGCCATCCTGGTGTGCAGCGTTTACCGCGCGTTGTAAACTTGCTCTGTCTACCGAAGTATGTCTCAGCCCCACATTCCTATCGCTGCTCAACCGTATCTCATAATGTACTGACATTTGCATGTCTATTGACAGGTCAATGCTACCACCACGTGATATTGTGAAAGAAGGGTTAAGAGCACCCCCCAATAGCCCTAAACTTGGCGTTACCGTACTACCTGGAAACTGCCTTGTATACCATTTCAACAACAGCGAAATCGAAGATCGGCTATCTGATGTGTTACTCGATACTAAACCTATGTCACCACCTTCTTGCCCAAGATTCGATGATTGCGAAAGATTCCCCGATAACAAATGGGACGATATCGAGGAAGAAATTCTTATTGAGGATATTGAAGAGAAGTATATTCAAGAAGTCGATGTATCATTCTTGGAACAAACCAATTCCCATGTTAAACCAAAAGGTTTTCTCAGACGTCAGAATCGATGCACTGATTTGGCTGGTTGGGCTAAAGCTGCCATGCAAGAGAAGGAAGATATGGAAATCGACAACAAGTTCTCTCCAGCCTCGGAGTCTCCTTCCTCCGTCTTCGACTTCAATGATTCCTCTTCTGACAATGACAGTGAGGTAGGAAGCAAGAAGACAAGCACCTCGAACGGTACTGGCAGCCCTCGTAGACGTGTCAAGTTCTTCCTATAGAGACGTCGAGACTTTCAAAGATTGTGAATGAACTTGGAGTACACGTATACAATAGATTATCTGTATTGAATACGGCTGGGAAGGATTGAATACTCTGCAACAGGATACTGGTATCTATGCAACAGAATACTGGTATCGAATATGGCTTGGAAAGAAATGAATACTATATTGCGGGGGAACCTGCTTAGCTTACAAAGAATATCAAGAACAACGCACGGCATTGTACTCTCTCTATTATGAACTGCAGCGGTCTGATATACAAAGCTCGAAGGATGAAATATTATGTTACGAGGGATCCTGCTTACCTTACAAGAAATTATGCACGAAATTTTACTATTTCTATTATGAACTGCAGTAGTGTATCATTAAGGCTTTACTTAGTCGGAAATGGAGTAGTCTGTTTTATCGTCAACATCCTACAAAGACGAAACTGACTCGACCCCTGACTATGCCTGTCTTTGCAAAGTGAAATACCTGCCTGTGTGGAATAATACGCCAGCGAGCCGCTGGACTGACGATGGTCAGGGAGGTGTATGAATGTATATCCGCAGCATACTTCATCAAAAGCGAAGAGCAGTCCTGAGTGCAGTGTCTCATTCCTAGTTTGTCTCCGATGCAATATATTCATCGAGCTTTTTTGGTGTGAGGAGTCCACAGTGCAAGATTGAAACGACTATGCAACGATGAGAAAGTGATATTGTACATTCTCCAGCTAACGTGTATCACGTACTGCCTTGCCTGGCAGAACTGGTAGATTTGGCGAGGGAAAGGAATGGGAAAGAGTATTGTGTTCGTCCGGCCAGCCTGCAACGATAGCCTTATAATGAGATTCGGTTGAAGTTATTCCTGTGAAGCGAAATAGAGAACAGAATAGGAAACACTAATCAGCTCCTTGCTATGGTATTCGAAGATCGTTGCTGAGCAGACGTGACGAAACCTACATCAGCTCAACATGAGATCGAATGATTGAAGCTTATAACGGCAAGCATGATTGCCAGGAAAGACCTTGATTTTGAAATAGCGCTCTTCGGTGGTCCGGAGCCTTCCTCTTCTGTTGCATCCAGTATGCTGACGGGTATTGTAGTGGTGAGAGCCGCAGATGTGGTACTTCCGTTGGCGACTGTCAACATGGTCGTGGTGATCTCTGTTACTGGTTCTTCTTTAGTACGCTTAGTAGAAGGAGCTTCTTTAGTCGCTTGCAGAGCTTCCGTGTCATCGTCGTTACTACCCATCGCCTCTGTTATTTTTGGCTGGAAAAGCGAGGGAATAGCACCAGTGAATTCGGGTACCGAGCTTGAAGCGACGACAAGGAAGGTAGGAAGTGTGGAGGTGTCGATACCGAGTGCACTTGGGACATCTATTGCGTCTGCTGGAGCTGCTGGGAGGCGGTCACCTGTGACTTGAGCGCCGACTTTGTGGCTTGTCCATGTGAGAGCAGCGAGCAGCTTGAGTTGGCGTCCGTTGAAATGCATGCTGTACGGCAGCTGTGGGTAAGCGATTAGCAAGAGAAGAGCATTGCATGTATCCATCCATGCAGCATCGTCAGGTCCTCGCTGCCTCTCTGTCTACAAGCTTCCGCCTAACTCGGTAGCATCAAGTCGTAGCGTGCATGCCTCAGGTAGCTTTCTGCGCAGGATTTCCAAACGCATTGCGTATGCGGGCACCCAAGTCCCAATAGAAGTGCGACCACTAAGCAAATGGTTCACGATTCTCACATGCAGTCGTTCCGTAGCGTGACCATGTAGCCTGGCGTGTTTGGTCGAGAGAGAAAGAGGGCTGCAGCAACCAGACGGCTCTTTTCGCGGCACGGCGAATGGACGCCACTATACAAGCAACGTGTCACACAATGGAAAGCTTTGCAATAGATGAGTCACACTTGCTTATGGTAGTACTTGTAAGAGTATACAACAACACTCACGCAGCCCTCGACGCTCGGTGATCTCCCCCAAAATGTCAGGACACCACTTATGGCGCATCCACAATAGAACGCACTTCAGCCTTAGTGAGAGGCAGATCTAGTTGTGCCGCTCTTTTCCATATAGACAGTCTATGAATAGCTCGTTCTTGGCCGGCTACTTCTCCAGTGTCCGCATCGCTGCTATCTAGAAGCCACGACGTACTACCTGTCCATACTCGATAAAGTTCTAGCAATACCTTGCAGGCTTGCCATATATCCTCTTCACTAGCTACGTCGAATAGAGTAAACCATGGCGCTGGCTGCATTGGAAGCGCTACTTTCGGGGAGCAGGTGAGTACAGCTAGGTAGACACATGCTACTGAAATAAGGTGTGGGGGATGGGTTGCAAGCAGAGGTGTGAGGAGGCTATTGAATACAAATGACAACATCTCATTAGCCGACCTTCGTCTCATTCAGAATAGTCATATAAAGCCACATTTACAAGTCATTCGCGAACGACCAAGCTCGCTGGGTAATTTCTGGATGATCAGTCAAGCTGAGTACTTGAAGGTAGTTGACAATGCTTCCGTATGGATTCTGCACCACTGTATTGAAGCCTAGTCGCTGAAAGTATACCAATCAATCAGTTCTTTGCTCTACCAGCTAGCATTCGCCAAAACGAGTACACACGACAGTAACAGAAAACTGACCTTTAAGATCTGGGATTCTGCAATAACAATATCATCTTTCCAATCGTAGTACTCTTTTGCGAAGTAGTCCATCGGCTTGTAATTGAACTTGTACACGCTACTTGAAGCTATAGGTGTCCCGCTTATACGTTCAAGTTCAAGCTGTTGAGCCTCAAAATCAACGAGCTTTATCAGATAATCGAAGCAATTGATGAGATCGCGAATGCGTATTGGATGTTCTTCGAGCTTGCTAGCTAGGAAAAGAGCTGCTGCTGCTATGTCCTGTATGGGCAAGTACGTCGATTCATTTGTGAAATAGGATTGATTTGGCGCTACTGTGTTAAAGCCTCTCAATGTTCAATTTACGGAGAGTTGGGGAGTTGCACACACCTTCATGCTGAAGCTTCGCATGCTAGAGACATAGAAGAAACGTTGAAAGAGGACAGAGGCCGTTGTCATAAGTACCTGTGGCGCTTTGAGGTGTATTCCTGCTTGTTCGATGAGAAGGCAGCCATCTGAACAGCAGGTCGCGAATTTCTTTAGCTATTGAAAAAGACAATTGATGATCTGTAAGCGGATTGCCAGCTCACATGTCCGCATGTTTGTTTCGAGCTGTCTCGACAATCCATCCTGTCTCGAAGGTGTATTCTTGATCTGCTCTTCCGACGCGAGCGGATTGAGCAGATGCCTTGCGCCAGCGGAAGTCATGCTGGACCCTTGTGAGGCAACCGAATGCTAGACTATTGAATGTTATTGGTGCATTAGTATATCGTGTAGAACTTGTTAGAAGGTATAGAAGCTTGGTCAGCAAGAAGTCGAGTTGTCGTTTTGACGATGATCGGATTTCCCTAGACAAGCAAGACAAGCAACTGCTTCTTCTTGACTATTAACCACACAAGCAGCCTCATTCGACACGTCGTGCTATCCATCAGCATCACATCATGACCGAGCATACGCCTCCAGCTAGCACCAGCAACATGCTGGAATTGACAGTCTCTCACGGTGGCCAGCAGTACCACTTGTCAATAGCTGCGTCAGCTACAGTCGCCGAGCTGCAAGACAAGCTCTATCAAGAAACTACCGTAGCTCCAACATCTCAGAAGCTCGTGTTCAAAGGCAAACCACTTATGACACCGTCGAACATGGCCCTCTCGCTTGCAGAGCTCAATATACCAACTGGTTCCAAGCTCCTGCTGATCGGCGCAAAGGACGCCACTGTGTCTGCATTCGTGAAGGAATCGCAAGACCTGCAGAGAAGACTTGAAATAAGCAAGAATAGACCTACTATCAAGCCTAGGACTACTCCCGCTGGAGGTAAAATGGTCATGGATCTAAATGACCTGAGACGAAGTGGCGTCAATGCTTATGGTCGAATTGAAGTCTTGCCCAACTGTCCGCACGAAGAGCTTAGACGAGAGAGGCTTGTCCGTTTAAGCAAGGATGAAGCTGTTTTAGGTAAGACTTTAGCAACTTATCGTGCTCAAATATAATCGTCATCTAATAAACCGTTCTTTGTACAGACTGCATGAAGAAACGAGAATGGACAGTCGGTCTTCTCACAGAGCTGCATCCACATCGTGATCCGACATTACTTGGGCTCAACAAGAATGCAGGAGAAGCTATCTATCTTCGTCTACTTACGGATGACTTATCTGGATTACGGCCTGTAAGTTGCTACGGGAAATATCTTGAAATCCATTGACCAAGCTGATGCTTGCATCATCTGGATATATAGTACTTTCACACAAGAATGGTCCTCCTGCACGAGCTCACGCATAACAAGCACGGAGATCACGATGAAAAATTCAAAACACTTAACTCTCTACTTAATAAAGAAGTGAAAGCCTATGAAGCGGCCAAGAAAGCTGGCGCGCATAGATTAGGTGGCGATATTGGTGATCATTATGAACCTGAAGAAGTAGTTGAGGAGATGTGTGGAAGTGCTGGACCTGCGCATGTTTCAAATGCCTCGGGAAGTCCATCTACCTCTAGAAGTCACACACCGAGTAAGATGATAGAGGATGAGAACGGCGCATGGGAAATGGAACAAAGACGCCTCGCTATGCTCCGCGCCGCTGAACAAAGATCCAAGAAGACACCTTGAAGAGTCTCCTCTACACTACAGAACAGGTCATACAGGTATACTTCTGTAGGATGATATTCAGGAAGAACAGTATTCAGCACATATTTATAGGAAGAACTGTATACCTCCGATCTGTCTCATGGAATTCGCCACCCGGGTATCATCAAAGTGCAATGGCTGGAGTCAGCCACGACGAATGTCGGCTATAAGTAGCCTAGAAACGACTTCAAGTTGCTCTGCTTCCAACCTGTCGCTCCCTCTCCTCGAAACGTTTGGGTGCTTCAGATACCGCCCCATCTTACGCAACATGGCATTTCCACCCTCGGCAGAACCCCCTACAGCCCTCGGAAGACATCGTATACTTTCACCAACATGCGGTCTGCGCGTCTCCCCTCTAGCTCTCGGAGCAATGAGTATTGGAGATGCCTGGAAAGATTTTATGGGCTCTATGGACAAGAAAGCATCCTTTGAATTACTCGATGCATTTTATGATGCGGGTGGCAATTTTATTGGTGCGGGACTTTACTTTGTTGCTCCTCCTTTAATCTTTTTCATCTGACATGTACAACATAATCTTCAGATACTGCAAACAATTACCAAGTATGTGCTTGTGTTTGGGTTCGAAGCTTGCTTATTGGCTTATTGATCTGATTTGTTGTCCATTTGCCTTCGCCATGTTCCGCCGTGCAGAAACAACAGTCTGAGGAATGGATTGGAGATTGGTTGACTGAACGAAAGAATAGAGAGGAATTGGTAATTGCCACTAAGTACACCACAATGTACGATTATGATGCAAAAGACAAGTCTAACAAGTGGGGCAACTCGTACAAGAGCATGGTTATTTCGGTGGATGCTTCGTTGAGAAAACTGAAGACTCATTACATTGACATCCTCTACCTGCACTGGTAAGCTACACCCATTGTTTGTAAGGTCCGACCACATCGCTTGAGTTTAACGGGATTGTTTGACTTCTTAAGGTGGGACTGGACTACTTCCATCGAGGAAGTAATGCAGGGCCTCAACAACCTGGTCAAATCTGGCAAAGTGCTTTACTTGGGCGTTTCAGGTCAGTGAAAGACGGGCAACACCAGTTACTAAGCTAAGTATATGTCGCAATAATAGATACTCCCGCTTGGATTGTATCCTCGGCCAATCGCTACGCAAGAGATCATGGTCTTTCTCAATTTGTGATCTATCAGGGTAGATGGAACGTAATTCAGAGGGACTTTGAGCGAGATATTCTTGACCTCGTACGACACGAAGGCATGGCACTCGCACCTTGGAACGTACTGGGTGGAGGTAAATTCCAAACAAAAGCACAAATCGAAGAGCGAAAGAAACAGGGCGAAGGCCTGAGAAGCCTTACAGGCGGTGGTCAGACTGAGGACGAAGAGAAAATCTCAGCTGCTCTAGAGAAGGTCAGAAGCGAACTTGGTGGAGAGTCTATAACCGCGGTAGCTCTGGCATATGTTCTCCAAAGACAGCCATACGTCTTTCCGGTAAGAGCTACCTATTACAGATCTCCGAGCAACAAATGCCCGTCTTGCTGATCTGTCTTGCTCATCATAGTTGGTTGGAGGCCGCAAGGTCAAGCATCTAAAGGACAATATATCCGCATTGGGATTGCATCTAAGCGATGAACATGTGAAACATCTTGAATCGGTAGTACCGTTTGATATTGGGTAAGCTCGATCTTACTCGTCTATGTCACTAGTTTCATCGAGACTGATTTATTTTGCATAGGTTCCCGAAGGATTTCATTGGAAAGGATCCAGCTGAGAATGGTGGACAGGTTACCTTCCTTGCTGATCAGGGAGGGAAGATGGATTGGGTGCTTAGGTCTTCCCCAATCGGCAAAGCGAAGAAGAAATAGACATGGTGGTGAGATATTGGTAACTTCATCTGTACGACTGGTCAAGCACCGCACAACCGTCGATTTTGTTCGATTTCCCTCATCCTCGTAGCAATCTTCAGTAACACAGACATCTTTACGGTCTAAGTTGCGACTGGCTTGGAATTCACTAGCTAACACTTGATGGCATTTAACCAGTGTTATTGACAGGAACCCTTTCCATGTTTCTCAGTACGAATCCCGATTATGCCACCTTCAAGTCACTAATTTGCTTTCAGCGCGCAGTGAGCAAACAGAGCGGGGGATATCGGAGAGACATACCAAGACTTTGCATGGAAGAGGTTCATATTGAAGGCCAGTTAGTCATTACGAATATACACGGAGTCAGTCCAACTGCTTGCGCGTCATGAAATACGGAGGCAGACCTCCATATTCATAGCCGATAGCTAATCGCCGATGATCAAGAATCGGCCAGCCGTTTCTATCACCACCCGCGGTAGCAATCGTTTCTTGTCTTCGCTTCTTCTTCTTGTATTGTCTTTATAGTCGTCTACAGCAAGTCTCCCTTCAGAGAAACTCACACCTGCAGAAATGGCCTTCCCTCCTCCACCTCAGCCTCCAACTGCCCTCGGTAGGCACCGCGTGCTTTCTCCCACATGTGGTTTGAGAGTGTCACCTCTGGCCCTCGGCGCAATGAGCATAGGTGATGCTTGGAAAGACTTCATGGGCTCCATGGACAAAAAGGCTTCGTTTGAGCTGCTCGATGCTTTCGTCGAAGCTGGTGGCAACTTCATCGGTGCGTCATTTTGACTGTACCACTTACCCATATCCTCCTCGTAATCACCAGGCTCACACGCTGTTTGTCTCTCTCAGACACTGCAAACAACTATCAGGTACGCTGCTATGACTGTGATTCCTCAAGATGGATGACACCGCCGGCTTATCTCGCGAGGTTTTTGTCTTTACAGAACCAACAATCCGAAATATGGATTGGAGAATGGATGAAAGAGCGTCAAAATCGAGACGAAATGGTCATTGCAACCAAATACACGACCATGTATGACTATGGAGCCAAAGATAGATCAAATAAATGGGGAAATTCGTACAAAAGCATGTTCGTCTCTCTAGAGGAGTCGTTGAAGAAACTACAAACCCACTACGTTGACATCCTATATCTTCATTGGTATGTAGTACTGATTGCGCTGCAGCTCTACGCACCATGATACAGAGCTGACCGATACTCTTCAGGTGGGACTGGTCTACCTCTATTGAGGAGGTTATGCAGGGCCTGAATAATCTGGTCAAGTCCGGAAAGGTTCTGTACCTTGGTGTTTCTGGTACGTTGAAGAATGTACTTTGACAGAAGTCTTGACTCACGTTCTCCCTCCATCCACAGACACTCCTGCCTGGATCGTCTCATCCGCCAATCGCTATGCCAGAGATCATGGTCTAGCCCAATTCGTCATTTACCAGGGTAGATGGAACGTCATTCAGAGAGACTTTGAAAGAGATATCCTGGACCTCGCTCGACACGAGGGTATGGCTCTTGCGCCTTGGAACGTTCTTGGCGGCGGTAAATTCCAGACCAAAGCACAAGTTGAGGAGCGTAAGAAGCAAGGCGAGGGTCTGAGAAGCATGATGGGAACTTCGGATCAGTCTGAAGACGAAGTCAAGATCTCCGAGGCACTCGACAAAGTACGCGAGGAGACTGGCGCAAAGTCTATTACGGCCGTAGCTTTGGCTTACTGCCTGCAGAAGCAGCCTTATGTTTTCCCAGTGAGCACTTAGTTGACCTTCAACTACTTTTACAAGAGGTCACCTACTGACAAGTCCCGTGCAACAGATCATTGGCGGTCGCAAAGTCTCGCATCTCAAGGACAACATTGGCGCTCTCGAGATTCACCTCAGTGATGAGCAAGTCCAACGCCTCGAGGCGGTCGTGCCCTTCGATGTGGGGTAAGTGACGACCATTGAGAGACTTGATAAGTACATCCTGATACTTGATTCTCTTGTAGATTCCCGAAGGACTTCTTTGGAGACGATCCTGCCACAAATGGAGGAAACTTGGGCATGTTGGCTGGCCAGGGCGGCGTTATGGACTGGGTAACAGCTCAAGGTGCTATCGGAAAGGCTGCTCAGGATCAGAAGTAGCTACTCTCACAGACGCTAAAAATGGCATATTGAAATGGCATATCGGTTTTGAGGAAACTGCATACCTTCATAAAAGGATTCCTCCCTACTTTGTATCTGAGTACTTCTGCACACATGCATGCACGCAGACTGAATGACCTTAGACGTGAACTTCCGTTACTGCTGGCCGTGTATTCGCGCCCTCTTGCCTGGCTTTAAGGACTAAGAGTTGCATAAAAGAGCCGCCACTCGAACGTCTCCCGCAAAACATTTACGCGTCGTTAGTTTTGCTCGAAGCTTTTCTGCTTTCGTCGACCCGGCAGTCACGGAGGAGCCGTCAAGCAAACGGCTTGCGTATCCACGACAGAGCGTACATTCGCTGCTGGAATAGCCCTGGGTCATCTCGTCCTGGCCGAGAACGACAACAGCTGCGTTTGTGTGCGGTTGTCCGGGCGAAAGAAGGCGAAGGATACGACCGAGGAGACGAGCATACAGTAGCAAAAGCGAATAGCAAGGATGAGTGACGGTATTAATATCGACGCGAAGCAGTTCTATACGCGCTTGAACAGGATAAGAGCGCTATGGCGGGTGAGCGTCGTGCCTGCTCGCTGTGTCCGCAAGAGACGAGCTTTAGAAGCTTGCATCTGCAGAAGCTGAGAATGGCCCAAAACCTGCATGTGTTATTCCACAGAATCCTGAGGATGCCACAACCTCACTTGAGGGCATTGGAAGCATTCTACTTGTGTCTGGCTCGTCCGATGAAGATAATCCGTACAGAAAGACAACAGCGTTGCAGGTGCGTAACATTCGCAGCCCTGAATCAGCGGATTCGTCAGACGGAGAATTGCTAACCATACTGGATTCCAGACATGGCTGTTAGGCTACGAGTTTCCTTCAGTGCTGTCTCTGATCACGCAGGAGAAGATGATATTCGTGATGTCCAAGGGCAAAGGTGAGACGCGCTGCTTCGAGAACTTGGAGACAAGCTACCACGACAGTTGCAAGCAATAAGCAGCTAATACACTCCGGTTTCTTCCCATATCAGCCAAGTATCTCAATCATCTGCTCAAAGCGCCTTCTGAGTCCTCTACCGACGGACAAGACTGGCCTAAAATCGAGATTCTCGGACGCGAGAAAGACGAAGCTGAGAACAAGAAATTCTTTCAGCAAGTGCTTGGCGAGATCAAAGAGAAGGTGCGTCATGAGGTCAACTCGTCCAGTCTGAATCGTGCTGAAAAGCTTGAGTATCTTATAGGGCACCGTCGGTACATTCTCAAAGGACAAATTCAAGGGCAAGTTTGTGGATGAGTGGAACGCTTTCTTGAAAGAGACCAATGCGGACCTCGATGCCCGTGACGTGGGCGCTCCTCTTGCTGGTCCGTTAGCGGTCAAGGATGAGGAGGAAATTGTACGTCAAGTCTATCGGTCGCAACGTGTCTATCGCGTTTTACATTTACTAACTTTCTCGAGGCTCGATTCGTAGACCAAGCAAAGATCTGCTTCAGAAATGTCAATGAAGCTCATGAATTATTTCACCGAGCAAATGAGCGATGTCATCGAAAATGACAAGAAGATCACACATGAAAAGTTGGCGGAACAAATCGAAGGCAAGCTGGATGATGGAGCATATTGGGCCAAATTCAGACCTACCGATGGTGTAAGGCAATGCTCAGACTCTGCAGATCTTCAATTCTCGCATTGACTTCTTGTTACCTGCAGTCCAAGATCGATAGAGGCTTTTCTGAATGGTGCTACAGCCCCATCATTCAGTCTGGAGGCAACTACGATCTCAAATCTTCAGCGCAGTCCGATGATCAGCGTCTGAAGTTGGGAGTCATTCTCTGCTCGCTTGGTGTGCGTTACAAGTCGTACTGCTCGAACGTTGGACGGACTTTCATGATTGATCCCCACGAGGTAAGCTATGCTTTTGCAAAGCTGGACGCGTTGTCTCGTTTCTGACTTCGAGAACCATACTCAGACACAAGAAGCGAATTACATGTTCCTGTTGTCTCTTCAAGAGTACGCTATATCAATCATCAAGGAAGGTGTCATCATCAAAGATGTCTACAGCCAGCTTCTGCAGAAAGTGAAGGATGAAAAGCCCGAGCTTGAGAAGTACTTCGTAAAGACCGCCGGGTTTACTGTAAGTCCACTTTGGTCATGCATGCATCGCCCAATCTGACTTATTATGCTCTTGCGCAGATTGGCATCGAGTTCCGAGAGTCCTCTTACGTTGTTGGCCCCAAGTGCAGTCGGCCCGTCCACAGCGATATGGTCTTCAGCTTGTCGCTAGGGTTCCAAGATATTCCCGATCCAAAAGACAATAAGAAGACATACTCCCTCCTTCTCCTTGATACAATCAAAGCCGGCAAGAATGGCTCTGCATATCTTTCCTCTGGTATGAAAAGCAAGAACGACACGATCTTCTACTTTGATACGCCCGAAGATAAAGGATCGAAGAAGACGAACGGAAAGGATACGGACAAGAAGAAAAAAGCTGCACCAGCGCAAGCAACAAGATCGACTATGATTAAGAGTCGTCTTCGAAATGAGAATCGGGAACAAGATGCCGAAGCAGCTAACAAGCGTAGGGAGCATCAGCGAGAATTATTCGAGCGCCGGCGGGAAGCAGGCTTGGAACGGTTCTCAGATCCCAATGATGCAAAGGCGTTGGGCAACACAGCAAAACGCTGGAAGCGCTTCGAGAGTTACCCTCGAGAAGCAATGCTACCCGAAAAGGTGAAGGACTTGAAGATTATGGTAGATCACCGCCGATCCACTATCTTGCTTCCCATCAACGGCTTTATGGTTCCTTTCCATGTCAACACCCTAAAAAGTGCCATCAAGCAAGAAGAGGGTGATTATACTGTCATCAGATTCATGTTTGTCACACCAGGTCAGATCACGGGCAAGAAAGAGGACACCCCTTTTGAAGACGCTAATGCGAATTTCATTCGTGGCATAACTTACCGAAGCACCGATTCGTCGCGTTTCTCCAACATTCATAAAGAGATTACAGAGCTAAAGAAGACTGCAAACAAGCGCGAGCACGAGCGTGCTGAAATGGCCGACGTGGTTGAGCAGGATAGTCTCATTGAAAGCCGAAAGCCAGTCAAGCTGCCCGATACATCGCTTCGACCGCAATTTGAAGGCAAGCGCTCAGCAGGAGATGTCGAAATCCATCAGAATGGTATTCGCTGGTCGTCTCATGCGCGAAGCGATCACAAAGTCGATATCTTGTATAGCAATATCAAACACTGGTTCTTCCAGCCATGTGATCATGAACTTATAGTGCTGTGTCATGCGCACTTGAAGTCGCCAATAATGATCGGCAAGAAAAAGACGAAAGACGTGACCTTTGTGCGTGAAGTCAGCGAAGCTTCCTTCGATGAAACAGGCAACAAGAAGCGCCGCCGCAGATATGACGAAGACGAGATTGAAGACGAGCAGGAAGAGCTAAGGCATCGCGCCCGTCTTAACAAAGAATTCAAGTCTTTTGCTGATAAGGTGGCTGATGCTGTGAGTAGAGCAAATCGAGGCCTGGGAGGTTCATCAGCTGATGTCCCTGTTTGTTTCAGTCCAACGGACGCTTCGATGTCGACATCCCCTTCCGCGAGCTTGGATTTGGCGGTGTCCCCTTCCGCTCGAACGTTACATTGCAGCCGTCAACGGACTGCCTCGTTTATCTTTCGGAAGCACCTACATTGGTTATTACTCTGGCGGAAGTCGAGATCGGTAAGGTCAACTTTGTTCCCTGACGAAGTCTTGATTACTGACATATCATGCACCTTTCCTAGCGCATCTCGAACGTGTGCAGTATGGGTTGCGAAATTTCGATCTAGTCTTCGTTATGCAGGACTTCAAGCGGCCCCCAATACATATCAATGCAGTGCCCGCCCAGTCCCTGGAAGAAGTCAAAGACTGGTTAGACTCCGTCGATATTCCCTTCTCCGAGGGTCCAGTCAATCTTAACTGGTCTCAGATCATGAAGACTGTTACAGATGACCCCTATGAATTCTACAAGGAGGGCGGCTGGGACTTTTTGCAGACTGGCGAAAATGGCGAAGACGGCAGTGATGAAGAGTCGTCCGCTGAGAGCGCTTTCGATCCAGTAGGTTTCGAGTCCGGAGGCAGTGCGCAACGTGTACTAACTACAGCAAATCACAGGGATCTGACGTCTACGAAGAATCAGAATCGGAAAGCAGTTTCAGTGAAGACGAATCAGAATCTGATGCATCGGACGAGTCACTCTCTGATGAAGGGGAGGATTGGAGTGAACAGGAGGAAAAGGCAGCCAAGAGCGACAAGAAGAAAGCCGCTCGAACTGGCGAAGCTTCGGACTCAGATAATGACCGCAGGAAGAGTAAGCCGAACGGAAAATCTAAGAAGCGCTAATCAAGTAAGCAGTGACATATCAAGACTATGTTGTATCCGTCTCGTCAGAGAGCGTTGTCGGGGACATAATGTGAAGACCGTAATGCAATTTATCCTGTCAGTATATCACCGGAGTACCATATGGTATATAGTGCAACCTGCATTGCTACTTTCTATTGAAGTAAAATCCGCTAATATACATTGCCTGTATGGCTGTCGACCAGCCTCGCAAGAAAGAAAAGATACGATTCTGCGCTGGCTATCTCGCTGAAAGATATTGTTACATTGGGCATATGCTTTTCATCTCTTGCAAATGGATGCGATGGGTGAATGCTACCTTTGTTATATATAGGAACACGAGAAAAGCGCACTTGGTATGACCTTCTTTGTAAATACTACAGTTTTTGGTTCTTGACAGCCGGTGCATTGGGAATTGACGTGCAAAGCAAATAGACCTATAATTATCTCCTGGCAGCACTGCTTTGATTCCGAGGTATAGATGTTGGATGACGTTGCTAAAGCCATCAGATTAGATGATATTTGAAAGATTAGGTGGTAGTTCATTGATCTTTAGTCGATAGTAAGACTCGATATTCCTGAGCATATCGATGTCGGCACTGCTAGAAACGATGTTGACGGAGCTGCCTGCACGGCCATAGCCGGTAGATACGGCACAGGAGACACTGCAAAAACGAGATGTGGTGAGATGAGAGGTTTGCTAGCTCTCACAACAGCATATGTCACTTACCGATGCAAGTAGTCCTCGGCAGCGCGAGGTAGATCGAAATTGACGACCATAGCGACTTGGTGGATGTCAGATAGCGTCCTGCAGAGGGCATCGTACACGACTAGGACTCTCTTAGCAGCCATTCCTCGGCCTTGTCCGATGTTTCCAGAGCGGAACTTGCTGACAATGGCGTGTCTTGCAGATGCCCCCATATCGCCATGAAGAGCAAGGGCATCTAGATTGCGGGAGCTGAGCTTGTACGCTACAGCTTCGACAGAATCGATAGAGGAGCAGTAAACGACAGCCTGAGTGAATTCGGCATCGACACAAAGGTCGGCCAGAGCTTCCAACTTCCATTCGCGGCTTGACGCGGACTCTTGTCTGCCGGGACCACGGCCTGGGCCTGGATTGTTACCAACCGCTAGATATAGGAACCAATGCTTGACACCGCGGATGTTTGGGCCTGCAGCTACAGCATTGCCATCGTTGCTGCGATCGTTGTGGTTGCTGTTATTGTTATTGCTGTTGTTATTACTGTTGTTATTATTATTGCTGTTGTTGCTATTGTTGTTATTCTCTCGTCGAACAAGGACGCGGACAGGCTCCCGCAGATTCAAAGCGGAGGCGAAATTCAACACTTCCTGAGGTCTGTAAAAAGAGCAACTGCGTCAGAATATTGATGAAGGCTACTTTGAATCCAACGGGAACTGACACTGTGCAGGAGAAGATCGCAGTCTGTCTTTCGTGACTTCTACCAGAACCGCCTTGCTCAAAGGGCTTGAAGCCACTACCAGGGCCGTTGACAGCGGGCGATCTCTCGCGACTATTGGCAGCGCTCGACATGGGCGGTGGCAGTAGTTTAGCTAGGTTATTCACATATTCGGACAGGTTTCTAGCGATGAGCTGGTCCATCTCATCAATGACCAGCAAGGACAGTTTCTCTACAGGAACTGTTCTCTGACTGAGAAGATCAAGAAGCTTCTGAGGGGTTCCGACGAGCACATGTGGTGGATTTTGAGCGAATGCAGCAGCTTCTTGCGAGATATCGCCATGTCCGACGACGAGGGAAGAGGTGATACCCAACGCTTGTCCTAAACCGAGGCACATGCGCTGGGCTTGTCCCGCCTGGTCAATGGTTGCAGTAAGGACAAGAGCTTGAACGCCATGATAAGGTGGTTCGGACGCTTCGTTCAAGCTAGCCTGCTGTAAGTTGTTGTACACAACTTGAAGAGTGGGAATGACCTGTGGGAAGCCAGCAATTAGTATAGGCGCGGAAGTAAGCTGTTGCTTTTCGTTAACTTACATAGCACTGGATACGCTCCTGAATAGAGCTAGCTTGCGCGACGATGTCCTGTGTATTTAGTACGCAAGGGATGGCTTTCATCTGAATCTTGCTCGGTGGGCCAATACCATATTTGACGATCGCGCGAAGCATGTCGCCAGATACACCGAGAGCCTCCCATTTACCAAGTAAGCTCTGACTACCAAGAGCTGGTCCGCCTGGTCCGCCTGCACCTCCGGGCATGCCCTCTGCAGCATTGTGCATATTCTCGATAACATCTGCTGAGCTTCGTCGCGACCCCATACCGACTGGGGTAGGTGCTTGCAGAGTTGGATGATGTCGCTTACGGGGCTCTCTCTCATCACCTCCGTATTGAGCACCAGGTCCTCCTCTGGGCACGACTGGGCCTCGAGGGATGTCGAAGCTAGCTGCACGCATGTTCTGCATGCCCGGTCGACCCATGCCACCGTGATGATGATTTCCAGCGTGCATAGCTGGATGACCATGCGCGCTATGAGGAGTAATGGGTGCATCGTAACCTGATGGTGCACCGAGAGGAGTTTGGGGCATCTGCTGCTGTTGAGCCATAAGCTGAGCAACATTGTTGCCGAGAGCTGACAACTGCACGGTGAGTTGACGAATAACATCTCTGTCGGCTGGACCGTTCATGCCTGGCGGTCCGTACATAGGAGTGGAAGGCTCAGTTGAAGCATGTTGCATGGGTATCGAAGGCGAATGCAAGCCTGTTGAGATGGCCGCTGGCGAAGGAGCATTATTGGGAATCAAAAGGCTTTGAGGTCTGTTGCCGTTACCTCCGACGAGAGGTGCAGTAAGGTAGCTGCTTGTTGATCCAGCCACACTGGGAGAGCGCGTAGGTGTAGCATCGTAGTGACCGTTCATCTGACCTTGGCCATCTTGGGTTGCAAGCTGGTGAACGTGAGCTTCGAGCCGATTGATGCGATTGACTAAATCTTGGAACACCGAGCTGCCACGAAGCATAGCATCGAAAGCGGATTCCAGTTCAGATGGGGTAGATGCAACACCATTTTGTGCAGGATTTGACTGATTGTTGCTGGACTGGTCTTGGACGAGGAAAGAAGGACCATTCTGCAAGGTCTGAGATAGAGATGTATTGACCTGCTGAGGATTGAAAGCAGAAGGGCTGGTATTGACCGATGGCGAAGAGGTGATGATAGAGAGAGAAGGTGAAGTAGGCCTTGAGGAGCGCACTGAATTTGCTTCGCTGACTTGACGTCGACCAGAACCGATAGTTGCGATACCAGAGGTAGAAACAGACCTCGACTGCATGCCGGGGTGCGTTGAATGTTGATTTGCATTCTCTCCGCTTGCTTGCTGCTGTTGGTATTGCCCAACTCGACTACGTTCAAAGCCAGGCGCGCTCTTCAAAGGCGAAAACCAGTCGCTCGAAACTGCGCTACTGCCGCCATTCAGACTGCTATTCGACGCAGTTGTGTTTGTGCTAGCAGACCGCTCAGAGCCAATGGCAGCTCCACCTAGACCTTTCCGTAGCTGCTGAGAGCCCCATGGATTGCTGATAGCGGCGTTGGATGCAGGATTTGGAGTGGAAGGTTTTGACCCGATAGGACCGAGGGCGGATGCTGGACCAGAAGTGTTGACACTTGTGTTGGGCGTGTTGCTCGCATTGACGCTACTGTTCACGGACTGGCTCACCGCGTTGCTATTGTTGAGCGTGTCGTCTTTACCAGACGAGGTGTACGAAGTTGGACTTGAGTTGACGCTGTTGTCCATTTTTGCTGCTACCAGGTGCGGGAAACCACACTACGGCAGTAAGAGATGCTTCAGACGGGCAGTGTTATAAGTCTAGCTGTGCCCGGGTCCTGTAATCCTCGAGGGAGTTGCAGTGTCACTCTGCTCGTATTTCTTGCCGTGATTTTTCTGCCCCCAGCAAAAAAGATGGGAGCCCTTCTCGACGACAAAACAGAGGTTGTTACAAGTGACGGCCAGCTGATAGAGCGCACAGAACAGACGCAACGACGCTGCTTTCAGCCTTTGCGACCTTGCAGCTGTCCGGGTTTTGGAGCTTTCGTCTGACGGTAAGCTGTATTAGGCGAGAGACAAGGAAGGCTACCCTGTCACTAGAGATGGGAGAACAAAAAGTAGTGAAGTAGTCGCAGAGATGCAGGCGACAAAGCGAGGGTTCAGCTATGCGACATGTAGCATGCAGAACTCGAGCGCATAGAGTGTAATACAATCCAGGCTTATTTCCAGTAGACATGGATGTCCAACCTAAAATGTCTGCCTGTACAAAGTGACCTCTCATAGCCTGGCTAGTGACCTGTCATAGCATTATTGAACAGCAAGGCACAAGACGACCATTACACGGTGTAAAAGTAGCAACAACAACTAGAAATACTAAGGTGATGACAATTATTGCGCAGGTAAGTACTGTCAAGAATCCTCGCGCAAAAGAAAATTGGCTGTCAAAGCTATAAAATAGAGCTTGAAGACGAAGGATTCGAGTATTAATGAACTCTTGCCAATGAGAACAAGCGATGGCTTGACGTGAGGTCGTCAGGCCTCATCGTCGAAATCGCCACGGTCAAGGTCTTTCGGCTCTTTCGGTTCCTGTAAATGCGGAAAGTCAGGACTACCGCTGCGTCTACATTCAGTAAAGTTATATGTATGCCTACCTCTGCTTCTCCGTATTGTATCGCATTGTCTATATGACTTAGGATCAAGCCGACGCTTTCTTCGCTCGTCACGTCAAGTGGAAGGAACTGAACCATATTGAAGTCTTCGATCTATGGAGATGATATCATTAGCTTCGCCGATGTATCTGCGAGAATGCTCCCACAGAGGGTCATAAGGGGCTTACAAGCTGGACCAAAGCCGTATTGAGAGCTTGGAACTTTGGATTTGTCTCGCTTCGCGCTTCTTCTTGTAACAATAAAGGGTCACTCATCAAGTATCTATCCACTTCCTGCTTCAACTTTGTACTTGCTCCGCTATTACTCTTGACTAGATCCATTTTACTTAAGATATTTATATGTGGTACTTCCAGATTGATCATACAAGACATTGCAGATAAAACTCCAGCAAAGAACTTATTCTTATCTTCCATGAATTGCGAATCTAATAGGTATGCTGCGCATGTACGTATGTTCGCTTGTGCTAGTGTCTGTATCAGACGTGGCATGATTGGGATATGGGTGTATAGTTCGATTTGACCTGGGCAATCGATAAGAAGGTAGTCATCCTCGTAGTCGCCGAGAGCTTCTTGCAGCCAGTCAATGTTTTCGAGTAGGTACCTAGGATTCCAGAAGGAGCATGAATCAGCGAGACCTCTAGCGAAATGACTGTACTGTTACTTTTGCTTATTCTAAGCCAGACCCATCATGCAGTAAACCTACTCGAAGCAGTAGACAAGACCACCATTAGGTCCCAAACTCAGATCCTCCATAACCTCATCCAAGCTGATCAAATCTCTGATATCTATAGAAGGTGTAGTGACTGTTCCATCAGGTAATTCGAATCTTTCGGCAGCAGGATCCAGATTAAAAAGATGCATTGATCGATTTGAAGCTGCTGCGTGTAGCATTAAAGCTGAACAGAAGGTAGTCTTGCCGGCTCCTGCTGGTCCACAGACCAGAATGGCATATCGTGCCATGTCTTAGTGCACTCTTGCTGTTCTTGTTGATGTTGTACAGAAGCAAGAGAGTCTGGGAGGTTAACTGACGCTTTGTAAATTCCACAAGGTGGCGGATTGCGGCACGTGTTACGGAAGACTAACATTAGGGCGTGTACGACTCAGCGATAAAGAACAAGAGCGCTCTACCGTTACATACAGCTATTGTGGTACTGTCGGCGACACTCTATAGGCAATTGAAGACAGAAAGTTGTCGGTGAGGCGGTAGACACGATGCTATGCTTAATCAAGATCTATCGAGAGATTCCGAATATATATACACAAACAAGGGAAGAAGCTAATAAGAAGAGATAGGAATGTGGCGAAGATGGAGGAATAAAGTAGATGAGGTTACGAAGACCCGTTGAGCAATCGGTGTTGCGGTGAAACATGTAATGGCAAACGAGATTTATAACACAAGAGAGAAAAGCATTTGCAGAAGAGGACCTTGATCTCCTCAGGCGAACAGTCAAACTGTGCTTCACGAAGAGAAAGGAACTTGATTTCTTGTGCGACGGAGTCTACATTGCTGAAAGCGGTGCAACCTCATCAGCCACCTCTGCCGCCTTTTCGCCAGCATCTGTTACGCAGTCTACTCCGCTATCTTCAATTTTAGCGGAGCTATCACAGCTACAACCTTCAGCATGGTCTTCTTGTAACTCCAATCGCAGAGCTTGCAAGCGGGACGGGTGAAACTCCCAATCCTCATAAGTTCCACCGGTATTGGGTAGGATCTTGTCGGGCGGAGTAAAAGGAGCGGAATCAGCATCAGAAGACGCTTGTTCGGATCTCGTTGGACTAGTACGAGTGGAAACTGGAGGCAGTATGGTGGAGGCCTTGCGCTTGCCGGAGCCGCTAGCAGGTCGATCTGAAGATCTGGTGACGACGCGAGTACCTGGCATGTCCGTAGGTGAAACGGCAAAAAGAATGGAGGCTAGTGAGGTGAAGAGTTGATGAGCGGAAGAAAGAGGTGAAAAAAGAGCTGGACTGGTTTAGCTAGCGATATTGTCTGAACGCTTGCTTGTCCAACGTCAGGGAAGTCAGGGCTGTACCAGAGTTTAGCAGTGAGGCAACCCTGCCGGAGCAGAAGCCTGGATCTTAGCCGCAGCGTGCAATTTCGTGATGATGTACGACAATTCAACGTCCATGTGTCAGAAATACTTGCTGCTGTGTGTTGGAAGTGCTTGCTTTAAGCTTTGCTGACGGTGTCGAGGAGGAGTTGCGCTCGCTATGCGTGTCCGCTATGCAGGTTGCTCCATCAGCTAGCGGCGTGTTCACAATAGACCGACTGACCAGCAGTGTATGTATGCACTTTATGTAACATTGAGTTTGCTATGAATCGTACAAAGCCAGTCTGCAAGTCGAGGATTAGCCGTCTTCAGGACTCACTCGATCGTATATTTCGCATTTCTACATCCCATGCAGCATCAACTTCGTTTCAAACCCTTACAATTGCAACAACTATCAAATATGGCAGCACGCATACGCAGCCTCGTCGGACTTGCCCGATGCATGCATTCGTCATGTCGCGCCCAGGCACTCACCGAGTTCAAAATGCCCGCAATGAGCCCTACCATGTCCTCTGGCAAGATCTCATCATGGAAGGTACGCTCCGTCGGCTAGCGAAAGCAAATCCTCGAATGTGCAATGTACGGGTGCATAGAGGCTGATACACTGTTGTATGACCTCCTCATTGATGGCCGCAGGTCAAAGAAGGCGACTCGTTCAGTGCAGGCGATATCCTATGTGCCGTTGAGACCGACAAGGGTGAGCGAGCGGAGGTCTCTGCAGCGAGAAGGCATGATGCCTAGGAAGTAGACACTCAAATCTGACTCAATACATGCATTAATAGCCGAAGTCGATATCGAAGCTCAAGACGATGGTATCATGGGCAAGATCTTCCTGGACGAGAAAGAATCCTCTATCGACGTTGGAACTGTCATTGCCATGCTAGCAGAAGAAGGCGACGATATATCAAACATTCAAGCTCCATCAGCTAGCACTTCTTCGTCTCCCTCTTCTTCTTCATCAGCGAAAGAGACCTCTGCGTCAAGCTCCAAGCCCTCCTCCTCTGATGACCTCTCGGATTACAAGACTGTCGAAGCGCATAAATCCTCAACTCACGTATCTTCTTCTCCCAACACACCTGGAGCAGCACAAATGCCATCAGAAGGACAGACGCACGGTCACGGTGATCCAAAACATTCAATGCCATTGATGCCATCCGTCCTACGCTTGCTCAAAGATGCCAATATATCAGATGCAACCAAGATCACCGCTACAGGTTTCAAGGGGCGTTTAACAAAAGGTGATGTTTTAGCTCATCTAGGTAAAGTAAGCAATCCATTAGGATCAGCTTCAAAATTAGAAGAAATCAAACAAAAGGGTGAAGATAGACCTAAAGTAGCTGGATATGGAGCGACAGGTGCAAAACAAGAAAAACAAGGACCTCCTAAATCACAGGAGATTATGAGCGGAGCTGAATTCAGAAGATGGATCGCTTCTGGTCTTGCAAAGACTGAAAAATTACAACAACAACAAGCTACTTCTCCTCTAATCTCTACACCTGTTCCTGTAATCACCTTCGACGATGTGCTCGACGGATACCTACCGAGAACATCCACAGTTCCCAAGACGTCTGCTCCTCTCCCCTCTGCTCCCAAAACGAACAGCTGGGATGACGTTCTTGGCTTGTAGAGCTCTTACGCAACACACACAACTACCACCTTAATAGACGGTATTGAGCATTGTCTTGATAGTAGTATCCCTTTTGGGCAGTTGTCGCAATTAAGTAAAAGAAGCATGATACTTCTCACAAAATGAGACTACTCTTCTTCGTTCAGCGGCATACACTACAATGGTATCGCTCAGTTGACTTCCTATCAGTGACGACGCAATGGATGCATTCCTGCACTCACCGTAAACTCAACAAACCCAGCACCGACACCCTCGCTGGCCTTAGTTGCATTCGTGTTCATGATCATAAACTGCATACTAAGAATGCCGCTTGAGTCCGTTCGTAAGCTTGTTTTGGTGCTGTAAGATAGCGCTTGTCGAATATAGGACAGGTGCGAGAATTTGTAGCTGGTCCATACGCAATCAGCGGATATTCCCTTTGCCTGATCCGTTGCTTCAGGTAGGGAGATTGATGGTTGGACGTACCTATTCTTGATTGGCCGTGTACACTCACACACTTCCAAAACTTCCGGCGTGAATGGATAGTCCATCTGTTCCGGAAACCAGCCAGGATCAGTTTATATTTCCAGAAGGACAGTCAGAAAGCTGATTCACCTCCACTGATCCCGTGTTTGACTTGGCTTCCAAGCTGAAAGCAGTCTTTTGAGTGTTGAAGTTTGACATGTCTCCATCTTCATCTTCATCTTCTAAATTACCACCGTTGTTGCCCGACTGCTGAGTTTGGTAACTCGTATTTACAGCTTTTGTAGGCTTGAACTTCAGTGTGACCCGTTCGCAAGACGAATCAATTTCAGTCAATGCTTCGGAAAGCCATGAAGACTGCAAGATGATGAGAGCGGTTAATAAGTGCCTATCGCATCCATAGGCGGTACCTAAAGCAAGTGGCGCGGTGCTTACATTGAGAATTAGCTTCTGTAGACGCTCTTCGTCATTGTAGGGCAGGTCGAATATCTCGCTCGCATCAAAAGTTGTGATTTCGCAACGTGTAACAATGCCGTCGTCTTCCAGCCTTACATACAATGGGAATTGTCAGTCAAGTCAGATCTGTTACGGCGCAAATCTGGAGAGAATACTTACAAGAGAACCAAAGGACATCCCTCTTCTTGCCAAGATAACACCATGGCAATATTGGCTTTCTTCTTAGTCGGCGCAGCTGTACTTGCGCCCCTTGCGCTATCTCTTTGAAACAGCGCTTCATCCCTTAATTGAGGTCCATCATCATCACCATCTTCCTCATCCTCATCATTTTCACGACCTCCGAATCGTGAGCTTCTCCTTCCATATTGCGGACGCCCTTCGCCTCCGCCTCCATTATTTCCCGCTTGTCTACTCTTCCACTTATCGCGAGCTGCTTGCTGACGCGCTGAGGTAGGTTTCACAGTTGTATCTCCGAAAATATTTAGACAATTCAGCAAAGCCGACAGTGAAATTTCGAAAGTCATTGCGGGTGGCTCATCGTTTGCTGCTTGGTCTGCACCAGCCAATTCTTCATCATAATCTTCCTCTGTTGCTGAATCATCATTGTTATTACCTCTTTGTCGACGACCGCTATTGTCTTTGGTCCTACGTTTCTTTGGTTCTGGACGAGGAGGGTTGTAGGCATATGAACGGAAATTGTTCTGGTAATGCAGATGCGCTCTGGCTAGGACCGTTTGTCCCACTTCGACATTGAAAGATAGTCCATCACCTTGAACAGTCAACGTTGCTTTCTGTAGAAGAAGTATCAGAATACACTTAGCAAAAATGTATAGCATGAATGGCTGCGGACTGTCTCGGTGTGTATGTTGACTGTCTTTAAGATAGTGGCGATTTGTCGGATGTCGGAGACTGTCGACATCGCACACTTCTGGTCAGACTGGATGAGCAGTGGTGTATACCTTAATGCGAGAATCATACCTTCAGCACGAAGGATCTGATCAGGATAAGCCACGAGACGATATCAGCGAGTGGATCAATTCGACGAGATCAATCGGACAGCTGCATATACCTCTTTCGCCTTTGCCCGCTTTTTCGTACGTGGACGCGCCATACCGTGAAAGAATGCGTAGACACCGAGCAGATTATCACCTCTAGGACATGATGTATGGCAGGTTTGGTGCAAATGGAAGGGAGGTGCATGAGAGTCGACTGATCGGTCAAGGCCGACGCTTTCCACCTGCAGTTTCAGCTGAGAGCAAAGCAGGCAAAAATTACGAGATCAGGTAACACAAGTGTGAGTAAGGAAAAGATTGTCCATTCAATATTTTCAGCTCACACTTTTTGGAAGGATGAAACTAAAGTTACATGGTCATGCAGTCTGAAAGGTGTAAACTGCAAGCGAAAGCGGGGTATACAAGCGAAGAAAGTGTAGATGGGTATAGTTTGTTATAGTCTCTGCAAGACCTTTGCCCTGTGACTTTCTCAACGACGCAATCGCGCCCGCCTTAAACTACTGTGCCTGGGTATGCTGTTATACATGTCTGTCTCGTTGACCTTCCCGCTCTGGCCAAACGATTTATGTGTATGTATGTTGATACATTGTGCACAGAGATACTGCACCGTACTGCACTTCAGTTTGAGATAAATATTCAACGTCCTGAGGAATATTTGTCCTGCAAATACTTCCTTTACTTCAAATCGCATTTCCACATGCCTTTCAGTCCGCCCGTTCATCGAACTGCCTAGCAACAGCGGCCGCCAATGCCAGACTATCAGTTGAGAATCGCTCATCCCTCGCTTGCTCTTCTGGCTTGTCCTTTTCTTCAGCTGCTTTGCTCGACTCTTGCAAGTACATACTAGGTAATTCGGGAACAGCTTCTTCCGCTATTCCACCCATTTGAATAGGCATACCAGCGAAAGCACCATTCCATTCTGAAGCTAAAGAATATGAGGTATCTCTCTTATCATTTCCAAAGGGTGCAGAAGTGGAAGCCATGGAATATGAAGTATCCCTCTTTCCGTTGCTAAGTGGGTTAGAAGCATGAGCTGCTGAAGACGCTATAGATGTTCTATAAGTAGCCGAACTGTCTCTGATCCCTCCTTCTGAAGATGACATCGCCATAGAAATATTCCTTCCCGGTAAAGGTACTCCACTTCCGAAATGGAAAGGAACGCTAACATGAGATCCTCCGAAACCAGTAGCTGTAGATCCGGTATCGGAAGCTTGCGAATTCCTAGCATTATCATTGCCTAAAGAAAGGTTGAAAGGAATACCATCAAGTACGGATCCGTATCCTGATCTCATGCTCATCGCTGCAGAAGTATGCCTTGAATCAGGGTGATATCCTCCGTCACCAGTATGACTGTCCGAAGAAGTAACGAAAGGTCTTTTCGGAGGCGAGAGAATAACTTCATCTGCCAGTTGCGAAGCATTTGATTCGATAGATTGACCAGCAATAGATTTTCCAGAAGAGGCAGAATGTCCCGTTGTCCCGACGTAAGAAGAAGGTGAAGGAGCGCGCATCTGCTGTGTAGAATTGCGCGCTGACGAACCACTTGCTCCAGCATGAGAAGAGGAAGCAAAGCTAGAAGCGAAAGAGTTCCTAGCTGTCCTTCTGATGCCACCCATTCCTGTACCCGTGTTATCCTCATCATAGTCCCTATGAACCTCAGAAGATGTAAAGATGCTCAGATCTGAATCTCTCCTCGTACCAGTATTAGTGGTAGCTACTGAATTTCTTATTGCATTGGAAGCTGTATAATCGCCTGAAGCGGGTAAAGGAGCATTTCCGCCAAATGTCGGTGTAAGGGGTAAAGTAGGACTGGTATTCTGGCTAGATGGCATAGCAATCCTAACAGCCGCCTCGTCATCGAAGGGATTGTCGGAAAGAGGCGATGCACTTTGGCCGCGTGCCAATGGAGAGGAACTAGGAGAGGTCAATGCACCACCTCCAGCTGCGACATTAAGAGAATTGCCGCTATTCGAATGGGGAAGCATGACTGTTCTTGCTGCTGCTCGTGATAAAGTCTGCACTTGAACACCTCCAGCAGATACAGGCGTGACGATCTGGAGCGAAGAGCAGAAGGCGATGTCAGATAAGCAATAGTCTCTTAACGACTGCAGTTCTGAGAATATGCAACTGTTCAGGAAAGCCAGACTCACCTGAGGAGCTTCCAAAATATAAGACATGTGACTACCTGAATTGTCGCTACTTTGCGAGAAAGTAGAATATGCGGAACTTCTACCATTATGAGGGAAAGTAGGGGATAACAGCGTTTCTCTACCACCTTGTGTAGTGGATGTAGGTAAAGCAGGTGAAATGAGACCAAATTGTGATTTTCCATTTGCACCAGGAGAAAGTGTTAAAGTAGCAGCAGAAGAAGGTGTATTTAAATTGTTATTGTTGTTAGTGCTGCTGCTATTCCAAGGGAAACCAGGCGAAGTAGGAGAAGGAGCAATAGCTTCTGGAGTAGGTAATTTTAGATCTAATCCAGGAGCTCTAGGGGGTCTTATTGGTCTACCATCTTTTGTCATTGTGGGTGTAGTAAGTAGAGGAGGTGAAGTAGCTCCCATATTTGGTGCGATAATTTCCAAAGCTCCACCAGAAGCTAATGTAGAACGATTGTCATTATGGAAGGCTGGTGAATTGGATGACGCACGCCTGTCGAATAAGCGGGAAAATGTAGCTCCAGACATTGAATCGTGCATATTGCTTGTTGAGCTTGAGCGGAGTGACAGGGGTACAGAAGCCCTCTTCCCTCTCAAAGGGAGGCCCGAGCTGTCTCGTGAGTCACTACCGTTGCCTGCGTCATCAAGGACGAAGGAGGATTGAGGTCGATGTCCAGAAGCGTTTGTGACTCGTCTGCCATTCGTCATGTCTATGGTGGCTGCTTGAGATGAGTGAGCGGGTATGTAAGCGATGGGTATGATATTTGTCCTTGATGATCGGAAAGAAAAGTCCGATAGGCTAGCAGCAGTCGAGTCTCTTTCTCCTCGTTCTGTGCCATCGTCACTTCCGTTATCGCTATCTGCATTTCCTTGTCTCGGTCTGCTATTCCTAGCTTCAGAGTGCTCGTCTGCGAAAGGATTGTCATTTCCAGCATTGATGCCAGTGTTGGACAGTGACCGTCTGGACGTATGAGTTCCATTATTTGCAGGATCAAATCTGAAAGATTGTCGCTTGATAACATCTCCATTCCCTATTTCTTGATCCTCTTCATCCTCTTCTAGAATCGGAGAAGTAACGTTTCTCAAAGGGGATGGAGCTGGAGCCCTTGAATGAGAATATTTTTCGTCAATAACAGCAGGACTTGTCTTTCCACCCATCTTCAAGTTCTTCAATCCATTGTCACCAGCATTTAACGCGTTGCTTCCACGGGTGGAATCACCGCCCTTTGTGAAGAAACTGCTACCACCATGCTTGGAAGGTGAGAGTGCGACGCCTCCAGCTCGTCGTTTTCTCCACCAGAACCAATAGACAGCGACGATGATGACTAAGCCACCGATAACACCTCCTACTGCTTGTCCAGCTACTGCGCCCACACTACTTCCACCATGACCTTTACCACCCGAAGAGCCTTTATCGACGCACGTGTTTTTAGCACACTCTGTGGATGAACGCCCTATTTGGATGCAGACTTGGTTTGCGGTACAGTTGCATGGCTGGAGTGCTTTCGAGCAGTCTAAATCGGCCATGGTGTGCAGGTATTACTTGCCCGGATGGCAGCCTGGCCTGTGCTTTGTAGTGAAGCGAGTGGACTGTCGTGCTGTATGCGAGTGTCAGGTCGGGTGACACTGTATTGCGAGCACGGCGAAACAGAGCTGGTGGAGTGTACGGTTTCGATAGTGTCGTTGTGTATGTGTGTTCTATAGCTGCCTAAATGATGTGGATGCCTCTCTTCTAGTCTTCAGTTCTCATGCAACGAGTGTGTGTGTCCTGCAGTAACGCGTAGTGAAGCCTTTGCCCGCAGCACGGGAGTCCGAGAGTTGAAGTGAATCTAAGGGGAACGAGAGTGAATGTATAACGAGAGTGATGATGTCGAGGACAGATATGCCAGCACTGCCCTCACTCGGCTGTGTCGAGGATGTTGCGCGTCTCTGCCGCGGTTGACTGCTTGCAGGACGGATGGATGGATTCGATGCTGAGTGGAGCGGCCATCGAGCTGAAACTGCTAAGGGAATGATCGACTTTAGGGTGGGCTATAATCATCCTACAAAACCATTACGATCACTTTAGGCGAACTTATAAACCTCGACCATCGACATTAGCACTTTGTAAGCTCCGATGTTAATCCTCTGTAATGCAGTTACCATTTCTTGTAAATCCTGTAATCCTGTTTTGTTACTCTTCCTGCCGCTCGAAGTGCCGGAGATGTTCGGAGGAGGAAACCAGATTTGCCTTGATCGATAACAAGTTAGCCTTCATGCGATAGTACATTCATGCAGCTCTCTTCCACTTGCAGGTATTGCTCGTATACTCTCTCATCTACTACTTCACCATGCAGGCACTCAAGCAGGCTACCCAGGCCAGGAAGGAGCTCGTTATTGGCCTGATTCCCGGCGACGGTATCGGGCGTCTTGTCCTGCCTGTATGTCGGAATGGCACTCGTTCTGCGTGACTTGGAGGAGGAATCTACAGTCTAACAAGTATATATGGCTTTGAATTGACCACAGGCAGCTCAAAGAGTCATCGAAGCCGTTGCGGCATCATCAGAATCTTCAATCCCCAAAACTTCATTCATTCACCTTGATGCTGGTTTCGAACATTTCCAAAAAACAGGTCAAGCTCTACCTCCTGCTACTGTTGAAGCTTTGAAGAACGAATGCACCGGCCTAGCTATGTTCGGTGCTGTTTCCTCTCCCTCACATAGAGTCGAAGGCTACTCTTCTCCTATCGTCAAACTCCGCAAAGAGCTAGGTCTCTTTGCTAATGTTAGACCCGTTAAGAGCGTAAAGACCGATCCCAGACAGGTGGATATGGTCATTGTCAGAGAGAATACCGAGTGTCTGGTGAGCATGAGTCGTGTCGACTGTTCACCTCAGTCTATGACTTCCATATGCAATATGCAATAGTCTGAGCCTTGTTCTGATATACGTATTCATGCTACACTGCCAATAGTACGTCAAAGAAGAAAGAATTACGACAAACTCCGAAGGATTAAAAGTTGCAGAAGCAACAAGAAGAATTACAGAAAAGGCATCTCAAAATATTGGTAGAATAGCTTATGAAATTGCTTTATTAAGATCAAATCCAAAATTGACTATTGTTCATAAGTCAAATGTTTTAGCTACTACTGATGGTTTATTCCGTGAAACTGTTAGAAATGTTCAAAAGAGTGATGAGAGATTTAATAAAGTTAAAGTTGAAGAGCAGATTGTTGATAGCTGTGTTTATAAGTAAGTCTCTCCTTAATCTTCCGCTGGCATGTCATTTCAGGCCTTTCGCCATGTTGGCAAAAGTCCTAAGGAAGTGTACTGACTCGTTCCTTACACCCATCATTTCCTGCACCTTCGACAGGCTCTTCCGAAATCCAGAAGAATTCCAAGTTCTAGTAGCACCCAACCTTTATGGCGACATTATCTCCGATGGCGCCGCCGCTCTAGTCGGATCACTAGGTCTAGTGCCCTCCGTAAATGCCGGAGATAATTTCATTCTAGGAGAACCAGTCCACGGTTCAGCACCTGATATCGCAGATAAAGTACCATCCATAGCAAATCCAATTGCTGCTATTAGATCAGCTGCTTTAATGCTTGAATATTCTGGTTTCGAAATTGAAGCCAAGAAAATTAATAATGCTGTTGATTCAGTACTTGAAGAAGGTTCTATTAGAACACCAGATCTTGGTGGAAAGAGCTCAACAGATGAATTGGCCGATGCTATCTGCAAGAGATTGTAAAGACTAGTCTTATTGGCCTTTTGAAACAGCCTAAGCTTCAATAGGTACTTATTGGTCTATAAGTGAGACGGCAAAAAGGATGGTGTGCCTACACAGCAGCAAGAGCACGCCTTGCCCGTAAAGTTACGTGTTACGGCGTTATTTCATCAAAAGCTTAGATGCAGTTTGTCACCAATGATAAGCTGATAGCAATAGACGATATTACATTTTTATTTCATTGCAATATTTTTACATTTCTTACTGGTTTTTATCTTGACATTCTCCGACTAGACTGATTGCTTTTTTCACACATTCTTCGCAATTCCCCAGTTGTCGATCAAGGAGTAGCTGATATACATTTCAAGAAACACTCTCCTCCACAGGTTTATTTGCAGTATCTGATTGTTCTTCAGCCTCTCCGCTATTCACAGGCACAATTCGCTGGATCTGTCTCTTCCTACCTAATACTTTCCAATCGAGGGGAACAGCACGCTGGCAACATCGCAAGGCAGCTATGGCACCGGCCTTCGATGGACCTACCTCAAACACATCAGCACCGAATGTATTCAACGGAATCACCTCTAATAATGTCAAGAATCCAGATCTACTATACACGACAGACAGTAGAGCATTTCAAAACCTCCTTTCTACATTGAAAATTACAGCAGAACAAGAAATATGGTTGATCGACATAATACTCAAGAGGAGTGTAACAATGTATAGAGCTAATGCTGCTGATGAGAAGAAATTGATAGGCAAGAGCGCTGCTTTACTTGGGAAATTAGAGGGTAGTGGCGGTATCGGTGACGGTGTCACGCTTAGTCCGTGAGCATGCCTAAAACCTCTCAGGATGCACAGGTAACTCATCAATAGCAAACCAAGCTGATGTTTTGTTTACCTTCCGTCTGAATATACAGTAGCCTACAGGCATGCAAAGCAGTCCAACAAAACGTTGCGGAATCGTCTAGTGACCACCTAGCACTCGAGATTTTCTTACGCGATACAACATACCGCAATCTGAACTCAGCTGCCAAGAATCGAGAGAGCCGGTTGAAAGAGGTCAGTCGACCCGACTACCATTATCGCTGTTATCCAGTCGTCGCCAGTTTGCTGATGTTTTTAATCAACGCATACCTTCATCCTACAGAGAGTGAAATCCGTGCACAATTTACTTTCAAAGCTAGAAAGCGTAGAAAAGGCGTTTATAAGGGCATTAACAGATTTGAAAGATGAAGAACGCAAACATCAATATTTGCTGGGACGCAAAGAACTTGATATCAGCGAAGAAATCGAAAAGGTCGAAATTGACCTTAGGAAGTGCACATCTGCATTGGCTATCAAACGTGAGCTCCTCCCTATTCCCTTACGTTACTCGGAGATTGAGTTGCGATAGGCTTGCTGACTGGTGACCATACGTTTCTCTTCTCGTTTTTCCTGCTTGGCTATTATAGAGAGTGAATATGATGTTGTCAAGAGCCGCCTTCTGGACGTACAAAGAAGCTGGAAGGAGGAATGGCATGGCTTCAGAATCGTAAGCTCTTGCTTTCTTTGCATGCTTCGCGTTTGTTGGAAGTATAGCTGAGATTAATGTGGTTCTAATCGCTTAGTACACTCGAACCCTCGAACTTGAGAGAAAAGCCGATATCCGAAATGCCTTATTAGATCTCTCAAAAGCAAGTATACTAGTTAAACAAGCTGAAATAGCAAGACAATTATCCTTAATACAACAGCTGGAAGAACAAGATCTTTTATCGGAATTAAGCAATATTCACCATTTCTCACCGTCTGTTCTAGGTCAATTGGATGCTACATTACCTTCTTCACTAAAATTAGACGCTATAAAGACTAAAATATGGCCTGGTGGTGCTCCTCCTTTATCTGGCCTCAATGCCGAATATCTTTCTACTCCATCTTCCAGGACGAAAGGTGATACGACAACACCATCTCATTCGAATGGAACAGGTTCAAGACGGCCACCATTGGATGCAGATCAGCTTGCGTCTATTTCACGACCAGGTCGACCTCCCGCCTTGAATATTCGTCAACGCGATGCTGCTACATATGCTTCTTACAAATCTAGCACAACGAATCAAGACAAGACCGGAGAAGCTAAACCAAATTCAGCCCCAGCCATATTCTCATCGACTTCTATCTCACTTGTACCTACCCTATCATCATCTTCATCCGCCTCTTCTTCTGGAAGTAGTTCATCCACATCAGTTGCTTCTACTCCTCGAACAGCCGATTTCCCAGTACCTCCTGGAAGTGGCAGAAAGAGCTTTGATAGTCCCATCGTTATAAACAGTAACACTTCTGCAAATCGAGAATATGGTGAAGAAATGTTTAGCGTCAGAAGAAAAGCTGTACCGAAAGAGTGAGTTGTTTGAACCTGTTACAGCGTAACGTGGTGATCTGAAAGATACGCTGATTATGTACGTAACTTGTATCTGTTGCTGTTTCTTTCCTAAGTAGCCCAGTCACTTTGGACAAATATGGAAGATCAACATCCACACCTCAGTCTAGGAATCTGACAGAAACACCGACCAAATCATCAACATACCGATCTCCTCATCGCAGTCCTCTCGATGCCCTACTCTGCACTTCAAGTCTTGATGATCCTCTCAACTCACTCAGCCAGACTTCTGCTTCACATAAAGAAAGTAATGAATCAGCTACTCCTACTGCAATTAAAGCTTCTTTCCTCTTATCCAATGCAAATACAGCAGGACCAGAAGGTATAAGTATCGGGAGTGCAAGAAAAGCTTCAAAACCTCTACCGGGATTACCTCCTGGAAAGTCCTTCCTTGAAGAGGGGAACCACGGACAAGATGATACGACACAAGAAGCTACAGCGACAGTCGAGGAAATTACACCGCCATCTTTGCCTAGCTTTAGCAATTTGAAGCTGTCGGAGATGAGAATGTCCGGCATCTGGTTCGCTCAACCGTAATCCATCATCGGTTGAAGAAGACATGCGAACGGAACCCTGTACCTTGTTGTTTAGCGAATGATGGCTGTTATCTGATTCATGCTTTCGCCTTCCATGTTGTTCTGACCCGATATCATCATGATCAAATTCCTCTGTATTTGTTCGTAATGCTCTGTACTCGTTTATAACGTGCACGTTCCACCTTTCATGCCATCAACGTATAGACTGTCTTCCATCAGATCAGTAAACTCAGGGGTTCCCGCTGCTGCAAGAAGCATTGCTCGCTCTATAAGAATGCTGCTCTGGGCACCGTATTGGTCTAGTTCCCATCTAACAAGTCGCTGCTTTGACAACATAACAGAATCTCTCCTACATCAAGCTGTCTCAAATTTGCAAACCCTTGGATTAGCACACTGGCCAGATCCTGTAGCCTGCACATGGAATATCTGGTAGCGTGATGCGCTTTCATGCTGGACATGCAGAGAAACTTTCCAGATACGCGTGGTACGTTGACATTTGACTGATGGAGCTGTTTCTATGCTCAAGCTCCTCAGCGCTGGTCGGCGCAACAATCCAACATGCGTGGGAACTGCCAGTGTTGATGCTTCTTGGTTCGATACTCGAAGGGACGACCGATTCTTCGATGTCTCATGCTATTCTTATGCAAGTCTAAGAAATCTGGACTGGAGAAGATACGCCAGCGCCGGTGGAGATGAATCTCAGGGATCTTAGAGGACTCGAAAGTGCTTTCCTTGTCCATCTTTCATTGAGTCCAGAAGTATCGGATATCTCAACCTCTCTAAGCTGAGCAAGCGATGATGCTGCTTCAAAGAGAGGTGAATAGGTAGATAGTGTGTCGTATGTGACTTCACTAAGAGATAAGGATTGTAAGGATGGAAATGATAGAATAGCATCTGCTATCAAACATTCATCTAGCTGAAAGTAGGGACATGCTGTCGTAACGGTGGAATCTGTCTCGCTTTCTGCTGCATGTATGGGTATGGGTAGCTTGTCTTCTTCCTGCAGGGACTCTAACGTTTTGAGCTGGCAACATTTTATTCCGAAGTGAGACACATGTCGACCGTTCCGCCGAAGTGCAGTTGCTAGAGCTAAAGGGAGTCTAGAGACGTAGGATCCAGGTAGGACGTTGACGAGCTCCAAGTCGAGTGAAGTGAGGTATGGCAGACTATCGAGCAGTGATACCGTCTGTTCTATTGACAATGCATCATTGTGGTCCAGTAATAACTGCTGCCGATAAGCCATGAGTGCTTCTTGCAGATGTGCCGAACCGAGTGCCACTTTGACTGAAAGACTTCGGACGAAGCGGCCATAAGCGGGTTGAGACAGTTGATGGAGGAGAGATAGGCGATGAATAGCCTTAACTCGAGTTATATCGATGGTCTGTAAGGGTCGAGTTGGACATGCACATCAGCCTTGCTTGCTCGCTACACCTGCCAGTCTGTTGCACGTCTGTTTACTGCTCTCAGCAGATAGGAAGCGCGTGCATTGCCGCCACTCACCTCGTATAGGACTGGCATGGACGCACTGTACAGTCTGCGGCAGCTACGACTGAGCTGCAGCACACTACTTGCATGGTGTTCAGCCTGCTGCTGACGCTGCTGCTGTAGCGAATATCGACCCTCCGCATCTCGTGCCTGGCAGTCGTGGTGCCGAGCATGCACCAGTATGAGAGACAGTAGTTCAGCTGGCAGAGCATTCAGCGATGAAGCAGGCATGGTGCTGGATTTGAGAGTTAGTCCAGTACTACTCTGTATGCTCCAGTGATGCTCTCCATCCTCCCGCCTACAAGAAGGCTTGTTGCCTGCTGGTCTCGGCACGCTCATCGCGCTGAAGGTCACTCAAATTGCAGCCGATGAAGCTTTCAGGGCTCATCTGACTGCTTTCGGTAGGGAGAGGCTGAAGGTGTTTAGGTCGCAGGATAGACACTAATAGGTATATGTGTTACAGACAAATAGATGCATGAAGCTACCGACGTACTGCTTCCCTGCTATGAGAGTGGCCAACTCTCTGTTGAACATTAGACTTGACGGTTGTGGCGTACTGACCTTCGCGTAAAGCCGCAGCAAAGTCCGCTGGACTGCTTCACCCCTTCATATGCAGGGGAAGCCAGATGCCCCATAATAAATCGAAATACGAGAGACGGGCACACAGTAAAGTATTCCTGTATCTATTGTGCTGGATGTCCTCTACCTGGGCAACAGTCCTCGCCTGCTACATGTGTCAACTACGCTGTTCATCAGAAGAATCAGTCCTTTATTACAGTGCTGAGGCTTGACTTAGTCGCATCCTGCTATAATTATTACATGTCTATGTAACAAACGGTATATTGGATGGCTATCGGTACAAGGGGTTGAGAATGAGATCTTCAAGGCTCAATCAGCTGTAGCTGAAGGGTATATTCTATACATATGCGTAGCAGAAAAAAGAGAATACTACATGCATTGAAAGGTTCTGAGTTGTTCTCCAGTATTCGAAAGCTTATGAAAGCCTTGTATGCCGATCCAACCGTAGAACAAGTTATAGCTACAGAATAGGTTTCGTTTTGCTAGATAATGTGTCTGGGGAAAGGTGGTTGAAATGTAGTAGGTTTGCTTGCCCAGAGTTCATGAGCTGGTGGTAACGGTCAGATGATGGTACTTGAAATCGCGTATCCACAATCCCTCTAAAGGCCCAAAGCATTCCTAAGAGCCTATGTCTATTCCACAGTCTGCACCCTCGTCAAATCCCGACTAGGGCTACCATTCCCCATCTTCTCTCTGATTCTCTTCTCTTCTGCTTCCTGTTCTCTCGCGTTCCTCTCTTCTATTTGTTCTTCCTCCCTCATTAGCAAAACATCATATAATTCAGCTCTATCTCTCAAATTGTTACTCCAAAACAAAGCAACTCCAGCATAACCTAAAGCGACTGCAAAAGTTAATACTGCACTATTAAATGCTACCGGCCAATGTGCTACTTCTGCACTTATCCATCCTCCGAATAAGATACCCATGCTTGGTGAGAGACACAATAGTGCTATGAGAGGCCGATGGCGTATGGGGACTGCAGGGAAGAAAGGAGAATGGAAGATAGAAATGAGTCGAGTCCTGTATGTTAGCGACTTCCTGTGCTTTGACCAGGATAATGTACACTTACACCATATGATTGGCCCGCGATACAGTTCAGTATAAGCGGTAAAGTTAGGTAATGAAATCCCCATCATTGCCGTGCCCAGAGCAAGTGGAATGAAAGAAAGTCGAATTGAGACTGTTTAAAGCAAGCAAGTATATCAGATACAGGCTTCTTTTGAAAAAGTGCCAGAATGTGATAGGTAAAAAGGAAGAGCTGCACTCACACATTGGCTTATCATCACTGACGAAATATTGCTTCAATGCGTAACCTATAGATATAAAGATGGCACCACCTATAGAAAAGCATTTGAACATGATACCCTGCGAGGTAAATCGGATTTGCGTTGTTGAGGAGACATATCCACATGTTGGGTGGTAGAATGTCAGGCAGAGAGGGAAGTGAACAGCGGAGGAGCATACAAGTCGGTAAAACAAGTCAAATCAGTATCATCAAAACTCGAGGGTAAGATCACGATAAGCGAAGATGAAACTCACCCAGCGTTTATTAATCATAGAAGCAGCAGCACCAAAACCAAGAGCAGCAATAACAACAGCAATAAAACCAAAAATAGCTAAACCTAAACCGATTCCAAAATCTTTATTCTTATTTGAATATTTTCCTTTTATTGCTAATGAGACTCCAAATCCGAGAATTCTGAGATAGAGAAAGAGAAGGAGCATATTAGTAAGCTATTGTATTTGTGTACCTTTTTTAAACTATTAGATATGGCTACAGACCCTCCTTTCCCCGCTTCTCTTATGTATGTATGGAGACTTACAATTTACCCAAAGAAGCAGCCAAGAAGTATAAAATAGGAACGATGGATCTCTTCTCTACAGAATTCCTATGCATGACAGCTAATTTCTTTTCTTGCTCTGTGAGTGGTTTATAAGGTCTTCTAGGGGCTGAAGATGTTTCCAATATCAACTGTCTCCTGTATTCCAGTGAGTCGGTGTTCATGGTTGAAGAACATGCACGTGCTCGATTCGGACTTGAACTAGCAGCAGCAGCAGGGACTGCCTCCACCGCGACGAAGGAAGGATCTTTACTGTTTGTTATCATGTACTTGCCTTGAATGTTATGTTCGTCCGAATGCGAGACGGCAGTACTTGAGTCACTGACCATCCGAGCTCGTATATTATCTGAAGCCGGTGTGTTGTTATCGGTACTTGTGGCGGCGATAACTGCAGTTGACGATGAAATGGAACGTCTAGATAGCGGTAAAGAGATAGCAGAGGATGATGAAGATAGCGGATGAGACTGAGGACTGAGATGCGATGGATACATCCGAGGTTCCATTGTGCGTACTTTCCCTCGGCAGAGTACTGTCAAGCCGTGTGCCGTGCTGGTGCGTCGGATCACAGCCAGAGGAGCCACAAAGCAGGATCTTGGCTTTGTTCGGTGTTCTACTGATTTCAAATAGCCGAGATGCGTGTGTGAATGGTACTCCAGATCCTTCTGTAAATGCTTCTGTTATCGCTTGTTGACAAAGAAAGGCCTGGCTTTGCTGTAAAGAGAGTCGATTGATGTGAAATGCATGCACGCCAAGAAGGCTGGGATCGCGTATGCTCTGGCACGGATGCGTGGAATTGCTGTCTTGAATGTGCGGAATGACTGCGATGTTGTTTGCGTGAAGAGACCAATGAATATCGTGTATATGACAACTTCTTGTGTGTTGTTGATTGCCCGAATAGATGGTACCGTATGTGTGGTTGTGATCTCTCTCTCAAGTGCCAGTGCTAATGCAGGAATGAAGTCAAAGTGGATACAGTATGTCAATCGCGAAAGACGAGGACCAGCTCGTGAATGGATTTCGTCGTTGTTGAAAGAGGTGAGTTAAATGTCTTGCTGTGATTGCGAAATAATGCGATGTACTGTAAAGAGCTTGCTCGCCTGCCTGGCTTATGTGTGAAAGTTGAATGTAATGACTGACTCTCTTGTAGAAGCGCACTTGGGGAATACTATCTATATTTCAAGCTTTCAGTGCTGGTCCATCGTGGTTCATCTTTGTAGTCTTTTAAGTTGGAGAAGGTCACTGGATTGTTGCTGAGTTAGATAACGCTTCAAAGATGACTGTTTCTTCGCCAAGGTCTGACTTTCTTCTTCGATCATCGGTATATCGGAGATCCGAAAGATGTTTTGCAGAACACTTATCATATATTGATCTTCACATGAGCTATCCAGACTCTGATATGGGGTCATCTTACTTCCATTCTCATAGACAGGAAAGATGCCTGGTACTCGGTGACTATGGACTCATCTACTGAAAGAAGGTAATGTGGCGACTACTCAGAATCCAGCAGGGTACCCATTTAGGGCATTCAGGCGTGCTCGAGCATATCTGATATAAATCATTCAAGCAAACAGAGAAGGGGAGAAAGAAAGATGCAACCAGAGGAAACGATCCATAATGCGATCCTGTTCCGTTGAATAGCATGAGAAACATTGTCGTTACTGCAGTATAATTCCTTCTCACTAGAGCGCAAAATGCTATATTTTCCTAACTACAGAGGAAAAAAAGGTGCATGCTACTAATGAGAGGAAAGATTCGGTTCAGGAAAGAGAAAAAAAAAATTCCAGTAAAATTTCTCGTGTATATATGTAAAAGGTCATATCGTGAAAAAAGGAGGAATTAAAAAGTAAAGCTCGTAGTATAGTTGTCGTTACTAATGTCGTTAAAAAATCTGTTCTGTTAAGAAGACTTTCTCTCTCTTTCTTTTCGAGAGCTGTGTCGATTCCCACTTTTTTTGAAGCCGAGCAGAATGAAAAAGGTCCATACTTGCTGTCTTGCCAGACGATAGCTCGTACTAATTTATCTGTTCGTTCGGTTTAGAGGAGGAAAGCAATGGCACCAGCAAGACCGAAGATTGCAGCGGCAGCTGTGGGAACTTTGTTGATATATCCAGCGCCGGTAGCAGATGCAGAGGCCTGTTAAAGCAAGCATAGATGGAGACGAATAAACCATAAATTCAGCAAATGTTCCATCGGATCATAGATGGACAATTTTCAGAGGGAGGAGAAGTACAAAAGCCAGACTATAATTGGAAAAGGACTCACAGAAGCGAGTGACGAAGAAGCAGCAGCCAAGGAAGAGCTAACCGAAGCAGAAGCAGCAGCTTGACTTGAGCTAATGCTACTAATAGTAGAAGAAGCACCGGCTCTAATTTCAGATTCGCGGCTTGCAAAAGAAGCGGATAAAGAAGCTGCATCTCCAGTTGCTGTTGCTCTGACTGAGGAAAGTGACAATAAAGCGGCTGAAAGAGCGGCTTGGGCTGATGCTTGTGCTGAAGAAGCGGATGCTGTGGCGCTACATAACAAAAAGAAGAAAAGCATGCGAGAGAAATTCAGTACTCATTTCGATTCACAGAAAGCGACGAAAGGAGTCAAACGAAAAGATGGCCTCACCTCGAGATCGAAGAGGAAACTTCACTCTGTACACTGCTTAGAGCAGATGAGACAGAGGAAGAGACGCTTGAGACGACCGAAGAGGCGGATGATGAGGCTAGAGAAGATGAACCAAACAGGAAGAAGAGGACCTCTGGCTTAGCTTAATGCAAAAAAAAGCAAGTTCGTGTAAAGACATTCAAAAACTCACCGGAAGCGGCGGACGAAGCAGCAGCAGCGGAGGCTAGAAGTAGAGTAACAGAAGCGTCTTGTTAGTTGTTGCTTGTATTCACCTGCAAACATGTAGCCCACCCGACGAAGCGGAAGCAGCAGCAGCAGCAGCAGCAGCAGCCGCAGCCGAGGACTGAGCAGCAGCATCACCACCTTCAAAACCAGAGCAGAAGGATTCAGCAGCTGAGATAGCTGCATTGCGATCTTCACCTGATGCTTGACACCAGTAATCTGTGCATGTATTGAATGCTGATCTGAAGGTTCCGGATGCACAGAGGCACTGTATAAAGATCATGAGGGATGAGGGAGTGTGATTTAGTCAGTATGAATAAAGAGTTTGTGGCGTGTAGCCTCTAGGGAGTTGGGAAGGTACTCACTGCAAAATCACCAGGACCGGAGCAGGATGGAGCGAGGGCTGCAGGCAGGAGAATTCGTAACATAAGACAGGGGATGGAGAGTGTTTAGAGGGACATGAGAATGACAGGTCCATGACAATCACGCCAAAATGACGCCAGAATGACGGGGCAAGCGAAGAGGGTAGAGGAGGAGAAGAAAGGATGAGAAATGGTGCCAAACAAATACAAATGGGAGAGACAGTGATCAGAATGCAGACAACGGACTTGTGCATCAGAGCAGGCTGGGCACTCACTTCTCTGCTCGGAAGTCTTGAAGTTCAAGCATTGGATCGCGCAGTTGGGAGCACCAGCAGTCAACTGACGGGGGATGAGGTGGAATGGAGCAGCTGAAGCTGTGATAGCTAGCGAGGCGATGAGGAGAGTAGTGGAGGTGAGCATCTTTGCTTGCTGTTTTGTAGTCAATCGGTTAGATTGGTTTGGAAAGGACGGTTAGAGTGTGGTGAAGAAGAAAGAAGAGAGACGAGACAGACGGAACGAAGAGGAAAAGAGAGAAAAACGAAGAAGGGCGGCATCGCGTCCATTGCGTCACCTTTGTCGAGCAGGATGGATGTAACATCGTCGTAAGGGCGACCGGAAGCGAGAAGGAGGGTGCAGCGAGAAACCAAATGGAAGGCACGAGGAACACGCGTCATGCCCGTTCGATACGATCCTATCGCAGCTGCAGTCATCGTGTGGTGTGTGCTGGCGATGATGCACGAGCGAGAGTGCCTGTTTCGTCAGAGAAGCCTTTGAGGTGGTGCGTGCGGACATGAGTGAGTGGTGCTCGAGTGCCGTATGCAGCTGGCGAGAAGCAGGGCGACGATTCTGGTCTGGAGAGCAGAGTGTCTAGAGCAAGCATGTCATGCTGCTTGAAGTGGTATTTCAATGTGAAATGGGTCGAACGGTAACGGGCAAGACCGTAAGAGTGGCCCAGCGTTTGGTCCATGCAAAGCAAGGCTCGGCATCTCAGAACCTTGATCAAGATCAGATAACGAATGAGTAGGGAGATGTATTACTACGACTGCTACCAAGTCATGCCATTCACTGTCTATTCAACGATCTAATCTTCATTAAGCACCGTGGCATGAAAATACTCGTATCGTACAGTCATGTCTAGAGCAAATTCATGAAGGATCATTGATCTACCTTTATACTGAGTATCTATGTTTATGCTGGTATTACTCTTGAAATCATTGCTATTATCGTCTACAACTCCATATGTCTCTCAAGACGGATCATCAACACACTTTAAAGATGATAGGTAGTATAGGTATACCGTAATACCTTTTTAGAAAGGCTCTTATACTTATCCATATCAACAAAGTCACCGAAAGCATAACACAAACCATTACAACCATCGCAAGCACTGTAGCATTTCGTCTATTTTGTTTCCCACCAAATCTGACGATAGAAGTAGAAATGGAAGTAGAAATAGTAACGTAAGTAGTAGTAAAACTTGATGTAGTAGTTGAAAAAGTGGAAATACCAGTTGAGGTAAAAGTACTCGTAATTATCATAGTAGTAGCTGACGTAGGAATCATAGGCTTCTTGACTAACATAATGACATCTATAGTTGCTGTGAAGAAGAAGTGTTCAAATAGTATCAGCCATACTCGTCAAAAAAAAAGCGAATAAAAGAAAGTAACAGGACTAGAGATGGGCTAGGAAGCGAGAGCAGAGTAATATACGCGTCTTTCTTGTAGCAAGACTTACCAAATTCCACTCCTGCTGCCTCGGAAACAAGACTGCCATTGACAGACAGGGCCACAGTAGGGGTCATGGGGTGTTTGACCGCATCATAGATCTGAACAGAGCGTCACATACCTGATTGCTGCTTCATTCGCCATGCAACAAGCTAGTAAAGCAGCCGGCATCAAAAGAATATACGATTTGCAATGCATCCTTTCTTCGCGACTCTTTGTTTCCTTCTCGTTGTTGGTCCTCTTCCTCGTGCCGTGTAGTTTCAAGGAGTCAGTGTTCACTTCGGGCTTTGGTGGGTTAGACTCCGCGGTATCTCTGTACGTCAAGTAAGTAATATAAGATGAGGGAGAGAAGACAGTGTATGAGCGAGAAGAAAGACGAGCAACGTCCATATCAGTCAGTGGAGGTTTGAACCGTAAGATGTGTCGGGCATGCTATGTCCGAGCTATCTTGTGGGGCGTACATCCTGCATCTTCCCACGTCTGATGTGTCTGACCGGACCATGTTCGGTGTGTCGTAAGGCCTTGAATGGCCCTGTATGGGTAGGGAGGACGGCAGCAATTCTTGAAGGAGCAGATTCATCGTGTCGTAGATCCTGGATATCTAAAGTGGTCCATGTCTAATTCAGCGTCGCTGACGGGTGCCAATAAGGGTGAGCGAAGGGTCTAGGGAAAGCCCGCGATGCTACTCGAGGGTGGAATCAATATGAAAAATGAGTAGACTCGTAACATACGCATGTGAGAGTGGTAGTGGAGATTGATCAATGGTCAATAGCCAATTCAAAGCCCGCATTTCGAGACGTGCCTTCAAATTAATTCAAATCTGCTAGAAAAGGTTCTGGCACTTCCCACTTTTTTTAGAGCACTGACGTCATCGAGGCCGTGATAAAAAAACCATCAACACCACACTGTTCAATGTGGCATATGTAACTGTAGCACAAGATGATCCAACGTAGAAGTGTCTTCTCATAGCATCGACGTTATCGAGGCCATGACGAAAACCATCAACATCACGCCATTTAATGTAGCATATCTACCTGAAGCTCCACCACGTCCAACAATAGAAGTGTAAGTAGTGACATAAGTAGTCGTAAAGCTTGATGTCGTTGTAGGAAGTGAAGAAGTTCCAGTTGAAATAATGGTAGTAGTGACAGTCGTAGTTGTAGACGTCTTAGGAGTTTTGACCTTTTTGACTTTGGCTTTCTTAGCTAGTATAATGGCATCTGTAGTCAACATGACGTAAGAAATGTGAAAAGAAATACCAAACGTATTTGGTGAGCGAAATGATACGGAAAAGTAGAAAGATTTTGAGTTAGAGAAGGAACTACCTCGGTGTATACGCCTCTTCTGCGCAAACAGGACCTACCAGACTCGATTTCTTCTTCTTCGAAGATATGACCATCAATCGTAGACAGAGAGACAGTAGGCGAAGGTACATCTTTGACCAGATGACCGATCTGAACAACTTCATCTTCAATTGCACGCCTGTGTTTGCAATGCCATAAACAGAACAAAAGCTCAGTTCTGGCTACTGAGGTAGAATTAGACCGTAGATCTGAGCATCACCTACCTGATAGCTGCTCCATTTACACAACAAGCTAGCAAAGCAGCGAGCATGAAGACAGTACACACTTTGAAATGCATCGTTTCGTCGTAACTCTTTAGTTTCTTCTCGTTATTGATATTATCCTTCGTGCGGCCTCCTGGGCTGGTGCTCGCCTTCTTCACGCTTTGGCGGGTCTTCAGGGTATCCCTGTACGTCAATTCAGTCGTATAGATAACGGAGAGAGAAGACAGTGGGACAGAGACGAAGAAGGAGCAAGGTGAAGAACAGTAAGATAAGAGTAGGATGGTTCCCAGTCGGGCATGCTGTGCCCGAGCTGTCTTGGCGGGCGTACGACCAGCAGCTCCCATGTCTGACGGATCTGACCGCACTGCCCTGTTCCTATCATAGGGCTGTAGGGTCTAGAACCGCCTTGTATGATAGACCTGCAGCAATGCCCAACATAGCAGGCTCGTTGGAAAATTTGACAATGCCTATCTGAGTAGAGAGAGCCGTGAACGTGCATACTAGGCTTGCGTCGTGTCCTGGATATCCGAAAGTGTCCATGGTTACAGAGTGCAAATCGTCGGCCAATACGAGTTCCGTGACGCCCAGATCCAGCGAGGCTACAGCAGATATTCACTCTTAAAGACCGTTGGAAGAGGAGTAGCGCTGTGACTGATTGATAGGTACAACGGCAAAGCAATCAGGTGTCGAAAGCGTGCTCTGTCCGCAAGACCCGATCACCCTGCCCAACACACGCGAGTATGCAGTGCCTTTTCGACCTTGTTTCTTACCTATGAAGTCAAGGCTTACATCCATTGTTTTGACTTCAAGAGCAGTGATATAGGTAGTGGAGAGACTGCCAGCAGTGAGGCTTGACTGCCGGTGAAGAAGTCTGCCTTCGGAGGTGCTGGTTGAAGAGAAGGAAGCTGGCCCCGAGGAACAGGCAAACAGAGAGAACCAGAAGCGTCAAAGATGTCTTACTATTCTCCTGCCCTTGAGGCTTATATAGCCAGGTAAGCCAGGCAAAGCCGTCTGTTGGCGTCGACTTAGCACGCTGATATCGCATCGATTGCCCATCCAGCGTTGTAGCCGTCGGAGGAGACTGGCCAAGTCGGTAAGTAAAGGGACTGTATCCATCATCTTGTTTGAAAGAGGTATCTAACTGTTCACTTTTTCATCTCGTACAAAGCGTGCAACACCTGCGAAATACCTACCCCGGCAATGAGAATGCATTCAGACAAGCACTAGAGAAAGCCGTTCTCGCAGCTCATGAAAAAGCGAAACAAGCTGCAGTAGTAACACCACAGCAACAACAGCAGCAACAACATCAACCTCTCTCTGCTTCAAACCAGCAAGATGCGAATGGACAGACGCGTTCTTTCCCCGGCGGGAGAAGTTATCCTGGTCAACAGCAGGCACCTTTACAATCTTCTATTCCGAATACTAGTGTTGCGTCGAATACGCAACAAGCGCCTCAGGGAGCATCGTATATCCCGTATGCTAGGGATACAGCTCCTCAAGCTCGACCTTCTTCATATTCATCCAGCACACGGCGGCAAGCTCAACCATCTTCTAGAGATCAGCAGCAGCAGCAACTTCAAAGTTCTGGCAGTAATACAAGCATGAATAACATCAACGTAGGAAATGCTACAATGGGTTCCAATGTATCAACAAGACCTGGAACAATGGCAAGACCTTCTCATACAGCATTCAATCCCGCTGCTATTCGGCCGCCTAAAATACAACCTGTACCAGTGACAAGTTCACGTGAATCATTACCGCCTTATTTCCCAATCTCAACATCGCAAGCATACATGACAACATACCCATCACGTCTTAAATTAGGTCTTACATCACTCATACAGCCTATATCCTCTTCAGGTCAAGTTATTTCAGCTAATCCAAGAGCTATAACTTCAACTGCTTCAAGAGCTTTAAAAGCTGAATCATCTTCGGCAGCTGGTGCTGCTGGTAGTAATTTAACAATGTTAGGTAAAAGACAAAGAGCGAAAGTTGATTATACAGAAAGATTACGTGTTATTGGACGTGAAGAATCTTCTGAAGATGAAGATGGTTCAAATAGTGATGATGACGATGACGATGGAGGAGATACGAGAGAAGATATGAAAGTATCTAGAGCTCAACGTGCTGCTAAACGTTCTGGTCTGCCGATCAGTTTACAATCGTCTGCGTCAACGCCAAGAGATTCACCTGGTCCCGGTGACTCTTATTCTTCAAAGAAAAGGAAAGAAAAGAATAGAGATGATATCGGTGGTGGTGGTAGGACTTGGCTTGGCCAAGACCCGCCTGGTGATTTAATATTGGTACAGCCTGCGCAACGGCATATCCTTCCGTATATGTAAGTCCACGGAAATTTAAACTTGATGACAACGCTGAACGGAATCTCTTAAACAGACCTGAACATGCACTTGAGAAGAAAGCACTTGAAAAGAGTCTCTTGGTACCTATACGCATTGAACTTGATACTGAGACACATCGCATAAGAGATTCATTCACTTGGAATCCGCATGAAAAGTTTATTACACCTGAAACATTTGCGAAGATTTTTTGTTTAGATGTTGATATACCATATGAAATTTATGGTATTCAAATTTCACAACTTATAAAACAACAATTAGAAGAACATTCAGGAGTAGCAGAAGTTTCATTATTATCACCCGAACAAGAAGCAATAGGACAAGAAGCTGATTTGAGAGTTATATTAAATTTAGATGTACAAATTGGTACTTTACATTTAATTGATAGAATCGAATGGGATTTAACTTCTCCTTTAACTCCAGAAGTATTTGCTATGCAAATGTGTTCTGATTTAGGTTTAGGTGGTGAAGGTATTATGATTATTTCTCATGCTTTACATGAAGAATTATTACGTCTTAAGAAAGATTGTATTGAACTTGGGCTAGTTGGTAGTTTAAATACAGATAATGCTGGTAGTAATGCAGCTTCTAAAGGAGCTAAGAAATTAGAATCAATTTGGAGAGATTGGAATGAAGCGAAAAGCTTCGTACCCCATTTGGAAATACTTTCACCTGAAGATATAGATGCTTTAGAGTTCGAGAAGGAAAAGAATCCTCGTCGACTTTTCTCTAGGAGCAGATACGCTGCTGCCTCCACGAACACAGCGGCTCGTGAGAGGGGTAATAGACGCAGATAGCGCTGGTACTCGAGCTAGAAGCTGTCTAATCACTGTATATGTAGTTGACGGATGTATGGATCAGATTATCGGTGTATACTTTGAAAAGTCACTACTTGAGCATTCTTTCGTCGCTAATAGAATTAGTACTACCCCTGGAATGCCCCTTGCACCTCAACCGAATTTTGCAACTGTCAGAAGGAGTGTCAGAAGGCGGGAATCCGCTGGTAAACTCGACATCATTTCTCTTGCAGTATATATGGTCTAGGCAATCCTCGCGTTCTCCTTGTTGGGAAAGTGGGTTGCATTTTAATACAATGTAGATTGTGAGGCCAGTGTGACTGGTAGATGATTGCAGCCAGCAGCGCCTTGAGGATCACCGTATGAATATCAAACGAGACGATCATCAAGCTCTGGCTGACTACCAAATTTTGTGGTATGGAACGTTTACTGCAAGTATAGTGTTCAATTCGGGCCAATCTTCGGCCTTGTTGAGATAGTAAATCACGAGAAGCATTTCCTGCGCCCATTCGAAGGTTTGGCATTTGGAGAAGTTGAATAAGGAAAGAAAGCACAATGTTCATTCAGAACAGAGCCTCAATCCCGGAGTTGAAAGTTATGCCGTATACTCACAAGTGCCCAGATGGCATATATCACGATTTCAGCGATAATAAAGTAGTTTAACAATTCCAACTCATGACAAAATGAAACTTGCTTAGGTGTGCACTCGTATTTGGTGACATGCATGATTTTCTTTTTTACCTTGAATACACGCGCATTTTTTCCCTTTCCTCTGACCACCTTGACCTGCGAGGATATTTGCGAAAGCATCAGCAACGGATATTAAGACGTTCTCTAGAGTTGCCCTTTGCAGGAGTCGAGAGAGCTTCGCTTTATACAGCGCAGTCTGCAACGCACCATTCTCCATTGCCACTTCTTGATAGGCGGATGAGTGCCTTTGACCCAGATCGCGCGTGCTAAGTACTGTCACATTCGTCGCAAAGGAGTGGCATAATAGCACAGGAATCGACTTAGTCATTAGAACTCAAGCGTAACGTCTTGGGTTTGGCCAGCCATATCTTACCGCAGAAACTCCAATGATAGCAATGGTCAACAGAAGGTAGAAGATGAATCGTTTTTTAAGCCATTTCCTGACGGCACGTTCAGTTAGCTGTTCATCAGCTAATTGTGCTTCTTCAAGTTTTCTGCCAGGCGTGCCCTTTTGTGCCGCGTGTCGATACTGATTGATGACTTCCACATAGCCAGCTTGAATTCCTACCAGCGAGATGTACTCGAAAATGCCACTGCCAGCTATAGGTACCATCGTGAAAGCGACCGCAGTCCAGCACATGTCCGCGAGTTTGTATAACTTTGTTTGCTCGTCAGATATGGTTCCCGTATCGTCTTTGTCGTATTTTGCTTTATATTTGAAGGCTTAACGAACAGAAGTTGTCAATAAGAAGGTCCACCCTCAGGTGATTGACGCTCAGAGCACGGAGGGCTTACAGCATATAATTACAGCAGTGCTTATAACACAAAGTTGGCGCAAAGCCGTCAGATCGTAGCCCGTCGACTTGATTGTCTTGTTGTGGCTAACCTTACCTGGACAGTAGCGCGACAAACGCCAGCACTATGAACGTACTCAACAAGTTGATTTCATCTTGTGTGTTTGAGCAGTATGAGCATCCCCGTAGACCGTGGTAATTCAGGAAAACTTACGCGCAAAGCTCTTTGGCCGCATTGCTACACTGTTGTAGTCACTTGGATCATCTTTCTTAACTTTGGCCCCCTTGGCAGGACGTACGCGGACTATATAGCCCATGCGCGTCTCCTCAGATAACTCCGTTTGTGCATCATCTGGATGGTGGTCATATGGATGGTGGCGGCTCATGATCTCCGAAAGGAGCGCGCTCAGTAAGCGTTTCGCTCTGCTTGAGACAAGTAGCGGGGTGCGGAAGTAATGATGGTAAGCGAATGGTTCCTCAAGAATGCCACGTTCGACTCTTGACTTGGTGTGATTAGGAAGTATGAAACATGTTAAGGAGAATCATGTTGCTGAGCCTTGTGGATGTGCATAGATGATGGAGGCGGTGTTATCGCAGGAAAGAACGGATGCGAACCGATACGACGGTAGCTGCTTAGATACTTTGGACCATCCGTTTCGTGTAACAGCATGAGACTTATATCGTACAGAAACCAATGGGAGGGCCAATGCACAGGTTCGAGCTTCTCTTACGCAGTGCAGTCATGCTGCACACGCTCTCCGTTAGGCATCGCTTTTGGGCCAGGGTGCATACAGGTCGACACAGCTTCGATGGAACACTGATTCCTGAGGTGCTTTCTCATAACAGATCAGTGCACGGAGATGTAGGACTTTCACACAGTGTGCTCGCCTCTCTGCAGGCTTTCGAAGGGACCACAGACTGCCAATGGTTTGCAATAAGTACCGCTTCGCTCGAGCTAGTGTGCGCGGAGAGGAGACAAGTATATGATTTGACTGCCAATACTTTACAATTAGGAGCCTATAGGCTGGCGTGGTACCCCGAAAATTCTGTTCAGGGCATTTGTAACCATAGTCATTTGCTGAGCTCTCTTCAAACATTTGTGCCCGCTCGAGGTGAAGTGTGCAGACTCTGGCAAAGCTTGCCGACTACGGCGTTGCTGCGGTATCTGATGCGAACGTGGTTTGAGTTTGGACTTGCATGCTTTGTTATCTGTTGTGCAGAGCAGAAGTAGGGAGGTGACCTTATCGTGCAAGAAGTGTGGTGGCGAAGGTCGCATGAGAACAGAACAGCTTCATGCTTCATGGCTGTTCATTAAGCCAACGAACAACAGCGAAGCACAGTGATGGCCTCACAGCAGCAGGTCGCTCTAGACGAGCTGACGGTGGAGCAGCTTTCGCAGATCAAACAACAACTGGATGAGGTGTGTAGATGCCTTGGTGCTCCAGGTCTTCGAAATATTGGCCTGGACGAGGAGGGAAACTTATATGGCGGCTAACGCATACTCTCGCAGGAAGTACAACACCTTACGAATTCATTCACTGCCCTAAAGCAGGCACAAGCAAAGTTCCAAGAAGCTAAAAGCAGTCTGGACGACATCACGCCGGAACGAGCATGTATGCGATCATCATTATCGTAGACAACCGCACGCATAGTGCAAACAATGCATAACGCTGACTGGACTTTCTGGAACAACAGCAAAACAACTTCTGGTACCACTGACAGGCTCGCTGTATGTCACAGGCAAGCTAGCGGACCCCGAAAACGTTCTGGTAGATGTCGGCGCCAGATACTACATCGAGAAGGTGAGTAGCTGCCACGGGCCGGCAGGGCATGCAAGGACACCCTCCGATGGTTTTACATATTACTTCAATATGATCTTCGTTGAAGCTGACGAAACTTATGTTGTCAATCAGTCCACGAGAGATGCTCGGACTTTCTACAATCAGAAGATGTTAGACATCCGCAAAAGTCTGGACAAGCTGCAACCAACGATAGAACAGAAAAACGAAAACAGACAAGTTGTCATGGAGTATCTGCAGATGAAGCTGTCATCTAGGGAGAGGGAGAAAGGTCCGCAATGACAATGTTAGGCTAGTTTGCCTGTTGCTTTGCAATGCTGCAATCAACATCCTGTCCCGCACTATCTAAGTATTGCTATGATGCCTCAATAGCCAGCTTAACCACTTTGAGAGGGGATCATTACAACTAGGCTGCCTGTTTGCTAAGGATCGTAGCAATGCTTGCCTTGGACCAGCCAGAAGCGTGATCGGGTTTCAGCTTGTTCACGCGAATCAGTATTTGTAGCACTTGACTGCTTTTGTCACAATTGCAACGACTGAAACTTACACCAAGGATAGCCAAGCTCGAGGTGCACTTAAGGGCTTCTACGTCTCGCTTGTGCTGCAGCTGCCATGTCGCGACCGTCGTCGCGCTTGTCAGGTGTTCGCGCATCAGATCAACAACATGCAAGGAACAGCACTCAGGCTACCGGCACTTCGAGCAGCAGCGGACGCGAGCGCGAGTACCGCAGCGTATCTTCAAGCTCCTCGAATGCAACGATACAAGCTCGCCCTCAAAGCGCCATGTCGTACAATTCTGCACATGCAAGAGTGCCCTTCACACCTGGCGCAAACAAGATCAGCAAGATAGCGAACTTGGGACTCTCCGCCAAGCAAGTGGACAAGTTGAGCGAGTCTATCGCAAACATCCAACGTGGGGCATATGCAGAGACACAAGATCTACGGAGGACGAGCGTCTTGCAGGCTGAGCCAGCATCGCATCCAGTGGCAAGGGTTCCTGCAGGCAAACCAGAGCTACTGGACCGAAAAGGCAAATCCAGGGGTGGGTGCTGGCTTTCTTCAAGTCAAATCTGCATCATGACGACTGTCGATATTGATTGGTCCTACCTTACCAACCTCAGCTTTGCCGGAAGCTTCCTTCATTGCCGAGACTTCATTTGTAGACGCTCCCCTCAATTCCCGGCTAGCTAATACTGCTGCCACGCGGCAAGAGCGTATAACGACCAAACGTCTGCGTCAACTTATAACCAATTCAAATGCGGATGAAGATGACGAATCAGACCTGCAACAGCTGTATGATCAGGCAGATCTGGAGGACGAAGGTGAAAACGAACCGAAAGATGATATTTCTCAAGCGGATCTCGGTATTCAAGAAGCTCTACTTGTAGAAGATCTCCTTGCTGTGCTCATTGTGGGTCGGTGTTGCTGGCGCAGTGTCGGACCTCATACTGAATATACGATTTGTCATGGCAGGGCGTGGATGGTCAGTTTATACGGATAACGGATGCTTTAGCCAGTGAACCCATGTATGGCGACTTTAGGGGGCCTGAATTTGAGATTGACAAATCTATTGGTAGGTTGATGTATGCTTTAAGTTACGCTTCCATCTCACGTTGTGCTGATATGGCCCCCTGCAGACCCATCGTTACGAGAGCTAAGCTACAAGATAGTGAAGCTCGCTACATACCACGATGCCATTGAAACCTTTGTCGAGGCGTACAGCCATCTCAACTTTGGCTTGACAAGCCATGCCTTATGCAGCGGCATCCGAGACTGTACAAAGGTAATTTCCTCTTTCGACAGCTTTTCTGAACCAGTTTACTAAGTAGTTCCTGCCTGTAGGAGTACGATATGTTGATAACGCGCCTAGAAGAGCATTTCGAATTCTCTCCGTCATTTTCTCTGCAGAAATTCTTTTACTTTGTGCAGCCAGCCATGCATCAATTATTCCTTGTCTATGAATTAATACAAGATCTTACCACTTCTCCAACAGATGTAGATGCTTCGGCACAGGAAGAAAGCACAGACACGCTCGATGAGGAAAGCGATGATGACGATCGTTTCGGAGGAGGTAAAGCCATGAAGGAGGCTCTTAAACAAATGTCATCCGCAAAGACTGAAGCAAAAGGAGCGCCGGGCTGGAGCGCAGGAGGGCCTGTGAAAGGCGGTGAGATACTAGCTATCATTGACGAGAGAATGCAGAGAACGAGCGGGTAAGCTTACTGTTGGGAGACGCTTTGAGCGGCAGCCTAGGCCTTGAACTAACTATAGACATGCAGGGATCCTGAGGCATACAAGATTTACTCCACGCTCCTCTTCAAAGCTTCACAGCCATATGCGCACTGTCTGCTGCGCTGGGTCACGACTGGACATCTTATCGATCCCTACGACGAATTTATGATAAGAGAGCACAAGTCGCTCCATCGTGCAGCATTAGATCAAGATTACGTAGATGAGTACTGGGAGCGAAAATATACGTTGAAAGACCTTAGCATGGGTAGTGCTACTTCAACAGCAGCAACGGGAACTGACGCTGATAGGCAATTGCTGAATCCCTTATCGCCTGCATTTGGTACTGAAAGTCAGGAAGCTGTCTCTCTGGAGAGCAGAGCGACAAAGAGGGAGAAAGGGTTAGGAGGTGGCGCGATCATTCCAGCCTTTTTGGAAGCATGGAAAGTTAAAGCACTCCTTGCTGGCAAATACCTCAATGTGATACGCGAATGCGGTAGCGGCGATCTGCTTGAAGACCTTCGGGAATCTATGTCTTCTGCGAATTCTGCTACTTCAGATGACGATATCGACATGACCTCGGAAGCATTCCAAAACCAGCTGAACGAAGCGTACTACAGTGCAAATAGAGCATGTCTTACGCTTCTAGTTGATAGACAGTCCCTTTTCGCTCGCCTTGCATCTCTCAAACATCATTTCTTCCTGGACCATGGCGATTCTTTCACCCACTTCCTAGATCTAGCCGGACACGAGCTTAGCAAGAAAGCAAAGCATGTTTCTCTGGAGAAATTGCAATCTCTACTAGATTTGGCTATTAGAAACCCATCTTCAGCTAGTAGCTCGGACCCGTATAAGGAAGACGTCAAAGTAGCCACTAGCTCTACAACACTCACGGAGTGGCTCATGAAAGTCAATGCTGTCGATACCAAAGTACCAGGAGGTGAGGATGGAGAAAGTATACCTGATTCTGCGAGTGCATCTGGAGATCCGAAAAGTCATGGCAAAGAGCGCAAGAAAGATGAGAAACATGTTTTCACTGGAATGGAAGCATTATCTCTTGACTATACAGTCGACTTTCCACTATCACTTGTTATTTCCCGAAAAGCTATCCTACGTTATCAATTAATCTTTCGTCATCTACTGGCACTCAAACATTTAGAACAATCTTTGACTATGAATTGGCTGGAACATACCAAGAATCCAATCTGGCGCAAAAGAACTCCTCATATTGGTATAGAAAAGTGGAAAAATAGGTTATTCACCCTCAGGAGTCGCATGCTTGCTTTCGTTCAACAAATGTTCGCTTTCGCCGTATCGGAAGTGCTGGAGGGCAACTGGAGGAAATTGATGGCTCGCTTACAAGAGGTGGAGACGGTAGATCAGCTGTTGCAATACCACACCGACTTTCTGGACACATGCCTGAAACAGTGCATGCTGACGAGTCCAAATCTGCTGAAGGTACGTATGCCCCTTGTCAAAAGCATAGGTTTCCCCGTTGCTTAACTTTCCAACCACTTGTGCCCAACTTATCACAGTTCCAAACTAGGTTGATGACAACATGTACATTGTTCCTCTCCTTCAATCACAAGTTTACAAAGGCGCTACATGCTTTGACTAGTGAAGTTGAGGAGGCAATGGCGAACGGGGATCACTGGTCAAGCGTCAGTTTTGAACAACAGAGCGACTTCCTCAACAAGTTTGAGGCCAACTTGTAAGTAACTTCTGGCAGAGCTATGCCTCTAAGAATAGTTGCAAGGGAGCTGACCACGTCTACACATTTCACGACAATATAGCTATCGACATCAGAATGTATGTTGTTTTGAGATCTGCTTGACATCACCACTGCAAGACTGACGCTTTCATTCGCGCTGGTCTTCGTAATTTCTTAGCTGCATCTCGACAGCGTCACATTCCATGCAATGAGCGATAGCGGTTCGCTACTTGCATTGGTCGTCCGCTTAGGAAGCACTGTGCCGGAGTCCGAAGGCCCTCCTGCTTGAACGCGTTCAAAATCCTGTCAGAAAGAAGCCGACATCATACATGATAGTTTTGGGGATACGCCTGCCTGTCACGTGAAACCTGTCGGTCACTTAAATTACATCAGGTTTGAGCACTGAGCAAATAATGTCAGATGAATTAGAAGTCCTGCGTGGCCAGTGTAGCATTAACAAGTTGGATTGGCTGTAAGGCACATCCCGTCGCTGCATGCGACTTGTAGTAGATGTCAAATGTCAAATAACTGTGGCGCAGTGGGGCTCCGACGCTGGAGCTTGCGATCACACTGTGTGCACTCAAGACTGACAGCCAGCGTCTCTTCTTATCGTCTTCTGACCGATACACCAGAGATACTAAGCATGTCGTCCTCGCTGGAGAGCACACCCCAAGCTCCGCTGTCTCCAGAGGACTCTGTTCACTCGCAACTGCAGCCACACGAGCAAGCTGGTGGTGGTGGTGAAAGGACGCATCGCAGCCATGAAGGCACAAGACGGAGGAAAGGCTCACGCAGCATCGAAGTCACGCCTTACACGACGTACTGTGAGTGTGATCTGCCTGCTATGTCGGGATCCAGTTTGCTTGCCTGTCTGCAACGTATTGATGTGCAGTCTCTGGCAATGTAACAGACACCTCAACGCCCGTAAACCAGCTCCACAGGCACGCAGCAATGTCGCTACTTCTGAAGACTTCTGAGGGACGAGAGAGGACGCTGGTAGGTTATAAATCCGCATTGAGCTTATCTGCTTCAGGCTCAGTGGTTCTTTCCTCGTTTCCAGCGCTTCATCCAGAACATGTTGAGGCTGTATGTCTTTCTCAAGTCCAAGCCTGATCGACTATCTCATGCAGCTTCGCATGCTGCATCTACATCGAGAGCTCCACCACGGCGAACGACACGTCTCTTGCTGCTGGTCTTCTTCCTTTCCGCTTTTCGAAAACTACGCAGCCTCTGCGAGCTCATTGCTCCCTTCGCACCTTCAGGCACAAACTCCCGGCTACGAGCACTTGCCGGGTCGTCGGACCTCGCCACATCTTCTTCCACATGGAACGGCTCACTTGCTCGCACTTCTCACTCTACAAGTACCTATGCGTCCGATAATACAAGCTCCTCACGGTGGCTCTGGACAGAGAAACATGCTTGGGCAGGTGTTGATCCCAAAGAAGATGGTGTAAAAGCAGCCATGCCACCGGTTTCCGATGAGCAAAGCTACCTACTTCGACAGCGATTAGAAGGCCTGGAAGTGACTCTATCTTTGCTCGACACTATCTCAGATGGAGTTGCTCTATTTGCAAAGCTTGGAGTAACCCTCTCTTTACCTTTCAAGTTGTTGCGAAATCGTCTTCGCAAGCAGATCAATCGTACAAAAGCAGTATTGTTGCAGACTGGAAGGTCCGGGGGTATCTTTGAGAGACTTTCTACAAGAGCCGAACTGCTAGCCGATATATTCTGGCTTTCTACTACCCTCGTATCGCTCGCTCATTCTGAGTGGGAACGAAGAGAAGTATGGAAGTACGGCAGACGCGTCCGACGTCTCATGCGCGAGGAAGAAGTTGAGCGAGACCGCACAGAGCGAGATCTCGAAGTTTCGATGTCATCAAACGAAAGCAGAGCTGAACATGGTGGCGATAGTTCGTATGATGAAGCAGCCGAAGAAGAACAGCGTATTCTTGAAAATGAGAGGCGCATACAGCGAATACGCGAGCAGCGTAGAACATTGAGAGATCTCAGAGGCAGATTGACATGGCTCTGGTGGGATCGCTTGCGTCTGGGCGCAGACGCAGTCTTCGCGCTATACGACCTATTCGAATGGAAGCCTGGCAGCGAGGCAGTGAGAGCAGTAGCTGGAGCTATTAGTGCTGGCGTGGGATTCTCCCAAGTATGTTTATCTATGTCCGACGCTCTCTCTCTCTCTCCTGCTTAGTCTGACTATTGTCCTTTCCAGATATGGTCTGAATCATCCAGGCATGCCAAGCTGGCTCCCAGATCTCGACGTCCTTCAATGTCGATGTAAATTACAACCAATGTGTGCGGTAGCGAAGGAACATCAATTATTGATACAGTAGTATACGACTTGCTTTGTACCTCCTACAATAGATTTTGCTTCTTAACGATTTGACAATGCAGAGAATAAGGGTATAAGTGATGTGAAGATAGTACGGGTTATGTCTCTCTCTCTCTCTCTCTATTATAGTCCTTGTATAGATTGAAAGACAGGTATGAAGTGCAGTATTGTGCATGCAAAGGAACCATTCCAATCTAGAAGAGACCGAACCATTTAGAACGCCTTTCTCCGCTACTGAACAATCTGCTTGAGAGTGATTTGCTCTTCTCTTCATTTTCTAAACGTAGTTGTTCAACTTGAGATCTGAGTGCTTCGACTTCTATTGCCATATCTTGCAGCCGATACTTATAAGCTAGATGCTGGCGCCACAGCTTTATTCCGTGGGGCAACGCGAAGGAAAGCAAGCTTGTAATGAGCAGCTGATCTCAGTCAGCACCGATAAGTTCCTTTTGCTCACCTCGAGGCCGAGATACACGGTCAGAGCGATGCCTGAGCAGGTTAGCAGGGGTGGCCATATATCCCTGTATATATTCAGACGCGGAGGTGCAGTGGTCGGCTTTGAACTGCGTTCTAGAATATCCCGCGTTGCCAAATTACGAGTAACAGATGCTCTTGGGGATGCAATAGCATTAGATCTTAGGGTTGTCCTGTAATCAGCGAACAAAAGAGGATGCATGAATGTCAGAATGCACTTTGAAGATACAGCTTTCCGAAAAGTAGACGCGGAAGGGAAGGACACTGACTGGAGTCCATGCCTAAGCAGCATCATGGATGAGAATGACTATCCCAAGAGTACTTTGTATGAAGTCGGACTGTAAAGAAGCCGCATAGATCATTTGCCCGTACCGATTTACGGCTTCGATCACTGCTGTGTGCAGTCCAAGCGTTACTACGATACTGCTCGAAGCTTCGTTTGTCCTCAGCATCGAATGGCAAGTTGGCTGCGCGCTCTCATATCCTTACCTCTGAGACCTTTGTTGCACAAGACTGCTGACATGAGCGCACAATTCGGAGAAAGCGTGTTCAAGATGCGCGAACTGATCAATGCCAACGGACAAGCCGGGTGGTAAGCAGGATGCAACAGTTGCAGAACGGCTCGATGAGCAATAGCAGAACGACTTTCTGTTCTTCTAGGGATTCTGCCTGGAAAGCCGGGATCACTCCATGGGACGCTCAAGACGGCAATGTCCGCCCGCCACTGAAGGAACTGATTGAGGAGAAGAAGTTCCCTATTCCCCGTGAAGGAAGAGCCATCGTCCCAGGCTGTGGTAGAGGATGTGAGCTCGAAACTTGCACGTCCTGCGTGCAGTTATCCTAGTTTCTGATTCTCTACTCCGGGTCGAACAGATGACGCTGCCTATTTCGCTCGACTCGGTCTGGATACATGGGGTATCGACATATCCGAGACAGCTGTAGAAGCTGCCAAGCAAGTAAGCTCCTCCCTCCAATCTCGATATGCCTAGAGGTCGCGTAATGGTCTAATGTGATATTTATCGCCATCAGCACATAGCCAAAACATCGAATCCACCGTCCAACGTTCAGTTCAAGGCATTGGATTTCTTTGATTTTCCGTTACCGGACAATGGTCAGAAATTCCTTCTAGCTTACGACTACACTTTCTTGTGTGCCCTACCCCCTTCGCTGCGCGAAGCGTGGGGCAAACGATATGCCGAGATTATCGAGAAGGACGGTGAGTTATTGAAGTAGACCTGTCTCTTCGAGTGTTGACTGCTCACCTACATGATTACATGGTAACCATGCAGGGTTACTTTTGGCCTTGATGTTCCCTATCGATGGAGACAGGGAAGGTGGCCCACCGTATAGCGTATCTCCAGAGCTCTACGACTCTCTACTAAGTGCGAATTTTGAAAGGGTGTACTTTGAGCAGCCTACCCCTTCAGAAGGTCGGGACGGTCGTGAAATGATGAGTGTCTGGAAGAGACGGTAAAGTAGTTGCGCAAAGCGAAACATCGTTCGAAGCTGAAACACAACGCTTCAAGTTGTGTGTCTAATGGCATAATCGATCTGTATTACCAATTGTATAAATTGTTTAGGTTTCAAAATGTGTACTAGCACGAAATCTAGCATTACTAAGAAGTACGGAATGAGACTAACGGTACTGATACTGCTTTGACTACTTCTTTGCTTACAGAAATACAGTATGAATGTCGTTAATAAGAAGATGATACCAGTTTATTGCTCAACAATCCAATGAGCCTGAGACTCAGTTGCTCGTCTCAGACCAACTATTCTAACCTTAAGCAGGTCGTTGACTACTGGAAAAGAAATACCAAAGTGGGGAAGGGTGAAAGAATAATGAGATAGGGACACGGATAGAAGTCTATCGTCGCGAATATGAACAGAATCAAGCGTACCCATGAAGAGTCTGTTGTTGTTGCTGCTGATGGACCATCGTACTAGATTGTGGATTTGCGAAGGAGCCAAGAATGTTCGAGGGTGACATCTGGCCTGGGAGATTCCAATTCGAAGCATAGGAAGCTGTAGAGCCCTTTCCGCTCTGATAGTTTGTTGGTAATACCCCTGATTGTTGCTGTTGTTGCTGAGAGATTGATCCTGTCCCTCCTTGAATAGCTATACTTGAAGAAGTAAGAGACCAGAATGATTCGTTACCTCCCAAAGGAGTGAGATTTGTATATGCATTCATCCATGCCGAAGCTGAATCTTGATATGGTGCTGCTGGAGGTGGAGATTCCTCTCGTTTGATATCCATAGCGCTTCCACTTCTCGATGCACCTGGTCCGAAAGCACTTGATGCGTTGCTAGTGAAACCACTGGCGCTTTGGCCTGGGTTGCTACCGCCAAAAATATCGAAGGAAGACAGTGGGCCAAGACCTCCACTCAGAGTTGGAAACATATCCATCATACGTGATTCTTGGACTCCTTCTCCAGTCTGATAATCCTGTAACCTCACACTACCTGAAGTGCTCGAAGAAGGTCTAGCAGCAGCTTGCGGTTGACTATCCTGCTTAGCGGAGTTGATGACCGGGGAAGACGCTAGAGGAACAGGAGGGGTATCGCGTGGCGTGTTGTGCTGCCATTCGCTGCTGGCAGTAATGTTTGTATTAGATCCTTGGCGAGTCCGGGCATTCTGACTTCTGGTGCGCGGTGCTTTCGTACTGGCTGGTCTGTTATTCTCAGCAGCCGACACATCATGGGAGCTTTCGCTCTTCCTCTTCTTGTCTGAGGGACAAGCGCCCGTGGCTGAGGGTGAAGGAGACGCCTTTTGACCAGCAGCCGAGGAAGAACCGGCACCATGGTTATGTGAAGGTTCCGTGTGAGTGGTACCTGTTGAACCGAATGAACCACTTTTCTCTTGAACGAGTTTCAAAAGTAAAGCTTTATCTCCTCTATTGACGAGATCTAGGGCATTGTCATATTCTGGTAATTGAATGGCATTCGTGAAACCCCCTAGACCGGAAGAGACAAAGTTGGCCATGGTCTTGAGTGACCCTCGGAGCTGCTTATTCTCGTCCATAAGGCCTGCACGTAGTAAGGTGAAGATGATCAAGTGACAAGGGAAGCAAGCATCAGTACACAGTTGACCGTATACTCACGACTGCATAAGGCTGTGAGTAGTTTTGGCACGTGCTTCAACATCCTCGGCGATACTCACCATGAATGATGGCGACCAGTATTTCTGTCTGCTCCGACTGAGGCTTGCTTAAGAACTCAACTCTAGCCTCTAGCTCTTTGATATGTTCCAATCTTCTAGCTCTGAATTCACGCTGAGCTAGTCTGTTCTGCATCTTTCTTGCGTTTTGAGGACTACCGGTATCAAAAGTACGGAGAGAGGGCGGGCATGCGGATAGCAAATCAGCGCAATCAGCAAACAATAATCCGTAGGTGCCTATTTCTTCATTAGAGGGTTTCGTTTTGCCCAAATACTGTCGGGCCAACCGAGTGAAACATCAAAGAACTCACTCTGCCGGATCGTCGTGGTGCAGGACGTCTTTAGAATCTTCTTGCTGAGAAACGCGTCGGCTGGCTGAGGGCTTCTTTTTAGAGCTGACGCCGCTGCTGGCTTTACTACGAGTATTTGCACTGCGGTTCTCATGTTCGTGGTAGTCGCTCTGTAAGGGAGCGTTCATTTCATGTCAGTGTGGCTGCTCTGTACATTTATCTGGATGGATAAGGCCTGATAACCTATGTGCATTTGGCTCTTTCGGAAGAAAGTCATGCACGTACCTCGTCATTGCTGTCATGGGACAGAGACCCTTCGCTATTGTGGCTATGGTGTACCATGGCTACCGTCTTGCAATTCCCAGTCTCAATGCTTGCTTCCTAATTGCGAAAAAGATGCTTGCTGCGATATGAATAGCTGCCGTCGTTTACACCTCCCTAATCCTCGGATATAGCGTAATGACCACAAATGCAAAATTGCAGAGGAGAGATGCTGGACAGGCTGCACGACCAAGCTGGCGGGACAGGATCAGTAATAATAACGCTCAAGCAACTCAAGACAACTGATGCGAGCAACGACAACGACGATATTCGCGTCACCTCGGCTTGGACGACTCATGGCCGACTTCTCGAGCTGCTTGCTTCGTGATCCTCGGACTTAAGCTGCCCCGAGCAGCCGGTAAAGCCGCAGGCAGCGAGTTGTCCGCCGAAGAAAAAGGCAGAGTGAGGGAGCGAAATAAAAGCGTGATTTCGGAGATTGCGGCGGGCATACGACTGGGACAGCCGAATAACACGTCGCCACGGTCCATCTGAGACGATCCGTGAGCTCACCGAGCACTTGAGTTGTAAATTAAATGGTGTTAAATGGGCACACAGGCTGGTCAGCACAGTTACGATAGAGGTGCGCTGCCGCTTGGCAAGCCGCGACAGTGTCTGTCATCGAGCACATATCGCTTCTTATGCTGCTTATGAAGCTCGAGGTCCTTTTGCCACTGCCTGCACGTGCCCGACTTGTCAGCTACGAGCTCTTTTCTGTTCAAATTTTCGTGGGAAACTCGCAAAGAGAGAGAAAGAGGCACATCTCGCACGCAATAGGTAACTTATACCGGTACCCACAGTGAAGCAAAGAGCACCGCAGCCTATCGACATAATAACAAAAGCAATAACGCTTGCTATCAGAGGTATACCCCCGGCGATCTTGCCTAGCGGATATGCAAGCCCGAGACGCTCAAGTACACTACGTCGCTGCGAGCAAAGCTTGCCACACCGTACCTATGCTGTCCGTGCAAGCTACGGTAGATGCAAAAGCTCAGATCAAAGGGCCATTATCGATAAGCACATCGTCCATCGAGTGCAACTCGCGCTTCTCATCTGTCTGTCCGACCAATACTCTATCATTTTTTGGTTTTCCTAGCAGGACAGCCAATTCTTTGGTATCTGCAGCTATGATAGCCTGTCTAGATTGTACAACTACTTCGCTGTACATCCTACATTTGCCCACTCCGAATGGGGTAGGATGGCCGTTAAGCTGATTTCAAAGATTTTCTCAAAGGCGACCGAATTTGGAAGATTGGGAGCCGGGCTTCTGGAGGAAGTCTGACTGGGATCTGGCTGCACCCGTGGAAGGGCGAGTGGTCATTGTGCAATGCTTTCCATTGTTCTTCGACCATCAAGCTCGATAGCGCCTATTGAAAGAAGCCCCTTGATGCAGCCGGTGAGAGGCTGGTCTGAACCTTCTTTCGCATACAGCTGATTTGGGTTGTCCGAATTGCAACGTGTGTCGAATAAATTCCCGTTGTAGAGGATAACTGGACTGATATACGATGTAAATTTGCTACTGAAGTATGTAAAAGTATGATCAACCACAGCAAAAAGTAAGTAGTTAAGTGAAGTCCCAGCGTACTTTAGAGTACGATATCGGCCTCGCCTCGAGAGCGACGCCATTTGTTCGAGTCACCCAGAATATCAGGCGTGATCGTATGCCTGTGGGTGAAGATCGCACAAATACGGCATGAGCGGAGACAATCATCATGGGAGCTTGCGCGCCATTTCAGCCTCAACAGTCTACTCACTTGTATTTTCGTAGGAACGATTCAGAGAGTTCCCAGTTCGCTGGCTCGAGGAGGTTCTACACGAGGAAAAGAAAGAAAAGGTGGAATAAAAGTAGGATACGCCGCGTGAGCATGAGCAAAACCGCGAGGTAGTGAATAGACAAGAATTGATGCCCGACAGAAAAATTGAGTGGAAGGAAGACAACTTACATCACCAGGGTGAACAGTAGATGCTTGCATGAGATCTTGCAGAAGCTCATTGATGTTATAGTCCATCTTTGTTAACAATCGCGTCCGCCATTCGCTATGCAATATGCCATCAAGCCGGAAGTCTGCGCACACACACACGAAATCATGAACGAACAGCGACATCGTCAGTACATTGCCAGGAATGATACAGGCTTGTTAAGGCATACCGTGCGGTGTCGAAGCTTGTAGAGGAGTCGGCTCCAGTGCTGGTGGTAGAACATAGCTTGGGTTCGCTGCTTTGTTGCGCAGGTGACTGCAAAGAAGGAAATAATGCAACAAGCTCAGCAAGAGACTTGGAGATTAATGGACTAATGACTACGGGGATGCCTCGACAGACACCTAACTCAAATCGCACGTATACGACTCACAAGGATATAATGTGAATAGCAGCGAGTAACGGATTGCTGTTGATGAGTTCATCGGGAGAGAATCCTGGTGGTATGGCAGGCAGAGACGAACGAGGCGATGCAAGTGGGTTGTACATTTGTGGTGGTACTGCCGGAAAAGGCAACTGTGGTGGGTGTCGTAATGCATTTTGGGCCAAAGAAAGTTGTGGCACAAATGTGTTCATTTGCGATTGCATATTGTGCTGAGATCCTATACTGCTGTTGTTTTGATTGATGGTGTTGTTTTGGTTCACGGGCGAGGGCATCTGGTTCATAGAAGAGGTCGAGGAAGTAGGCGTTGGCGCTCCTTGTTGAGGCTCTATGCTGTTTGATGACCAGGGAAACAGTGAATTTTGGTATGAAGGATCAATGAGCGGAGTTAAGCCCGTATGTATGTATTGGTTCAAGAACTCATTCGTAAAGCTCGAGGTCGGCATAGACATTGGTTCTGCTGTATCGAAGAAAAAAGCATTCGAAGGCCCAGCATTGCCTGGATTATTATTGTTACCGACGAATTGACTTTGTTGCGCAGCATTATAGCCAGGTAAATGCCCGGAACTGGCAAAATTCTGCCACTGATTATTAGTATTAGTGTTAGGCTGTTGTGTGTAGAATGAATGATTGAGGTTCGTTGCTGTATTAGTCACGTTCGGCGCTGTTGCCGCAGCCATCAATTCCATATAATTTCGATAGGCGGCTGGAGGCTCGAAACTCGAAGTTTGGGAAGTGCTGGGCGCGGATGCATTAGATGTATTTCCTGTCGGTACGGTAGTCTCGGGATGCTTAAAAGCAGGATGGGAAGTGGAAGATATTGAGGTGTTCTGATCTGGTTGACCTTGCATGGAAGAAGGTTCTTCCTTTGATTTATGGACTATGTCTGTATTCTGCTTCTCGGTTGAAGCACTTTGTGACGATAACTTCTCGGTGGAAGGTTGATCCTTATTGGCTCCACTATTTGACTTCTCGTTCCTACTTCGCTTTCGAGAAGGTCCTGCCTCAGGAGCAGCTGCCGCACTTGAGTCATTGACTGGCGAACTTGCCCGTGATGACCGTTGACTTGACCAGCCAGCGCTATTTTTACTATTCCCATTCGCTTTTGATTTGGCTGGTAATTCTCCAGTGGCCTCCTTCTCGTTTTGTCCAACCTTCAGAGCATCATAAGCACCAGTGGCTTTCCGATCCTTCCAGTTATCGTACAGCGTTATTAGGGTTTCTCTATCTCCACGAGCCACAAATTCCATAAAGTTGTCTATGTCCATATGATTCTTGATGCCGACCTTACTGGTCAATCCGCCAAGACCGTCTCCAAGAAAGCCAGTAACCGTTTGTAGCATTGATCGTAGTTGCTTGTTCTCGTCAAGGAGGCCTGGCAGACATGGTCGCAGTAGGTTCAGCTATAGTCATATCCATGTTTGGAAGCATCAGAGGTCTTCTTCACCTCTCAGCATAGCCTTCAGTGCTTCCAACTGATCATCTTTTGAACTTGATAGAAACTCTACACGTGCCTCAAGATCCTTCACATATTGAAGCTTTCGCTGTCTGAATTCACGTTGAGCCACCCGATTCTGCAGCTTTCTCGCGGAAGCCGTACTTTGTCACGATATGTAAAGGTAGTGAGATAGAGATACGATAGTTGCCGGACATTTATGAATTGCAGGGGTGTAAGGTGTCAGCATATATTTGTGTATACGGCAACCCGGTCGAACAGCCTGCCGAGCGTCTAGAGAAGGGAGATCCGCCCCAGCATTGATTTCCGATACAACTCACTCGTTTCCTTCATCCTGTAACGTGGCACTGTTATTCGCCTTGTTCTTGCCTTTGCTGGATCCCTTGCCTTTCTTTGCACGCTTCGCGCTTGGAGGTGCGTTGTCGAATTCGTCAAAGTCGCTCAACTGCGACACCAGTCCGAAATAGCAGAGCAGACAAGGTCAGTTTTGTTTGCAGATAGCACACCTGGACTGGGCCAGCACCAGCTAGACCACCCTAGACGAAACAGCTCGCTCACGTCTTCATCGAAGCCATCCGGACTCTGGCTCGCCGACATCTGCAAGCAAGCGTCAATGTCGAGCACGTTTGGAAAGCAGCTTGCACGAGATGTGCAGAGCCAACCTACACCAGCGATAACGACCTGGATTGCCTCTGCAAAGTCGTTTGCAATGTCTATAATATCGATGCAATGCAGCTCCCAAGTTTCCGGTGTGGCGGAGACGAAACAGAGCGATCATGGGCACAATATGGCAACCACCGAATAACACATACATCATATCGAAGACTGAGCTTCTTGGGTAATGCGTGACACAACGATATCTCAGTTGATTTCCATGCCTCTGACAGCAGCCACAAGTTAACACAAGACTAAAGAGGACCCGCTGCCATATAACGCAGCCTGTACAACTTCACCTGTTTGTCGCTTCCCCGAGACATTCAAGAACTGCAGCTCTCCTGTGTTCGATCCGAAAGATGAGTCTCTTTGTTCGCTCTTCTCCAACGATGCAGGACTGGTTTCCCTGCGCTCGGCATTAGCCAATGCTTCTCGTGCATCCAAGATTTCCCTTCTCGCAGCTTTGGCTTCCTGTACCGCGACTTGTGCAGTGACGATAGCTTCCGAAACTATTGCTCTCTTTCTAGCGTACTTGAAACGCTTCTGTTCAATCTTCGCCTGCATCTGCATAGCCGACAAGTCCAGCGTACTGCGAAGCAGTGCAACTCTTCTCTCGTCTTGCTGTACATCAAGCGCCAGCCAATTCTCTGCGTGCTTGATGCCATCCTCTAACCGGTCAATCAGTATTGTATATCCTAGATAATCGTCATCAACGTTCGGCATGGGCCGAGCCACGCTGAGCTTATATAGCAGGGAATCTAGCTGCCTGTTGATGAGGACGTCTATTGATGCGACTTCTATAAACCTTGCAAGTTCCCCTAACTCGATCTGCAGCCTTGTCTGAAGCAAGGTATGGGTTCTTAAATCTATCTCCTTTGCGTATTCACCGAGAGTTTGCATCCTCCTGCGCTGAGCTAGTTGCTTAGCACTTTCAGGTGTTAAAGCAGCTTCCAACTTGGTAAGCTGATCATAGGCTCTTGCGAAGAACAGGGTATCATCCTTGAGGTAGCCTAGACACTCTTCTGCCAAGTGTAAGCACGACTTTAAGACAGGTGCATAGCGCATCTTGCCGTTTTTGCTGTGCTTGAGTTGCATATATATAGGGTAGAAAGCGTATACGGATATGGAAACACGAGTGGCTCGCACTTTATCCTTGAGTCGTACCAGAGCCGTTTGGTCTGTGGACTCGCCATTCCAATTCAATAGCGGTTCGTACGCAGCTCGCAGACGGCGTCTTTCTTGTTTCCATGCGGTTACGCAGAGTTTTAGGTAATGATGCGCAAGATATATACGACCGGAACTGACAGCTTGTTCGATAAGCAGCTCGAATGATTGGGTATTGACGGAGCTGAGATCCAGCGGCTTGCTGACTAGCTCATCTTCAGGTCGCACGTCTGAAACTTGGGCCGTCGTCGGGGCCTCCTTTGCTTCCGGACGAGTGGCCTCGGGCGTGCTGTTCGAGGCGAATTCTGAACTCGAAGAAAAGAACGGCAGCGCCTGGCTATCATTGTAAGGCTTGTACATCGATGCTGTCGGATAGCTAATGGCTGTTTCGAAGAGAGAAATCATTTTTGACAGGTCGTAATCCATTGCAAAGCGATAAAGCACCGTATTCACAGTATGTGGATCCATCAACTTTGCAGCGGGCGTTTGTTCATTACCAGTATTAACGTCGAATGGAACCAAAGAAGGGAAGGTTGGATCAAACGCAAATTCATCCTTCATCTTCTTCATGAGTTCCTTAACGCTTTCGGATTCCTTCAGGATGCGTATCATTATAGATCGCGCTATCCAGTCATACTCGTTGGCTTGTCGCAGGAAATCAACTACTTCGTTTGCCGGTTGAAGACACTGAGCAAGGATGCAGGACAAGAGTCAGCAACGCAGAGTCGTGAAAAGAAACCAAATGACACGAAACGTCTATAACTTACCTGTCTCGCTTGTGCCGCAAATGACATGGTATCAACGCCTCTATCTCGTTGGAGAACTACCCATCTCATCGTTGCTATCAGAACGCAATGCGCAATGGGTCTGAGCAATCTTGTCAAATCTTCAACATTTGCCGTTTGCTTGTAGTCTGCCCATATACGCCATGCAGCGGGACCATATCCCAGCTCAGATATTCCTTTAAGCCATATGAGCAAGAATTCATCGTTCTGTAATGCTGAATTCCGCTCGAAGACACCAGATTCCTTATATCTATTCGAGATGAATCGATAACGAGCATATAGCGCTTCTGCTTCTTCTTGAACAGCTATAATCTTTGAAAGACCTTTTGCACTGTTTGGTGGTGTTCTAAATTGACTTAGGATTGGTACAGTACTTTGTAGAAGATCTTGGTGTTGTGCAATTGAAGAAGGTGAAGTCGTATAGAGTTCGTGCAGGCGCGACCAGACGGCACTTGGGACCGGACTGGACTGGGCGACCTCAAATTGAAGACTCGATAGTATATTCGCTTCTTCTATGCCAGCTTTCGAAGTCGAAGCAATGGGATTTGTTCTCTCTTCAGGTTGCTGTTGCTGCAGAACGCTTTCGTCCGCCGGAGTTGCAGCGGCTGAAACAAAGCGACGTTGGGCTAGTTGAGCGTCTGTGCGACAGCATCGTCTACACAATCGTGCAGACAAGCTGCGGACTGCCATTCTCCAGCAGTGCAGTGAATGCTAGCAAGTAGAAGGTGTCAAATCCCAAAATTTCCCTTGCCCAGCTTTCGATCAGCCTGAACGACATGCAGCTCAGATTGTGTACAAAGCGTACAGGACCACAGGGTCGGGCACGTCAACTAAACCACATGCAGTCTAGAACTGTATTCCCTTAAACATTACGGCTTGAGAAAAACAGAAAGTCGTCTAACGGCTGGAGGGAGACCCGGAGGTGTACAATGTCAGAAAAGCTGGGTCACAACAGCTTCATCTAGAAGAAAGACAACGGTATCAAAAGTCTTTAATTTACTTCTCCAACCGGCCTAGAGCGTCTGTCTTAGCGTCCGAGCTGAGTTGTGCAACACCGACAACATCTCGAGTTGCGCCTGAGGTCTGATGTTCAGGGTAGTAGTAAATTTCCTCCCTTTCACGTCCGCGCATGTATGGTGGTGCTGTGCCCTCGAAGTAAACTGTAAAGTTGTGCCAAAAGACGTCATTAGTTCCTCTTTTTACTTTTGCAGCCGTACAAGGTAAATGAAGGTCAACTTACTATCCCTCCACATCTCGTCACCGAATGGTTCAGGCTCCGGTGACTGCTTAGCCTCCTCAACAGCCTGATCAACAGACTTTCTAACTTCCTTGTCGATGTTTTTGAGCTCATCCTCTGTAACGATACCCCACTCGAGCATGCGTTGCTTCAATCCAGTGATAGGATCATTCGCACTTCTCATGTGTTGAATCTCCTCTCGTGTTCGGTATGTCGTACCAGGGTCAGACATAGAGTGACCACCGTATCTATATGTGACCATCTCGAGAATAAGAGGTCCCTTTCCGGCTTGCGTCCATTCCTTGGAGAACTTGACAGCGGCCATGACAGCTAAGACGTCCATTCCGTTAACTTGAAGACCGGGGATGAGATCTCCTCGAGTGTAGTAGAGGGTATTGCTTGAAGAACGAGCGGCAGATGTTCCCATTCCGTATCTGTTGTTCTCGCATACGAAGACAGCGGGCTGGCGAAGGGGTGCAAATGTTTCAGCATCATGTATGGCAGTCTTAGCTAGTTTCACCTACCAGATTCCATAGTTTGGCCATGTTGAAGCTCTCGAACACCTGGCCCTGGTTGGACGCACCATCACCGTACATGATGAATGTAGCGTGCTTGTCTGCCTGGCCCATGTATTGCTGAGCGAGGGCGATACCAGCACCAACAGGGACCTGGGCACCGACAATACCGTTTCCACCGAAGAATGACTTTGTGAAGATATGCATAGAGCCACCTTTGCCGTGAGACATACCGTCCTTTCGGCCTGCGTAGCATAATAAATACGAGAGTCAGATCATCGACGATGCGCAACGCTCATGTCAAATGGTGAAGCACTCACCTAGAAGTTCAGCGATAACTCCCTTAACGGTACCACCTCTTAAGACAGCGAAAGGATGGCACCGATAAGCAGTAATAACCTTGTCATCTGTCTCGATGGCTGACTCCATTCCGACGGAAACAGCCTCTTGTCCGATAGCAAGATGGCAGAAACCTCTGATCATCTTTTCCTTGTATAGCTTATCAGCGGCCATTTCCATTCTTCTCATTTCAACCATCTGACTGTACATCTTGACGAGTTCCTTCTTTGTCACTTTGACTTCGTTAGCAGGGACGTCGAGGCGATGTCCGTGGAATGTGTCATCTTTTAGGTAGACCTGAGAGAGCGATAGATGAGGTGGTCGTAGAGGTGTTGGGTGCAAGGTATTGCGAATGTCGTATGTGCAGGGTACAGACGCGCGATCAGTTTCCGAGCAGAATCCGCCATATCCTACACAAGCAAGAGCAGAGATTGCATATTCACTCACAGTGAATGGCTCATCATCCTTCTCTGGAATGGTGACACCATCAACGTGTGATCCGTCTGCTGTTGTTGCGACTCCTCGAGCACTGTTGTATATATATCGATATCAAAAGTTGCGGGTAATTCTCAGCTTTCGGTCACACGCCCTCAACCGCTGATGGCAAGCAGGATTCAACGTACAGAGAAGGGACGCGAGATGCCTGCATGGAAACAACAGGAAGACAATCCCATATCAGTCACTTTCACGATTCTAAACGAGGCTACATGTTTCCCATCGAAAACACACCAGTCTCGAACTCGAAGGTCCTGCAAGTGTTCTCAAGCCAGCATTTGCGGCGAGAGCAGGTCGACGGATGGAAGCAGAGGCCGCAGAGGCAATGCAGCGACGAGCGGCCGTTCGGGCAGCCAATGAAGCCATGTTGAGGAGAAGGTATACGGGGGTTTGGGTGTATACTTGGACAGGTGAGAGAGATGGAAAAAGAGAAGTGCGAAACATCCTCACGCAACTGAACTTCGGGCAAATCTCGATTGCCGTTAGGAGCAAACGGTAAGCAAGCAGGCGTAAGGAAGAAGCTGCTTTTGAGATGTAGCTTTAGCTGTCTAAGAATACTAATCATGGCTAGTGATGTGACAAAGAAGGGCTTTGCAGTTTCACCTGAGGATCGTTGCATTGCTGCCGCGTAGTACACACACGCCACTGCTAGGCACAAGGACAGGAACGGACAATCTACATTGCAGCTGGCAGGGTTTCAGAAGCCTTTCTAATGTCACCACCCTTGTTTTTCATCTACTACTGTCCAGTCACAGCCTCCTCGGGTTTCTTCGAGACTCCACACTTTTCAAGCAATGTATCGAGCTCCTTGTGTGTGAGGATGTGGCCTATCGTCATATTAGTCTCCTCGTTGTAGGTAATTGTAGCGATTTCAACTACATTCAATAATGTGATAGTGTTAGATACGCTGGCAAGTCTGCACCGATGTAGTGCGGACTTACCTTTCTCGTGATCTAATGTTGTACTGTCCATCGTCTTGCTCAAGACCTTGACAGCAAGCTCGAGTGCCTCTTCAATACCGATATCCTCCTTGTAGTCTTGCTTCAGTAAACTGGTTGCTGTAGCATTATTCGATCCGATACAGTGCGCTCTAATCAATCCAGGTAGTCCAGATCAGCCAAGGGTAGCACATTACCAAACGATCTCGGGAGCTTCCAATTGCTCACCTCCATCCACTATAGTTTCCGCTTGGGTCACTTGAGTATAGCTGGAATTGATGATGAGGGTCATAGCCCGCGAATAAGAAAGAAACGCCGAAAGGTCGTAGACCACCATATTGAGTGTATCCCTGCTTCATGTCACAGACGCGTCTGACCAGCTGTTCCACTGGCATATTCTCATTATATTGAGCCAAATGTGTTTGTGCGACGTTGCGGCAGTAGTTAACGAGCGAAGATGCGTCGGCGGTATATCCCGCTACTGCGGAGATGATGTTCCTGCAAGACCGCCATAATTCAGTCTTGAATGCACTGTTCCATGCCATTCATTCCAGCTTAAAGAAACTCACTCATTCACAACAAAGATCTTCTCATCTGGACCACCTCCCTCTTTGTCCAGCAGTTTCGAGGTAACCTTCTTCTCAGCAGCTAGTACAACACCTTGGCGTTTCTTTGCAGCAGGCTTAGTATCTGTACTTGTTGAAGTTGACGGTCCGGAAGCGGACGTAGAATCTTCCGTCATAGCAACATCTTGATCTTTCGAAGTGGAGGCTGTCGTAGTAGTATCGGTTCCTGTGGGCCCTGCTGCAGCGGCGCCCATGACTGCTGAGGAGTCTTCGTTCTTTTCGGCCTAATCGAGCGTCACAGTGACATCAGTAAGTATTGAAGTACCTCTTCATCTAAGCAGCAATACAAGCGTACTGTTGAAAGTTCCTTGCCGAGATGTGTGCCTGCATCACCGGGTGCTAGGATACCAATTACGCAGCCTGCATGAGAGACGGATTCCATAGCATATTCGACCTGTTCAAGCGCGGTGCCGATTATGGCAACAAACTGATTAGCTTCGTATGTTTCAGGCACCTAATTATGCTGCCTCACCTGGAATAAGCGGCCCTCAGGACTGAAGGTGGTCGTTCTTGAATCTGATCAATCGCGAATCCACGAGCATTAGCGAAGTGTACCAACAAGCTGACGGCAAGCAGTCTCAGGACAAAGCAAACCGTACCATATCTGGGTTTTAAACATAATATCAGCAACTTCGTCCCCTCATGTATATGAAATCAGCATACCTGCGAGCCATGGTGACGAAGCCTTATTCCGATGGACTGACTGCCTTGAGGTGCAGCAGAAAATATGTAAAGGCGCGCGAGGGACGGCCAGCAGATGCCTTAATGCTCGCGAGTCGGTGGTTTCAGATGTGAAATTGGTGTTACTGCGACAAAGCCTGATGCAGTCCATAGCAGGTCGTCGTCAGCTTAGGCGTGATCGAGGTCTACGCGAGAGCTTGAGGTTTACAGGCAAACCCATACAGCTCTTCACTCTTTACTATCATTAAACATGGCACTACCTCACATGCTTGTTTGCGAAGTACATAAGCAGCTCCTCAGCGATGCCAGCAAGCACCCTGCGCTGGCTGTCTGCCCAGGCTCACTGAAATGATTATCATACTTCGAACTAACCCCAGTACCGGCCGGGCACGCGTTCATGATAGCAAATGCAGTTCAGCGGAAGATGTCTGGTCTTTGTTACAGGACCTCCGTTGAACGTAACTCCATCCCGCGGCGTCAGGCCAGCCGATGCGGACCACATCCTGGTCCAGCGGAGTCCTGGCTGTGCCACTGGTTTGCGAGATAGCTTACGTTTGTTCACATTGGCATCGAACAGTAAGTTATATCTCTCTTTCTGCTCATCACCATCAATTACACAATGGATATACTCGAAGGTCTCATGCCAGAAAAGTCTGCAACGTACGAGCCTGTACCCTCTTCAGCAGGTCTTGATGAAGATCAGCAGATTTCCGACTATGAGGAGGAAGAAGACTTCAAAGACGAAGAAGAAGCTCCCTTATTGTCATCTAGAGGCTTGAAACGTACCACTTCCTCTTGGCTTCCCTTCCTCGCATTCGTCTGCATTAGCTTAGCTGGACTGGCTCTGAAACTGTCCTTTGACAACCAGGCGATGAGTATGGAGGTAAGATGCAAGGATTACCTATCCAGATGCGGCACTGAGCTCATACAAATGTATGTATAGCCCGCTCATCTCAACACACTGACCAACTCGTCCGCTGCCACTCACGAGCATATCATTACGTTTGAGACACGAGGTGGCGGAGCAATCAGCCTCTACAAAGTACAATGGGAGACGAATAGCGGTCATATAGAGGATACCTATGTCTGTCATCTCCAGAGTATCTGTGTAGATCGACGTCTCGGTAGTGAAGCTGGGTCAATCGACAAACGGTATTGGCTAATGGGTCGTTCAGGAAAGGACCAAGAAATGGACAGCATCGCTCCATTGGACAAGGAAGCCTCAGATGCTTTTAGGATGTGCCTTGGCCACTCGGATTCTGAAGATCCGTCTTACTATTTAGGCGTCAAGAGTGTACGCAGCTATAATGGCGAAGTCTCTTGGGTACACGGCTCTACCCTAGGTATGCCTCAAGTGGCAAACGCATCTAACGAAAGGTCCGATTCGCTTGCTTGGCTTAAAGCCTGGTCACGCTTCATGAGCTTAAGTATCAGTGCTACACCTGACTTCTTGCGGAAGATCCATCTAACGAAAAGGCACTTCTTTCGACGAGTCTTGGTAAGGTGTATTTCCTTACCTGTCTGACCTCACGCGGCGATGTGAAAAGGGTATTTTCTGAGAGTTACTTCTAGTGGCTTGATTATCCCTTGGATTTTGATCATTGGCGAACCACTATCTTCCGTATCGCTAACTCGGCTGCGTATGCTGGCCTATTACAACCTCCTTCCGATAGCAAGGAGCCTGGTCTGCGAAAGCTGCCTATACGAGATGGCGATTGGATGGACAAACATGCTCCCCCTCAAGAAATGTGGGGTGATGACTCTTTAGGAATGGATGAAGCTACCTGCTTTGAGAACATGATCCTCGTTGCCCCTTCCTCGCAATTCTTCAGAGATCGTGCCGATGCAGACTACTTCCGCAGCTGGGTAGGTATCGGCTTCAAGTTGGACTGAGAGATAGACGTCGGCTTAGGCATCCCTTTCGATTGTTCCTCAGGCTTACAACGAAGCTGGCCAACCGCAAGACCGCCCTATTCCCCAGGAGCTGAAGGACCTGAAAGTTGTAGTACTGCTTCATTCTAATCAGCCTACATGGAACTTCAACGGTCTTACTGACCAACTCATACGGAATGGTATCCACAACATCAGAGTCGGATCCATTACGGATTTTTCGTCTGTCGACGCTCATATGGACATATGGTCGACAGCTGATATCGTTATATCCGATGATCACGATTCTTTGACCGGCCAGACTCTAATGCGACCAGGCAGTGGAGTATTTGAGGTCTTCGCAAGCTCCATTGAAGATGATGCTCACAAAATCTTAGCCACTAAAACCGGCATTCATTACACTGCCTCTCGTCTTCACAACTGGGAAGCAGATGTAGCAGCTTGCAAGGGCGATGCTCAGTGTGTACAGGCCATCAAAGAGCAAGCAGCCATTGTCGAGGACGGTAACCTTCTCATCGGTATGGGCGACCTATTGCGCAAAATGGGGCTGGCGCATCACTGCAAAATGGGAGCCTCCCGAACAAGCGGCCACAAACCCGCATGAATCTAATGATCAAGCTACATTGACACAGATAGTCCCGTACTTTTCTCGTTGACTTTGCTTACAAGTTTTGTGTCTCACGCATATACACCACAGCTTGAGATGAAGCAGTACATTCCGCAATCACAACTTGGCCTTGCCTTCGTTCTTAGCCTTTTCAATGAAGGTTGCTGCTACATTCTTGCGCGAAATTTTGCCTGTTGCGCCCTTCGGGATTGTATCAACGATCCAGACCTTGATTGGGACCTTGAACTGGACACATAGGATATTGCATCAGCTAGAAGTCTGATTGGAACGTAGTACGACAACCTATACCACTTACCTTGGCAAGCTTTGTTGCGACTTGCGAAATGACCTCTTTTTCTGTCAGTTTACCCTTTGCATTTGCTTTGGGAACCACACATGCCCAGACCACTTCGCCGTACATCTTGTCTGGCACGCCAAAGGATACTGCTTCGCCGACACCAGAGACTGACAGCAGAGCGGAATCGATCTCCAGGGGCGAGATCTTCTCACCACCTGCAAGGGTTTGATTATTCAGGGTCCACATCAAGCTAAAAGCAAGACGTGTTAATCAATAACCTACCACGGTTGATGAGCTCTTTGATACGTCCAGTAAGCACCAAATGCTTATCCTCGTCAAACTTGCCCTGGTCACCCGTGCGGAACCAGCCGTCCGAAGTGAACGATTCCTTGTTTGCCTTTTCCTGCATATGAAATTGAAGGTATTAAAACCAGACATCTGGTGACAAGGACTGTAACGTGACTTACATTGTTCAAGTACCCTTTCGTGACGTTATCACCCTTAATGGCGATCTCTCCTTCAGCAGCATCATTTCCGTTCGCATCGATAACTCGGACTTTTACGCCTCCATGTGGGATACCGACGGTCCCCGGCTTACGCTTAGCAGGAGGTAATGGAGCTGAAGTCATTTGATGCGCAGCTTCAGTCATAGCAAAAGCTTCTAGCACAGGTGCTTGGAAGGCCTTCTCTAGCTCGTGGAACGTTGGTGCAGCCAGAGCTGATGAGCAAGAACGGATGAATCGAAGTTTGGGTAATGGTTTTGGATGAGGTGAAGAGAGAAGGATCTGATGGATCGTCGGTACCGCGGTGTACCAGTTGCAGCCAGTGGAAACGAATTCGGACCAGAAGGTCTTGGCTGCAAAGCGGGGTGGGATGACCACGCTGCCTTTGGCAAGGAGCGGTGCCAATAAACCAGCCTGTAGTGACAACCGATATCAGTATACCCTGACATACATTCTTAGTCATATTGACGCACTTGAAGTCCGTGTACATGGAACCCAGGCATGACCAAGAAAGATCTATCTTTAGGCGATAGGTTGTATGTTTGAATGATGTTTTGGTGTGTAGCAAGTAGATTCTTGTGCGTGAGTGGTACAGCTTTAGGACGGCCAGTCGTTCCAGAAGTATGCAGCAGCAAAGCTACATCGTCTTCGCGAGGCTTGCCACTATCCTTGATTGTGACTTTCCCGCCTTTCTTCGCGCTCCCGCTACCTTCGGCCAGAGCTACACCGACGCGCTTCCTTCGAGCATCGTACCAGATCTCAGCAATGGGCACTCCATGCTCTCGTGCAGACTTGACAGCTTCAGCGTTATCTTTGACGGCACCCTTATGTACTAGCATGAGCTTGGATTTAGCATCTGTGACGTAGAAGGAGACTTCGGATGCGTTGTAAGCTGGATTAAGCGGAGCTGCTATGCATCTAGAAAGGAATACAAGCGAAACATGCTCAAAAATCGGGATTCTGCTGCTTCTCCACCTAAGGATATCACAAAGTTGGCATAGTCGACATACCGATGCATTCCCGTTGCGATGAATGCGACAACGAACTCAAAGCTATTGATGAGGGACATAGAGACTGCATCCTGCTCTGAGAGTATCGCAAGCCCTTCAAGCTGCTTTCTGAAATCCTCGATGGCAGCACTGAATTCTGAGAACGTGATGGTGTCTATGGACCCAGTTCCAGTAGCTGATGGCGGCAGCAGGATTGCTGGCTCGTTCGACTGGTGGAGCAGAGCTGATAGGGTCGGCATTGTGGATGAAACAGCAGACTCAGCTGTCAGAAAGTACGTACAAGCTGATGCGATAGAAAGCAGAAACTCAGTGACTGTCTCGTTTCTTCACAATTGCCCGCGTCGATCAAGGCGACTTCTCGGCCGGGCCAGTCCGCACATATGGACCGGTGTGGCAGAAGAATGCAACACCTCTCATCATCTATCGAAGTTGTCAATCTACCTATTTCTGAGAGTAATAGGTTGGTAACTTCCTTCACTACCTTACATAATAGCAGCACAGCAATGATGATAGCCTACGATGAGAACATGACACTAAGTGCTAAAACGGGAAAATAAGACTGAACGAGCGAGCCAAGTTAACAAGACAGAAGAAGGTAGTTTCGAACTTCGCGCCCTTGGCGAAAGGTTAAATACTTATAGAGTTCGCCTTACTTCTGCACGTTTGCTTGGGAGAACGACAAGGCAGACCTGAGTATTCAGGTCATAAGGGAATCGAAGACGAAAGTTGGGTGGCTTAGGTGAAATTGGCCAACAAACAAGATTAAGTTGCTTTGTAGCCATTTGTATAGCCTCGGAAGTACTCATGTTGTAGCGTTTGCTTCGCCGAGATACGTTTCGCAGGGTCGTACGCTAGCATTCGCTGCGAATTCAAGTAACATAGCAAAGGTATAAGCCGATGTGATGCATTCCGTGGTCTCGGACAGAATCAACAAGAACGCACCGATAAGAGATCAGCACTCGCGTCGTTCAAGCCTGTTACCGCCGCTCGGACATCTTTCGCTTTCCATTGAGGGAAAGAGCTCTTGTAGTCTGGAAGTTGTGTTACACCAGGCCATGCGTCTTCATCTGGTGTTCCAAGCAGTCTGTGTATGCATTCACGAAAGGAGGAGCATCAGGTTCAAACTAATCAGCTTGACCTGACATACAATCCCTGCGGTGTGAGTGACGCACCTGAAAATACGGAAGATCTCATCAATTTCAGAATCGCCTGGAAAGAGAGGTTGCCTCTGGATCATCTCTCCAAAGATACATCCTATTGACCACACGTCGACTCCTGTCGAGTAATGCCGTGATCCGAGTAGGACTTCAGGCGCTCTGTACCATAACGTCACAATCTGAGGAGACACCATCGCATGACCGAACGGTCAGTAAAATTGTCTTTGTTGTATAAGCCACAACGTGAACGAAGTGTGTGAGTCCCTTACCTCGTGTGTATATGTTCGCAAAGGAATACCAAACGCTCTCGCCAGGCCGAAATCTGCAATCTTCAAATTACCATCCTTATCGACTAACAAATTTTGAGGTTTCAAATCTCTGTGAAGAACGCGACGGGAATGCATGTAATTGACACCTTTTACGAGCTGTTTTGGCGAGGAAGTTGCGTATGTGATGTGACATAAGTAGCAAAGTGAGTTGTTTTTGTCAGGTGACTTGGACCCCTTTACACGCGGCGGGATCTCGAAAACGCACCTGGTACGTGAATTTCTATAATCATGAAATGCGATGAGAGGGAGAGCAGGTCGTCAGCAAATTCCCGTAATTAAGTTTAGAGTATTCTAACCTTGACTATGTCCGGTCCTAAACCTTCTCCGTCTCCAACCTTCTCTACTTTATCCATGTACTTCTTCAAGTCCATATCGAGAAATTCAAAGACGAGATATAATTTCGCTTCCGAATGTACGATATCCAGAAGTCTGCACAAAGAAGAAAGCCTTAATCAGCTAAAGTCGCTCTTGCTTTCATCACAAAGTTATCCAGATAGCAGTTTTGCCTTGGCTAGTCCTTGCTGTTCTGAACAGATAGCCTAGCGTGTAGACAAGCTACCGTGCGACAGTCACACCCACCTGATAACATTTTCATCCTTCATTTCTTTCAACAACGAGATCTCCCGGATGGCAGTTGATGGAACACCTTCATCTTCCTGCTCTAGTCTGATCTTCTTGAGTGCGACAATCTCGCCTGTCTTGTTTGCTGTGAGACCGGCAACGGTGAAAAGGATAGACAGGAAAAGCGCAATGACGAATATGCACGCGTCAGCAAGTGTGTTTGATGTACATAGCAAGCTTAAAGGGACTTACTGCGCGCTCTGTAGACGACACCGTACGTTCCTGGGTGTTTTCAACGCCGTTCACGTCAGACTTGGGATTACCCTGGCAGAGAAAGCTGAGACTGTCCAGCTGCACCACTACTGACCTTCTCCGACCTTTTCAATCTTCGTGTACTTCTCCATGGCAGCTCTTCTAACGCCCTATGGTGCCTGCGGTTCTACTCCTGCTTTGCTGCTGTCCAGCTGATATGTCGAGATCAACAGAGACCGCAGAACAAGAGACAGACGCGCCCAGCCTGGAATTGAGGTCGATGTGGCTCGAGGAGGATGGGTAGCCCGGTCGTCCAGAGGGTGAGGCAGGCAGCAGTGCTACAGATATTGGACTTCGTTGCTAGGTAGCGAGACAAGAGCAGCTGCTCGACCTCGTCCACTTCTGTTTAAGGAGAATACGCGCCATATTTGCCACCAGCAACTATATCGCATATGATACAACAGAAGGAGAAACGCCAAAAACTATTGTACACGCAACAGCTGTTTCGTTCACGTAGACAAGTCTCGTCTCTGCAAGTGGACTGTTGCGCCATCCCCCAACATCGTGTTGTGCTGGATGGGGAGAGGTACACAGTCGGCCAAGCGGAAAGCACATCTTTTCTGTCCAGTTGCTATTCTACCTGTTGGCAGCCTTCCATATAATTGCCATGGAGTACAATACGCAGCTCGACCGCTGAATGAGAAGTCATCCCATGAGTTGTGTGACCCTCATTGTAAAAGCTTGATAGTCAAAGCGTGAAGCGCAAGAATAGCAAGTAGAAGCCACCTCGAAGCACACACGCTAAAAGGAATTGAAATTGCAAGACTTGCTCTGATACAGTACAAACAGAGAAATGATAGGTTCTTTTAACAATAAGAATACAGAAGCGCCCAAGTGCAGCAAGGACAACTTCAGCAGGTAATGTTGTACAGCAGCCCCTCCGGGAAGGAGCGAATCAGGCAGCACGGGACTGAGGCCGAGGGCTACTACCGGCCCACAATAGCAAACACAGCACGCTCGTACTCGAATGCGAAAGAAAGCTTGGATAATTCGAAAGTGGGTGAGAAAGCGATTGAACACAGCGTAAAGTCAAAAAGTACAGCAATCTAAAAGCGTGATGCGCTAACGGAATAAGAAAAAAGAAGGGATCAAGGGTCGAATATAAGTACGGGAATGTCAGAAGATATTCACAGGATGATTGGCGGGATCCCTATCTGTGAGGAGATGACTGGCGGCGTCCAGGTGAAATGCGGCGATTAGCCGGCCCGTTGCCCGGGAGATAGCCTGCTACCATTTGCACCGTTTGCTTGCGCATTGGGCCTTCTCACGCCCGTTCCCCCGCCTATATCAACTTCACCATCATAACCTGAATCTGAGCTATCTCTAGGTGCTTCATCGCCTCGATTTAGAGTTCCAGTCGATCTACGAGACGCGCCCATTCCCGCAGTGAGGCCTGCAAGGCCACCATTGACGACACCTGTTGAGCTTGAGCTTGAGCTTGACCTTGACCTTGCGATTGCCCTTGGCCACCTTGACCTGTTGGATCCGTTTGGCTGGCTGGGGCCGGGGTTGACTGAACCGGATGGGTGAGGACTTGTGGAGCTGATACGTCGAGAGAGTGGTCCCTCGGTAACTCTAACCGAGTTCCCAGTAGGCGATCCTTGCACCGGTCCACCCGATATAGATGGCGTCCTTGTAATATTGTCAAATCGGCGTTGGAGAGATCTGCCTCTCTCGGGAATGCCGTCTGAGGAGTCATGAACTGCGTGTGGAGCCATTATTGTAAGTCGGAACCTCTGCAAGGTTCAAGTGGAGCTAGGATTGATTGATAGAGTGGGAGGAGAAAGATGCGGGACAGTGAAAGAAGGGAAAAAGACAAAAGAGAAAGAGCGTGGGGTCCTGGAGGGAGGGGGATTAAGTTGGACAAACGCTCCCATTGCAATGCGATGCCTCTCGTTGAATCGATTTTTGCTGGCAGGCGGCAGGCCGAGCATTGTCGTACGGTATGGATGAAAGCTTTGTTGACCACGCTCTACAGATTGCTGGAGCAAGTTTGTGAGCCTTATACGGCTCATAAAGACCATTCACAGTACAGAGAACGGGACGTGCGGCGGCTACCAGTACGAGCTATGGTCAAGGCATGACAAGCCTGCCTGCTTTCAGTTTCGACATGGGTGCCAAGAGTTTGACAGCCGAGACAGCCCACGGTTGCGCAGTAGAGAGCTGTCAGCTCTCTTCATTCATCCCAGGCATATCTGGAAGCCATGTATGATATCAGAATCCGAGTGCGTATGTATACCGGTAGGATGTCGAATTAGCTATTGGATCGCTTTGTTCTGCTTTCCCATGGCCAGAATATGCTGCCATCGCACACGTCATCTTGAGCTTGCATTAATAGGATGCGCATCACCATGCTTGTCTTCTGCATAAAGCGCCATCTTTGTCCATCCTCGAGACGGTTGTCGCTGGAGAGAGAGTAGTGTCCCGCCACCTCGGAATTGCGGACACTCGCACGTGACAGGACGCCCACTCCGCTTCCACGTAGACCACCACGCTTGAGCTGCACAAGTGAACAGCGAGGCCAAAGGCTGCGCCTCGCCAGTCCGTGTCGCAATCGCTCCTGCTGCACTCGTCCAGTCGGCGCTGCAGCTCTCTCCCGCATGCTGGACGCCTTTCGCTGCCATCCATCCATGCAAGGCAAGGGGCGCGCGCCATCTCGTGACTTTGGCGCAGATGGCGCTGATGAGGACAGCGGGCCATCTGCCATTGACAGCAGCATATACGATGTACTGCAGTACTTGCAGTGATGGGCAGACAGCTTATATGCATCGCTTGGGGCTGATGGCTTGTTTGGGGACGGCTGTCTGCACAAAGCTATAAAGACAGGCTGGGGAGACTGTAACCTCTTTCTCTCTTCATTCTCCATCACTCACTACACAGTACTCTCAGGCAGATTACAGCTCCCACCACATACCCAACTCAAACACTCAGAATCACACAACATGCGCTCATTTGCAATCTACCAAGTCATCGCCACACTCGCCACTTTGGCTATCTTCACCCTTCCCAACGGCACAGAAGCACTTCCAGTCAGAGGGGCACTAGGCAACCTTAATACTCGCGCTCGTGTTGCTAGACGTGCAGCTGCTCATTCGCAGAATAGTCCCTCTCTTGGCAAGCGCTTTAAAAAGGCAACAAGCAAAGATACCAATGCCCTACCAGTCAATCCAAAGCAACAGATTTTGAGCAAAGTAAAGACTGTCAAGGATGTTGATGCTGCTCTCAACGAAGCGACCAACAAAAAGCTACAACTAAAACGAGATACCGGTCTTGTTGTCGATGCTGCTCCTTCGCCTATTTCTTCCCCTGCTGCTTCGTAAGTTTCAGTCTCAGCGGAAACTGCACGCAAGACAAGTTCTAACTTGGGTTTTACTGCCTTTCAATAGGTCAAACATCGCACCTGGTGCTAGCAATATGGCTCTAGGTCTAGTCCGACCCTCCGCCGTCATCCGTCAAAACATAGTCGCGCCCGCCGCTATTCTCGCAGCTGAAGATTCATCTTCTTCTGAAGACTCTACCTCATCTGATGATGCCGAATCTCAAGACTCTTCGTCATCTTCAGGTGATGCTGAAGCGATCTATCAGTCCTATGTCGACCAACTCAGCGATTCCATCACTGCTACTGTTACAGTAACAAGCACAGTCGTCAATGTCGCACCCACAAATTTCCAAGTTGCTGCTGTTGTTCCAGTACAAAGCGCTCCTGCTCAAGTCACACCAGACGCTGAAGCCATCTATAACTCTTATGTCGCTCAAATGAATGCCGCTGCCGCTTCTTCTTCATGAATGGTCTCGAAGCAGGGCTGCAGGAATCAACGATGACAACGGGGCATGTCCAGCCAAACGAATAAAGCAAAGCAATGTGTCTGCGGAATGCCACTTCCTAGTGAAGCAGCATACGATATAAACAGGACCAGGCGTCTTACTAAACATCGATGCGATGGCACGCCTCGCGCCATTTAGCGCGCAAAGGGCAAGAAAGGGCTCGAGCCAGACTCGCCTTCCATTCTTAAAGCCGGAAGGCACATCTCAAGGTAAAGGTACAGTGAGGCCTTGATACCAGAGATCGGTAGTGCAGACTTTTTGAAATCAAACGTCAACTACGACATTTGAGATGTTGAGTGGAATGGACGATGGAAAATCCGAATGAACTACACATGTAGCTTAGAATAAGAGCTAGCGTTACAGATTGCTACAACAGCTTCAATTGCAATGAAGTAATAGACAATCCCTTCGCATGACATCCCGCGCCTTGCCAACAATCATCGGTATTCTAATCTTGGCAATATTTTGCTCCAATACTTATGACTTCTCTTAGTCGGTTCGATATACTTTAATCCTAATGCTTCGAATATTTCTTCTTCGCTGTTTACTACAATCTTACGCTTGACGTCGAAGGTATCCGCTGCGAAACGCAAGGAGACAAACTTACATCAACTTCATACTTCATTGCAAAGCAAAATAGAACGCTGAACTATTTGTGATGCAATCGCTTACCGCCTTTTTGCATGCCCCTTTGTTCTCCAAGAATGCGTGGACCCATGCCATATTCACTCAAGAATAATCCCCTAGAAACAGGTATCAGCTGTTGCTAAAGTCACATGCGTACAGGTAGCTCACTGCACGGATGCCGTATGTCTTAGGTATTTCATGAGTTCGAGATCACCAGCTGTCATATAGCGTGAGCTAGAGTTTGCGAGTCAAGCGCATCATATCTCAAGAAAACTTACTGCTGCCTAAAAGCATATAGCTGTTTGTTGTTGGGAAGACTATGAGCTTTCCCTGCTACTATCATACTTCTGTTGCTAAGTTTACTTACTGATAATCTGTCCAACCGACCATCCGTAAATCCAATCTCCTAGCAAACGGATGATTCGGCAGCTTGACGAGCGTGTGGTACTATAGAATTCATAGTCAGTTTGATATCATGTCCGGACTCAATATAAAATGCTTTGAGACGCCTGTCTGAAAGTCACTCTTTTCACGCCATCTGCTAAAGCTTTCTCGGAAAGAATGTCGATATCTTTAAATCCCTGACAAATAGACTTGAGCAGGGCTTTGCTGACATCTTCGTCGGTCTAAAATATAAGCCCGTTCAGGTGTCATCGCGTAAGTTGAGAGCGTTCCAATCCAGTCAAACTCATGCTTACACCGTCGAAAGCGGGATGCCGAACTACCAAATCCACATCGGAAGACCACGGTTCACCACGTCTGTATGAGCCAACGATTTCACATTCATTTTCCGGATCGGCGCTCTTTACGGCTTGGAAGACTTCTTTCGCGATAGCGTCGACCTCTCTGATTGTTGATTGTAGAGGGATTTGTTCAGACAAGAATAGATACTACAGTGACCACTTCTCTTACGATCTTGGAATCAACGCCTCAAAATCCTGTTAAAAACCAATAGACAGCTTGAGCCTGCGTTACGGCTTCTTCATTTATGAAACTTACCACAAAGTACTCTAGTCCAACCTTCTGAGCATGAGTAAGTTTCTCATACTTTTTCAGCTCTTCAAGAGTTCGATAGCCTTCAGCGTAGAATTTCTCGGCGCGCTTAGCTCCGACACTGCACATCAAATCAGCCAGCGTCAGCTTCTCCTCTCCAAAGGGGTTGGTAGGAAATCTTCAGACTGCCAGCTTACGAATTGACCCTAATAAACATTGCGAGAGCTCGCGTCTTTTCATCCAACTCCTCGAGACTTGCGATTTTGTTATGTTCTACCTTTTCTCTTATCGTTCTCCATGCCCTTCCGTTGCTCTTTGGTATGACCTCTTCAATAACAGATAGCTTAATGACTTGATTCGCATCGCCTTGCAGGAGAGGGATAAGTGCTCGTATTGCACCCTTGCATTCACGTCCAGCTGCATTGGAGTGAGAGATGTCAGTTACAACGCAAGTAATAGAAGACGTACCGTGTGTCCACATACCTGCAGCACCTTGCGCATTGTCACGGAGTATTTCAACGGCTTGGAGTTCTCGGAAGTCCTCAACCAGATCAGCTAGGCGGATGTTCTTAGTCCAAATACCAGGGATCTTGCTGAGCTGCGAAACACGAAGTACCTGAGCTTCAAACACTGTGTAGTATTCTGGTTTGTACTCCTTACTCTGATATAGTCTCTGTGCGAGATGTCTTGCGATCGGATAGGTACACTTGAAGTGAATGTACGCATCTGGCGGATTATATCTGATCGTGTGACTGAATGGTTGGTTTGTAGAGAAAGTAAAGTAGTTCTGGGTGCCACACCCAGACATCGTGGACTCCTGAGATAGGTTCTCGGTACATGAAAGCCGATTCGACTGGGGAGCATCGTGTCAAGTCAGGTAATTCTATCAAGTGTGATAGAGGAAGGAAGAAGATGGCCCTCAAAGAAACGGAGCTTCCGGTCACTCTCTGCCAAACATGTCATGTCTCAATCGCATCTCTCCCGCCCTCTTCTGCATTACCTTTCTTGTAGGTTTACGCACGAGCAGTATTGAAAACATCCGTGCGCATCTGGGAGCTTGAAAGGTTTCGGCGAGAGAACAAGACTTCTGGCATGTCGTAACATCCTCTGTCACTTGAAAATGTGCATTTGTAGAATACCAAAGCCGTTTGGATTTGGCTGGTGTTAGTTCATCTTACAAGCAGATCTTTGCTGCTTGGCGTGAGATGCGATGCATGTTTAGCGCAGGAAAACACGACGGTCTTTAAAGAGCATGCATGGGCGATGGGAGAGATACCCGAAAACAGCTGTAGCGACTTTGTTATTTCCTGTCGTTTGAGGAGGTGGAACACCCAGCCCGAAAGAGTGATTGATCGAGGGCGTCAAATTACGGTGGCGACTCCCAGACAGCACAGTTCTGTATTGCGGAATAACACGTGCGGAAGTTCGAACGGACATTGGATGAAAGGCTGACCTTTGGAAAGCTGGATCGACTTGCTTATACGGATTGCGACCCACTGCAACCCTGTTGAAAACCGCCACAATAAAGCAGAATCATCGATCTGAGCTATGCCAATGCAGTGTAGATGCAGTGCGGTGAGAACGCAAACACTCCTGCATGCATGAGTTCATGGGAGAGAGATACCTCCTCTGACTCAAGCTGCGTGAATAGTCCATTCGGAAAGTGAGCGTAGAGAGGCTATGCTAACTACCTGTCATGCTTGAAGCAGCGCCCGCTTGGTGGTCAGTAGTAAACCGCGTTAGCTGCAGCAGTGTCTGGCTCAGGTCAACTCTTTCCAATTTTTGAACCATGCCAAGTAAGAAACGATCCAAGCCAAGAGGAAAAGCGCCGAAGTTACCTGCTCATAGCAGTCGAGATCCTGGTAAGGTATTGAGCTGTCTGTGAACGGCTCGTGGTTACATCTATGTTGGCAGAGTTCCAAAGACTAATAGCTTACGATGCAGTGATGGATGACGGCTACTTCGAGAGGATGGTGCATGATTTTCATGAATCGTCGCCCCCTCATGGGAGCTACTGGGCCGAGTCCATCGTCCTGATGCAGGATGAGGGCACTTCCAGAATCACGCAGCCTGGAAACGAATGGGAAGAACTGTGGCAGTACACTGACGAAGAGCAGTCGGACTGCTGCTGTTGCGAGCGTTCTGCCGATGTACCTGAACATTTGATGGATGAAGATGACGATTGGGAGGATATGGAACTCGTAGAACAGGACAATTCGATGGCGAAGCTCGAGGTGCGAGATCTGACTAGAACATTCAGACCGTTCTATAGCCTTGAAGATCTAGAAGATATAGACGAGTAGTGTACTCTGAGCCTTAACGGAATTGCCTAGCTGCTTTGCACATTGTTTGACCGAGACAAGGTGGGCAACACAGCCTATTTCCAAGGGGCTCTTTCGGCGGAGGCTTTTCAACTGTGCAGTGATTGTAGCAGAAGCTTGAAGCCTCGTAGTGCGTTGAAGGCATCATGCGCTCAGCTCAGCAGAGATGTAGCCAAACTACGTTCTTTGACCGTCTTCCTGGTCGATCAACCTCTGTGGCAGAGCTGCTGCAAGCATGCAATTGCAACTACAGCAGCAGGAGGCGTATTATCACATAGTGTGTAGACATTTGACGTAGTCTGACTTTCGGCGTAGGAATAGCGACCTTGTATTTGAGCAGAGCCAACCTTCGAGCGCTGTCGTCAAGCCCACGTCGAGCTTGATCTCGCTCACACTTGAAGGTCAGCCTTTACGCAACTCGACAGATCTCCAGAACAAGCAGCAGCCATGCCAGCAGCAACAAGTGAAGATATAGCTGCACTCGCTTCGTCGACTGTGGTAGTGCATCCCCTTGTGCTGCTCAGCGTAGTAGACCATGCTGCTCGCGCTGCACGAGGAACGAAACGAAGGGTCGTCGGTATACTGCTAGGACAGAATGATGGCAAGAAGATCAATGTTGCAAATTCCTTTGCTGGTGAGTATTGAGCATGAAGCTTCAATAGGAGTCTGCTGGGATGCTGCTGTTCGGCTGCAACAGAGGCCGACTGTAATGTCTCGCCCTGTGCCACTTCGAAGGCGACTCGTCATCACTGTCCAGATAAAGTGAATGGACGCTTGTCCTACAGCAAGAATAGCAGCAGCACAGCTCATGCAGGCTACCGTAACGGACTAGAGGAATGGTATACTGACCGCTTTACTCGCTACGAAACAGTACCTTTCGAAGAGGATGAACGAGATCCAAGAACATGGTTCCTAGACCATAACTTTATAGAAGAGATGCAAACAATGTTCAAGAAGGTGTCGGGTATGCTTGCTACGTTTAATCAGTTCTATCTCCAGCCCAGACTGACCACGAACATCATTCATTCTGCAGCTAAGGAACGCGTCATTGGATGGTATCATACTGGTCCACGATTACGAGCGTCAGATTTACAGATCAACGAGGTTATTAAGAGATTTGTGGGTGTTGACTACTACACATAGTTCACTCGCTAGACCATGTCGCTGACTTTGACTCCCTCAGACGCCTAAACCCGTCATGGTCATCATTGACCCACGGCAGCGCGATTCTGGTATTCCAACAGACGCTTACTTTGCAGTAGAGGAGATTAAGGATGTACGACAGCCACCCGCTCTAAAGCATAGAATGAGTACTGATCTCGAAATTCCCCCTCACAGGATGGCACTGCGACACAAAAGACCTTCATGCATGTCCCATCAACGATAGAAGCGGAAGAAGCTGAAGAGATTGGAGTGGAACACTTACTTCGAGATATTAAGAACCTGTCAACGGGCACACTGTCAGCTCGAGTTGCAGATCGCTTAACATCACTGAAAGGTTTAGCAGCGCATCTTGCGGAAATTCGAGATTATCTTTCTTCAGTCGTATCAGGGGAGATGCCTGTTAATCATCAAATCATTTACAACTTGCAAGATATCTTCAATCTGTTACCTACACTCGAAGGATTGGAGAAGAGTGCAGATGGAAAGAGACCATTCACGGTAGCTACGAACGATGAGCTGTTAGTCCTATACCTGAGCAGCATGATTAGATCGGTTATTGCGCTGCATAACCTCGTTAATAATAAGCTGGAGAATACAAATGCCGACAATGGCATTGAAGAAGAGGAAGAGAAGAAGGAGAGTGAGGTGAAGAAAGAGGACAAAGACGAAAAGGAAAAGGACAAGTCGAAAACGGACAAGTCTTCAAAGTAGGGGAGGAGGGCTTTAAAAGTTGTGTGAGACCCTCTTTTATGCTCGGCTCAGCCGCATGTATCATTAGTAGAAGTCCAGCTGTACACCAGGAACGAGAGAAGTCTGCATGTAGGGCTTCAATCCCATGCCTCGTGCATGTCAGGTTAGAAGTTGTAATCTGGAAGCGTACACTGATCGGAGTTGTTCGCTCTCAGCTTGTACCAGGACAGCCGTCGAGTGAGCAGAGTTGACTGGAAGCCAATCCACGCGAAGCACTTGAGATCAGGTAGCATATCTGTGAGTGATTAGAGGTCATACACGCACGCCTCCATGCACACTGTACTGACGGCTGCTTCCCTGCACCTGCATCACGCCTGTCCGCTCTCCGATTTGCTCCCTCTGCAACGAATGCTGGCAAACCTCGCATCACGATACCGTTTCACACGCTGCATCACAAAAGAATACCTAGCTACATATTCATCTCGACAACAATGGCATTCTTCGGTTTTCGCAAGTACCCTACACCGGTCATGAAGCCAATGTACCCATTCCTCATCGGTGGAGCGGTCACCTTCTACCTCGTCGCCAGCGCACAGAAGGCCATGCTACAGGGTGGGTGCAGGCATGCCATCTGATTCTGATGTTGGTCGAGCTATAGATCATAGTGCTGATATGCTGCTCCTTCCTTCTGTTTACCAGTCCCTGAATACCGTGATGATGCACGAAACTTGCACAGTACGCTTTGAGAGAGCTTTTGAAGATTGCTTTGCGGGTAAGGCTGAGAAGGCTGACCGTACTCCCTCATCCTCTGTGCGCATTGCAGAGAAGTCAGCGCACCATTAAGCTATGCAGTGTTGGTTAGGAATGGCTAGGGTGTGAATACGATGAGCTCGTTAGCCATTCGCAGGCCGTATTGCGCCCTTTCGAGGCGGGTCCTGCAAGGCAAGGCTAGCATCTAGCTGGGCAAGGAGAGGAGGATATGCGAGGCCTAGACAAACAAAACAAGACAAGCTATCTTAGATGTTTATGTGCATGGAAATGAAAAGCTTGTTCACAGGTTTTGGGACTACCCTGTCCGTGCTTGCATGTGCTCGTCACGTTTCTGCCCATATTCGACCATCAAACGCTAATATCAGCAGCAGCTGCTGCTTTGCTTCTTGACGGCTTGAATCATAACTGTGCACAATCGAGAGCATTGAACTCTGCTACTGCGCGTCAATGTCACGGTAGCGTGCATGCTCAGACCGCAGTTTCACCCGTCAAGTACTCAAGCTCGCATCGTCAAGCTCGTCGCATCCTTCGGACTTGTGCTTTTCGTGGCGACATTGTGGTTTACCGACCTGTCAGGCTATTTGCGCAGTACATATAATCCACTTGATACCTTCGTAGACCCATTGGGAGAAGCGCAGCATACAGCAATGAACACCGGAGCAGCTTACACGCCCGCGGCGGCTCAGAATGATGACGAGCTGGCCAGTTTCCTGAGAACCAATAAAGCAGACTTTGTGAAAGCTTTGGATGAGGGAAGTAGCTTGCAAGGATGGGTTATAGTTATGGGTGCGCTTGCAACGCTTAGCTCTCAATATAAAAATCTTCTGTAGCTGACACTACTTTGTTTCGTGCCTAAAATAGGTAATGAAGCTGGAGGTAAGACCTTCCAGTATAACACTGGTAATTTACATGTTAGGTTGAAGCTAATGCATACATTATCGTTATTACAGATCTCGACTCTATAGCTTCAGCTATCGGATACTCGTATTTCGCCTCTCATGTTTCCTCTTCCGCCACTTCCACCTCATATCGATATATTCCACTCTATCAAACAGAAAAAGCAGACCTTCATTTACGTCCTGAGAATATTGAAGCCTTTCAGAAATCTAACATAGATGCCTCTTCACAAATTCTTTTTCTTGATGATTTAGAAGGACAAGAAAGTAAATTGTCAAATAGAGGTATTAAATATGCTCTTGTAGATGCAAATAATTTAGGACCTAGATTTCATGATGATTCATCATTAATACAAAATGAAGATACAGTAGTAGGTATTATAGATCATCATGAAGATTTAGGTTTTTTCAAAAAGGCAAATCCTAGATGGATACAAGTACCTACTGGATCTTGTGCTTCTTTAGTTACAGAATGGTTTCTTCCTTCTTTAAAAGAACAACAGAAGAAAAGTTTACCTACTTCACTTGTGGATCTACTCATATCTGCTATCATTATAGACACGGATAATGCTAAACCTGCTCCGAAAGGTAAAGCAGTAGATACCGACATTGCGGCTATTTCACACTTGGCACCGCTTTCCTCGTTCATAAAGAAAGCCTCTACATCAAATGGTGTTTCGTCGGAGACAGTATCGATACAAGACAATAATGATCCTAGACCATTGCTCGCTTCTTGGCATAAGCTGCTCGTTGACAAGAAATACGACCTCACACCGCTGAGAGGTCGAGACTTGTTACGGCGCGATTACAAGGAGTACGAGAGCGAGACGAAACACATACGATCTGGATTATCTTCCGTTCCAGTGGCATTGGAAGAATGGCTTTCCCGACCTGAAATAGGGCACAAATGGGAGAATATTCTAATTGAAATGAAAAAATGGGGGAAAGAGAGAGATTTAGATGTAGTGGGTGTATTAACTAGCTATATTAAACAAAAGAAAGATGGAACAACAAAGAAAAGAAGAGAACAGTTATACCTCGTAAGAGAAAGGGATAATGCACCTCTTTCTCTTCAAGAACTTTACTCTATATTTGAACATTTAGAAAAAGATGATACCCTGAAATTAACGGAATTGAGAATTGGTAATCCCGTATTTGAAAGAGGTTCAGAATGGAATGGAAAAGTATTTAGTTATGAACAGACTGTTACTCAAGCTACTAGAAAACAAGTAGCTCCTGCTTTGAAAAAAGCTATTGAGCTGGTGGAACAATAACAGGTTAGTAGACGACGACTAGTTTTTGGTTAATTATTCCCTAAGTTAGAATCTTCAGTAGAAAATGATAGAAGTGGTGCTTCTGTAATGTTTCATGCCTGAATGATTCTATAACCCATGTCCTGAGATACGTTGATCGTGGTTGCCCAGCTTGCTACACCGGAAGGTGAAAGCTTTGGCCTGTCTTTTTTCTGCTCAACTGAACCCAGCCAGTATATGGAATATCAGAAGTAGTGTGAAACTACTCCTATGCATCATCTACGGGACAGGGAATGTTGCACGAAAGTCTCCAAACGTGGTGCTTGCGAGAGCGTCTATAGAAGATAATGTACACGATCATCATGCACTAGCCGGGCATCCAGCAATCTGCTGTAGATGGCACTCACGAATGAAGATGAAAGACTATACGTACAAGTATAGTGCTCCATCTTGAAGAATCACCGAGCTATGGCTTCTGGTTGCTTGCCTTACGTCCATGGTGCCATCCAAACGGCTTCAAAAGATCATAAAGCGGCGGGATGGATCACGGTCCTCTCACTGACGCAAGGAAAGGGTCAGAAGATTCGATGAAGTCGGTGATAAGAAGCGAAGAGAGGACTCAGTCCTGAAGCACTTCAATTTGTCCTTTGCAAGAAGACATTCTTCGAGGCAAGCAAGCATGCGACAGGCCGATCAAGGGGGACGGCGAGAACGCACACATCTGACCCTTGCTGGAGTGCTCAGGAGAGCAAGAATGATAGAGTGAAAGCGAAGATGATCTGATCTGATCACTGCCTGCAAAGGGCGAGAATGCGTGCATGTACAATTGCATTGCATGGGTATCACACTTGTTGCGTTTCTAACACTCACAATCCATCTGGATGGCTCTGTCTTGTTAATACTCACTATTTTCATCTTCTCTTATCCTTCATAGTCAGTGTTCTTTCTCTGTCCGTTGTGCTGTACCTCGCCCTCGATTCTCCGTCCGGACAGAACGTGCAGACCCCCCGCCAATCAATCGGAAAATAAAGACGTGTCCTCAAACACGCTTAGTGACATAGTCATTTCACATACTATATTCCAGACAACAAGTACCCAAGCTTGCAAACAAGCACGGAACGATCTACATTCTCGTCATATCGAATCTTTCGACAAACCTTTTCATCGCGCTTGGTCAGGGTCCTTACTTTCTGAATTGTTCCCCAATCGCACATGCACACACAACTGCAACATTGTCCGTGACTTGTCCAGTCACTTGCATGCTTCAAGTCATCGCAAGATACCTCTCCGACCCTTCATTGCTTAGACGTGCGCAATAGGTAGCTATTCCATCAAGCTGTTGTCAGAGATCAGTGGCGCTTGGATAGTACATAGCGAGCAGAGCGCAAACATTCTAATCTGCAACACACTCTCACGAGTCAAGGTGAGCTCGAAACTCACGTCAAGCCGGCTTCACAATCGAACTGTTCTCTGACATTCGATACACACTTTCCTCCTCTAGCAGTATGGCGTCCATCTTCGACGTGCCTCCGCCACCCGTCTTTACACGTGATGGACGTGATGGTTTCCCTCCTGAAGCCGAGTTCGAACTCGTCATGGCGGAATACATTGGTGAACTCAATCCTCGCAAACGTGAAAAGGCTCTAATGACACAAGCAATGTACGATACGATTCTAATTATCTTGACGAACCCTCACGATACGAGATGCGCAACAGCACAATTTCGATTCTGGACTAAGAAAATGTTTCGTCTAGTAACGACATCACATGCACAAATCGTCACACACGAAAATAGACCTGTAGCAGTAAAAGAGCAAATATATGATGTTCTAGTACAATGTCATTCACAATGTTCTCATGGTGGTAGAGATAAAACTTCAAATCAAGTTAGAAGGTATTACTCCTGGATACCTAAAGAACTTATAGCTCGTTTCGTCAAATCTTGTCCTCTTTGTAATGCAAGACGTACCGCAAAATCTGGTCGTGCAACAGCTGGTATTGCTGCTCTTACTGCTTTGGGCGCAGATGCTGCTACCCTTCTAGCAGCAAATGGTGGACTCATAGGCGATTCATCACCTCCTTCCGAATCATCAACAAGTACAAATTCTGCAGTAACCACTCCTTCCCGCCAGACAAGAGCCTTAGGTGGAGCGGGCAGTAATCAGATTACACCCTTCACCCCTGGGAGTTATCTGTCTTCTGCTATGTATGCACATCAAATGCCACTGTCAGCCACCTCGACAATTTCTTCCATTCTCCCACCCATGCCCTCGCCCTCGCATAATCCACAAGATTGGACTCACTGGGTCAATACTACACCACAACGGATGGCGTTGATGCAATCAAGCACATCGGCATTGAGCTCCTCTGAAGTACTCCTCAACTCAAATCCGACCTTACACTTCTCATACCATACTGGCCAATCTGATGGTGAGAAGCAGTATACAATGCAGCCGATTTCACTGCAAACACCTCCTCAGACCGGCAATCGTGACGGCCCTAACATCGTCAATAGCGATGCCGAGAGTGCACAGCCTGTAGAACATGACTTTACCGCTCAGAACTCGCAGGAACCTAATCCTGGCTCTTCCTCGGAAGGCCAAGCCTACTATTCGCAATTGATGCAGCAGACGATGGCGAGCTTTCTTCAAGCACCTCCGATGTCGCATCAGTGGAGCACTGACAGTGTGACGACGACTCACAGCACATCCAGTGCATCTTCTTACTCTAGTTCAGAATTCGAAGACCTGGACGAATTAACGAGGAACAGTCCCCTTCCTCCACTTCCATCGAGTGGCACAGGAGTTTCAGCAGCAAAAGATACTCCAGCTTCTGCATTGCAACAGCAAATCGATAGCCTTACTGTTCATCTTGAAGGTGTCAATGCCATCACTTCACACGAAGAGGATGAAGAAGCTAGCTTTCAAAGTTTCATGTCTAGCTTTAAACAGCCTCCTGTTGAACAGGATCAGATTGATCCCCTGCTGCGGGCTATGAACCTGGATGTCATGCAGTGTATACCATTGGTCGGGGATACTTCGTATATGATGCCATTACAAAATGTACCTTCAAGTGGAGATACTTCATCTGGCACTCCAGCGCTACAAGCAGAACAAACCGATGAACAGACCAATTCTTCAGCTCCGCAACCACAAGTGAAAAATGGTAGACCTGCTAAGCTGGGAGGCGATAGCTTCAAGTTTCCTCCTGTTAGCAAGCCACCAGCAAACAAGAAGAATGGCAAGAAAGTATCCCGCTCGAACAATCGAGAGTCTGGTAGCAAACGCAAAAGCTCAGCCGGAGCTTTAACCAAACTTTCGGCAACGTATGCCAAGGAGTCAGAGCATTGCGAATCGACGGGAGCTTCAGTTGCTGCTACACCCGATCTGAGCTCTTACTTCCAGCTCCAAACTACATTCAATCAAATGAAGGAGGAGATGCTCGGAGGAGTATCGCCTTGTCTCGACCCCAATACTTCTTTCCAGTCGCAGACTGGTCAATCCCAGGAGTATGATACTCAATGGCAGAGTAACGGGAATGACATGCTCACTCAATCGCTTTCAGCCTCTCAGCACGGGGAGTTTTCCTTCAATGTTTCCGATATGTCTGGCGAGTGCTCAATTAGCAACACTGGGAACGGCTTCATGGAAACTGCCTCATCCGCTGTCACCAGTTCACAAGGCGATAGCAAAACTCGGCATCGACCTCCTCAACTTGATTTTAGTTCTTTCAGCAATAATAATGCATTCATTCAAGATAATTCCTCTGCCTTTGACCAAGATATATCTCTGCATCAAAACAACTCCTTCTTGTCTGCTTATCCATACGCACCGGCCGACTTCAGTCAATCTTTATCAGGTTCAGTTTCTGCACCAGCGCATATCACACAGTTTACTCAGCCTGAAAATCCGATTGTTACTCCCCATATACCTCTTTTTAATTATGAACAGATGGACCTTAACTTTGATTTTACAGGCAACTCTTTCGTAGACTTTAGCGGGATGAACGGAGGCGTACTGCCCATGACTAGCACATCGTCTGCTTACGGCTATGGCTATGACGGTGTTGGAATGCAGCAAAGTTTACAGACCCACGGTCAAGAGCTGATAAGACCAGCCTCGGCTGGAGGCTATCTCGAGCCTAGCTCGCATGTCTCGCCGCAGAAGACAATGTCTCAACAGCAACAACAGCATATGGCAATGATGCCAGCTATACCTTCTGCGCCATACTTCCATTTACCCATGTCGTCTCAGCAGCAGCAAGCGCAAGCTAGGGGATTATCGGAACAGATTCAGGCTATACTAGATAGCGCTGTGCCAACCGACGAAGCGTTGGTTGAGCAGGCTTCAACCTGCACGACCAGAAGCACGAGAAAGAAATAAAGCAGAGTTCGTAGAGAGAAGCACAAGGCGAACGGCAATCATTCCATCTAACATCGCAAGATAGGGTATATACCAATCCAAATTATAATAGTCCACATTGTAGATACGCTTCGCGCAGTTGTTTGTCGTTTATTGGAGAAGTTTGCAGTTCGGAGCAGCAGTTCTAATACGTGACCGAATGATAAAGCATCCTTAGCATTGAAAAGGATCTTAGCTTAATTACTTCGCTGCCACCTTTCGCGACAGCCTGATCGGCGAGCTCTTGTACACGACCTTCGACAGTTTGCCTTGTGGACGTCCACAGCAGAGGATTGACTACACTCCAACGCGCACCCATGTCGGTGCCAGGTCCACTACGGACGAACTTCAGCCCTCTAGAGCTGGAGTTTGTCGCCGAAGAAACGCTGGTCGAGATCATACCGAGCATCCGCTTACCACAGACGCGACTGCTGTCCGGCGTGAGTGATGATCGTGTATATACGAAGGTGATGATAGAATGCGGACAGCAGGAAGAGCTAAGACTTGCGCTTTATGCCGTTTATAGCGTCCTGTAGGACCATTTACTCCACCTAGTAAAGCCGAAGTGCCGCTATGGATGGCTGTCAATCTGAAAAAGAAGAAGAAGTGTCGAATAATACCACCACTGTGGCTGACTTTGGGTCAGTACAAGCGCCTGCAGGACAAGGAACGCAAATACTGATATCCTAGAGCCGCACAGAGAACTTGGAACTGATGCTTCGAGAGGAAACGCGCGGTGAAGCCTTTGCGCCACTGCCGTTTAACTACATGGAACTCTCAAGGATACTACTAGAGGCGTAAGCCAAGTTCAAGATATACCAGGACATTTCAGGCAACACAGATAAAGCTAAAGTATTTCTTTTCAACGTGCAGCGCGCCTGATGACATCCCTCATCCCGAGCGGATACGTTCTTTACTGAAAGATTTACGAGAAGTGCGGCAAGGCAAAGCGAGGGAGGGTATACAACATCTCAATCCTGTGGAACTGAATGTAAGTTCATGAAGATTGAGTTGGTAATACCACCTTGGATACTAATGCAAGGCTGAAATTCACAGGTTACGGGCTTCTCGCAAATGGAATTGAACGAGATTCGGCCTTTCTTCAGCTTAGCTTTCAAGCGCTTATTACAGCTTGACCCGCAAGAGACGGAACGGATAGAGGCGGCAGAGGATGAACCGGAAGAGTTGGAAGAAGCAGATCTAAAGGAAGATGACTTTGGCTATGGTGCGGCTTGATAGGCAACTCTCAGCTTTCTGCTAATTGAGACCACCAAGATCTTAACTATAGTGCCTCTGCGGCTTTTCAAACTGATCGTCGCAAGAAGTAGCAGTCCAATCAGTGACTCCTTGTTGTTGTAATGCCACACCTTACTAGCATTAGCCATGCTCATTCAATGACAGACAAGTCTTGCTCAGTATCTTTCGCCACAATCTCGATCAGGCTTCTGGCCGGCCTTGAGAAATTGCGAAGAAGTCCGACGACAGATCCGCTTTCGCTTTGTTGTTCTTCAGTCAAAGCTACACAGTCAGGACAGCTACAATGAGCAGTCAGCCGAATCAGAGAGACTTGAAGGTCGGAATCCTCGGTGCTACAGGTGGGTTCTGATTAGATACTGCAGTTGCACGCCCGATTGACCTTGGGTTTGACTCATTTACATACTGCTCTTTCAAACGCGACTTTGCATAATGGATGGTACTGGCATTTCTACGTGGATTAGGCACTGTCGGACAACGCTTCATTGTCCTTCTCTCCACACATCCATACTTCAAGATCCACGCTCTAGGAGCTTCAGCTCGTTCAGCTGGCCAAGCATATATCAAAGCTACAAAATGGAAACAACCTACGCCTATACCGCAATTCGTTCGTGATATGGTTGTAAAAGAATGCAAGAGTAGTGAATTCTCAGATTGTGATATCGTCTTTAGTGGATTGGATCATGATGTTGCCGGACCGATAGGTGAGGTTTGAGAGTCCTCTAACAACTACATACAATCGGGTTAATACTGACTGAAACGATATACTCTTGCGTACAACACTAAAACAGAGAAAGAGTTCGCAGAAGCTGAACTTGCAGTCTTCTCGAATGCAAAGAACTACAGAAGAGATCCTCTAGTCCCTCTTGTAGTCCCTCTCGTTAACCCTTCTCATTTCGACATCATCCCACATCAACGCTCACATCCTTCCAATTCATCTCTATTTCCCAAATCCCTAAAGAAAGGTTGCATTGTCGCCAATGCGAACTGTTCAACGACGGGTATCGTAGTACCTTTAAAAGCTTTAGAAGAAGCATTTGGACCTCTTGATAAGATCATCGTGAATACAATGCAAGCTATCTCAGGAGGTGGATATCCTGGTGTATCAAGTATGGATATTTTGGATAACGTCGTTCCATACATTGGAGGGGAAGAGGAAAAAATAGAATGGGAAACATCTAAAATTTTGGGTGGTTTGAATGACGAAAAGACAGAATTCGATTTGCACTCTACATCACCTATGAAGATTTCAGCAAGCTGTAATCGAGTACCTGTCTTGGATGGACATATGGAAGTAGTTTCCTGCTCATTCAAAAAGCAACCACCACCATCACCTGAACAATGTATCGAAGTATTGCGGAAGTTCACATGCGAAGCACAAGAATTAAACTGCCCATCAGCACCTAAGGAAGTCATCTATGTGCATGATGAACAGGATAGACCTCAACCTCGTTTGGACAGATATTATCAGAATGGAGCAGGCGTTAATGTGGGACGAGTGAGAGAGTGCCCTGTCCTGGATATCAAGTTTGTCGTTCTCAGTAACAACGTGTCCATCGGAGCGGCGACTAGCTCTATAATGAATGCCGAAATAGCAGTAGCGAAGGGATTCGTGTAGTTTAGTAGTTAGTAGACTGGTGTTGGCTTCTTGAGGTGCAAATCTTGATTGTCATCGAGTCTGAAGTTTAGAACTCCACTCCCGCTATCCAACGGCTCTAGGTTTTTTCAGATAGGACGCTTCGCATTTCCACACTCTCGCATCCAGATGAATATATTGTACATTGTGCCTCTGCTCGTGCATCTAATGATGTGACTCCAGAGCAGCTCGCTTCTCCTCTTCTGTAAACATTCTAGGTGGAATATTGCGTTCCCTGGAGGACAAGCAAGTGTTAGAGGGGCGCTGCTGCGGAACAGCTACTTATTGCGCTCACCATTTCGTTCCGTCTGGGAACATTGGTGCTGCAGATGATATGGCACAGTCAGTAAAGCCTGCTGTGAATTGTCGGCCACTGCGACGTTTGGCAATTAAAGCCAGAGCAGGTCCATCGCCGGTATATGCCTCAGCTTGCAGGCGCAACGTGGTCAAACTCACGTCTGTAAGGGTCTGGGTGCTTCAGTCTTGCAGCATCCTTCTCTACTTGCTGCAGCAGAGCAGCGACTCGTCTTGGATCCCGGACATCTCTGTGTTGCTCGAACATGGCTCTAATCTCGATGGCCTGGAAATGAAGCGGTCAGCTGGAGCGAACTCGACGGTGATAAGCACAATCACATGCACTCCTCACCTTGTTTCTCCAGATGTCCCGTCTGACATACCAGTCGAGCGAGTCCTTGAGTGCGCGGCGGTAAAGCGTCTGGCAGGATAGGACAGCCAGCTTGAGTACAGACGCCGCGCAGCTGCTCCACGGGCGGTCGCTCACCTTGACGTAGCTTCTGTGGGCAGCCGTGAATGGCTGGGTAGCTGCAACTGACATGTTTCGTAACTGCTGTCGATGTGTGCACAACTTGGAGTGAATCCAAGTCTCTTGCAGCTCTTGCTCTCGTCGACTTGAAGGCAATCGAGGAAGTTATACTGCACCGAAGATATGGGAAAGAAGAACAAGAAGAACAAGCGACAGAGAACAGACAGTGACTACAGCCATGCTAACGGACATGCTCGCTCTGGAAACGATATCGAAAATGCAGCTGGTCCAGATGGGATCATACCGAACGGCTTCACTATAGACTTTGACGATTTCCAAGATCATGTACGTCCGAAGAATCGCAACTCAAGCAGTAGACAGAATGGTGAGGAGGAGGAAGAGGATTCAACCCAACAAGCTCCTAGAGGCGGTCATGGGTCTCAGGTCCTTCCATACGTGACTCAATTGCCCGAAGACCATTCGGGCGAACCTGTCGATGGTCATGAATACCTTTATTTTGTCAGGTGGGTGACTGTCATTATCCTTTGAGCTTTAAGGTCTTCACACTGATTCCTAACGCTGTTTATCGCACTCGAACTGACTATGACAACCGCAGACGCGAAGCTGCGTCCCATCCTAGCGTTAAGACAGCAGAAGCTTTCATTAGAAGAGTCGATGAGGAATTGACGATGGAGGTAGCGGAAGCAAGCACATCTTCAGCGCCTGCACACAGACCAAGCCTTGAATGGAGATCATCCTTTCTATCGCGATTTTCCAATATGCGACAGGTGAGTGAGGGCTTCTAGCGCAATCAAGATCACCGCTCTGACGTCCAAGCACCTTACATTGTCAGGTAATGGCCTCTTCGTCTTCACAGCCAAGCTCGAGTGATGTACCATCGCACTACTTGCCTATCCCATCTGCTCAAGACGAATCCTCATGGAGGACATATATCAACGGCAGAAAAGGCAAAGGCCGAGCTGTGAAGGAGGTGGAAACGACGGAACGAGCATCCCTGTCAATTCCAATATCAACAACCTCGATAGAAGCGCTTCCGCATCCTCCGCACGATGTCACTATGGATGGCGAACCCGATGCTTCACCTGTAGCCGATGCTGCTGCAGGAAACAATAGTACTACCGCATCACACGAAGAAAAGATTGTCTGGACAGATCCTAGACCTCCAATACCGACGTTAATGCGAGCTTTGGATCATGTGAGCTCTTGTGCGACAACACATATACCGCCAATTACATCTGATGACTTTCTATTTCCCATCGATCTAGTACACTATGATCTCATTACTTGAGCATTTTGAAATATGGCTTAGCGATCGTCTTGAAGAGATCACAAATGCATACACTCCTTCGACGCTCTTTATACCTCCATCAATGACGCGGAAAAAGAAGAAACCTGCTATCATCACCACAGCAGTCTCTGCTGAACCTACCGCCCTCGCACCTACATCCGCAATACCCGCTGTACCAGCATCACGTGAACCAATTCTGCCAACTACCCCACTTATCTTGACTCCGTTAGACTCGCAATGGATCTTCTCACTCTTGACAGTCTTGGATCCACTCTTATCATCGGGCGAAATATCGATTCTGAGAGGCTTAGCAAGAACCTGCCAAGAAATCGCACATTTCACTTGGACAGAACAGCAGAAATGGCTTGGTAAAGGTGCGCAAGAGAGTGAATTGAGTAAATATACTGAAAGCATAGCCGGATGCTGGATGATCATAGCTGCGATATGGGAGATTTGGGGGCAGCGTGACTTGTGGGAAGCATAAATGCAGGAGCATGACGCAAAGCCACGAGCTCGCACTATCTTCTTTCAGAGAGCAAACGATAAAACTGAAATTCTATGAATTGCATGCGACAGTATCACATGTCGTTTGAATAGGACAACAATGTAGCATAGTATTATGGGGAAAGGAATGACAGTGGAGTATTGGATTCTTCTACAGACGATATTTGAAGAACTGATTCTATGGTCGTATGCAATGCCGATTAAATTCTAACCGTTACTTCGGAAGGTAAACTGCTAGTACAGGATTTCACCTGGTTTACCTTTTATCGTGTATTTCACTGAACCTTGATAGTACTCTTGACGGGCGCTTCATACTTTGAGAAATAATGTGCCAGATCAAGTTTGAACGCAACTCTGATAATAGCCAAAGCAGCAAGGAAGGGGAGGAGCATAGTAGTGAGTAGGAACTCAAGCCAATATGTTGAAGGTCGTCTGATCTGATTCAATGGCTCTGTCTTGGAGACTTTTGATTCGTATGGGCTGCCTGAAAGTTTCCAAGGGATAGCCATACCAAGGTCATTCAGGATTTGTTCGGAGGCTGCAAGAAAAGACGATGTTTAACGACTGTTTGAAGCAGATGAGATGAGATGAGCGGCAGCGCAGGAAGCTTACTGAGTTTAGCACCGCACACGACAACAGGCACGCCAGTTCCAGGATGTGTAGATGCACCAACGAAATACAGTTTCTTCATAATGAAATACAATCAGCCTCACGGTCATCAGTATGGATTGAGTACTTTGGGTACGACCCACCTTGATAGTGTCATGCACCAATCTAGGTCTCAAGCATAAAACCTGCAGTATATTATGAGACAATCCCAAAATCGATCCTTTGTAAAGATTAAGATTATCTCTCCAAGTCATAGGTGTATTAACGACTTCAGTCTGAATGAGACTTGAGAAATCACGACCTTGAAGATCAAGTTCATTTCCGAATTTTTCAGTAAGCTTACGAATGACTTCATGTTTTGCTCTTTCGATAATACCAGGCCAATCTTGACTTGAAGTTGTTTTGCCTGACTTCTTCTCAACGTTGATGCTATCTCCATTGGCATGTCCGTTAGCGTATCCGTTCGCGTGTCCATTTGCATGTCCATTTGCGTGACCGTTGGCATGTCCGTTCATTTCGGATTTTGGCTTGGATTCTAGCAGATGGCCGACGGGCACCAGTACAACGAGTGTTTCCTTTCCTTCAGGGGCGGCGGTAGGATCAACTCTCGAAGGGACATTGACGTCTAGAGGGAAACAAAACAATATTGTCAACTCCATTATCAAATTGGGGGGGGGGGGGGGGGGGCGGGCCGGGCGGGGGGGGGCGCGGGGGGCGGGGAGGCCGGGGCGGGGGGACCAGGCGTGGCGGGGAGGCGGG
>JAKLNA010000009.1:0-99364 GCA_022813105.1 Cystobasidium onofrii | reverse complement strand
TACAACGTGTGTTTCCTTTCCTTCCGGGGGGGGGGTAGGATAAAAACTGGTAGGGAAATTGACGTCTATGGGGAAAAAAAAAAATTTTGTCAACTCCATTATCAAATTAACCCCCCCCCCCCCCCCCCCCAAAGGGCGAAGAGGTAAAACAGTGATGCATCCAAAGCTTACAGAAACTAGGTTCCTCAGGTAAGCTATACTCATCAAAAATTTTATCAAAACTCTCCTTATATTTTTCCGCCAAGAAAATATTATGAGTTTCTAAGCCATTGACTTTTCTATCTAAACCCCAATAAAAAGAGATTGAAGAACAAGTTAATTTAGGATTTTTTAATAAAGATTTTGAATATTTTGTTTGTGGTAATAAATTTTCATATGCCCATAATAAATCTGCATTACAAACTACTAAATCTGCCTCTATAAATTCTCCTGTTTTTTCTAAAGTTACTCCTGTTGCTGTTTTACCATCTGCACTTTGTGAAATTGATGATACGGGACTGTTGTAATGAAACGTAGCGCCGTATTTCTCGGTTGCTATGCGTTCAAGCGACTCGACGACTTTATGGTAGCCTCCAACGGGATACCAGATTCTATAAAACGCACAAGAGACTCAGCTGACATCGCGTGGGACTTGTCGGATCAATAGTTGAGCTTACCCTTGCGCCAGTTCGGTATACTGTAGGAGGTTGTACGTAGCGGGTGAATCGTATGGTGACATTCCGACTGGAAAAGCCAGAATTAGCCATGAACATGCTGCAGATATACTGCAGTTCCTGGAATATTTAACAACTCACGATACATAGATGAGAATGAGAAGGCTCTTCTCATTCTTTCCGTCCAGAAGTAATTCGAAGCGCGTCTATACAGCTTGTCGAAAACGTGCAGCTTTTCAGCCATGCTGTGCGATGATAACCCAATGACAGTCAGTTCCGGTGCCAGTACTCAGATTCGTCAAACATGGTAGAACCGCTTACAATAGGTAAGGGAGCGAGAGGAGAGACCAAATATCTGGGAAATTGCGATGCAATACTTCTTTCACGGAGACCTCATAATGAATATGACTCTAAAGCATGTGCGAAACATAGCACGTTAAGTGAGTACAGACATAGGTTAAAAAGTCAGCTTGTGACTAAAAAGCCCGCTGCTTTCATGAACCCACCTCATTCATAAAATCTAAAAATCTCGCCCAACCATCTTTACCTTCCCATTTTTCAATTTCCAATTTCATTTTAGTCATATCAGTAGATAATTCAACTTTTTCACCATCATGATAATGTAAAACATAATTTGGATCACATTTAATTAGTTTATACCAATCTGCTATTTTCTCTTCTAAATCTTCAAACATTTCTTCGAATATTTCCTGTATTTTCAAGATTTACATACATCGTTTTCAGTAGTTCCAAATCGAGTAATTGCGTTGGTGATGAATAAATCCGATATGTCGGGAAAGTTGAGAAAGTAACGTTGACGTTGACATATTGCGCGCCACATCGATTCGGTTCGACCGAGAGACGGGTGCGAAGGTAAGTGTGTGCAATGTGATTATGATAGACGAGCGCAAAATCCCGAGAGTAGGCGAAGTCAGAATATTCATGCAAAGGGAATGAAGTGAAGTAGAGATCACAAGCTTCGTCAGTTATGCGACGGATACTTTACCATACATCCTCATTCTACAGCAACTTACCGGCATGAGGTAGAAGCTCGGACCCTGGTCGAATCTGAAGCCATCTTTATGGATGAGAGAGCATCTTCCACCAGAGTAGTCATTCTTCTCGAGCAGAGTGACCTGCAGACCAGCTTTTGCCAGACGAGCAGCAGTGGCTACACCACCGATTCCAGCACCTGGTTGACGACGAGCGGTTGACGACACTTCAGTATGGGCAGTCTTCTGGAATGATAGACTTGAAAGATGAGCGTACCGATGATAACGACATGCTTCTTGCCGTCCTTTCCCTGTCCTTTGGCATCTACCATCTTCTTGACTTCACACACAGCGATCGCCTGTCAAGTCCTTGAGCGAAGCTTGCCTTGGCTGGTCGAGGCGGACTTGTAATGTAGCGAGGAGCAGGTGACGGCTGGAGTGAGAGGTAGGTGGTGGTTCAGTCCTACGAAGAGCTACCAATACTACTATCAGGGAATGCGAATCAGAACAGAGAGTCAAATACCCAAGTAATGAACGATTTCACGGAACACACTCTGGATCGAAGAAGGCAATCGGAGATCGAAGTGCACGTGCCAGAATTCACTTAGAATGATATATCATATCGCACCTCATTGCAGGCATACTGCTAGCAGGCTACTGTCAGGCTGGAGGGGCTATTCAGCTGGCACTAAGATGTGTGTCCTGATTGGAGATCTCACTTTGCAGTACGGTTCTGCGAATACATGGCTTATTGCATGCAGATCCAGTGTGACTGAAAAGCCAATCGAGCATCGTCAGGCACATAGCATATCTATCAAGAAACAGCAACAGCAGCATCAGTCGACATGGATAGTGCAACGCTGACTATGTTCTGTCTACCCCTCGCTCACCCTCCATCCGGTCGCGTCTTTGTCCATCTCATCATCCCAAGCCACCACCATGCTGCGATACGATCAAATTTGCAGAATGTCCTTGTGTCCTTCAGCCTCTTCCTCTCTTTTCTTCTCTTCAGACAACGACGAACAACCGACCATCTCCCATGCCTTGTTACAAGGGAATGGGGCTGCACAGACTCGATATACGTCCAGTATAGACCTCACTCTGGGCGGGTTCGAGTCGGGTCATTCGTCCAGAGCAGTTCTTCCTTTCGGGGGGAACGGATTTGCTGGGCAAAGGTGCACTGTAGCGAGCGCGCTATGTTCTTGTAACGTTGCCGCTTTCCACGCTCAATAAGCCCCTTAATCAGCATTTACGACATTTCTTTTCAGTCTGTTCATACTTGCATTGTGGTGTACCGTTCTTGGGTAACTGCTGTTTGTTGTATAGCAGCCCTTTGGCTCATCTCTGTATCATATGGTGGAAATGCATAACTAGATTTCATGAATTCGAAGCATTGTCAGGGTATCACAAGCACCCTTACTCGTTCATTACGATGAATGTCGCGTCCCTCTCTGCTTCGGACGCAGTCATCAAAGCCGAAAAATTGCCAGAAAAACTGATAGGAGACGATATTCTCTGACATTAGAGAAGCTGCGAGGGGTGACCCGGAGAGGAAAGTTATTCGATGCTAAAGATCGCGCATCAATAAGATGTTTATATTGACTACATTCAGCTGATACTGGACAAGTCAAAACAACCAATTGACCCTCTTCAAGTAATGTGATTCAAAAACGGTCTTTGATAATGGAATACTAGCCTCTCACACAGCAAGCTTCGAGCTGGATCTCTTAGCAAGGGTAGAGTGAAAGACTTCAATAGCGCAAAGATCATATGGCAATGTAGCTGTATATCATAAGAATGAACGCGTCATGAGAGAGAAGAAGGGAACTAACTCTTTGAATTATCATGTTCGTGCACAGGACAGAGTAATAGAGAAACAACTTCTTCTTGTAAATTATACATACACATACATAGGAATCATTACATCTAAATGGACTGACTGCTTCGGTGTGAAAGGCTGTTTTGCAGAAAATATATGTTCCGGCATTTTTACAACTCATGGGGTGGAATAGAGGCAGGCAGGACTTTTCATGAAGCCTGATGGAAAAGAAAATTCTTGCAATAAGATATAGTAAAACGACTTCTTCATGATAAAAAGCTTCTTTTGGTTGCACTATCTTACGTATGTCTTTTTCGGTCGGAAGGGTGTTTGGTAGATGTTGGTGTTTGAGTTTTGGAAGGATAAAGAGAGAGGGAGAGATTGGAATCTTGCATTTGCGGTTCTGTTATGCTAGATTTCCGGATGCTATACTTCAACTTCTCGCCTTGCTTCTCGATTCTCACGTTATGTGGATCTCCTCCTTCTTTCCTTCTCAAGCACCATTAACACCAGTAAGAGAGTTTTTAATATTAGTAAGAATTATTTGTACTTCGTTACTTTTTTTAACGAAAGAATACTCAAAGAATCCATCTTCTTTAATAATTTGGACAAAAGTTGAAATAACACCAAAAGGATGGGGTCTATGAGCAACTAATTTTTCAAGTAATACTCTAACAATTTGTTCTTTGGTATATTCTTTAGTTTGTTTGTCTTGGAATGTGGTTATGAACCAGTTGCTGAACCAATTACTGTGAGAGTTGGGATAGCGAAGATGCATTGCCATGCTGTTTAGGACTAGGTAGGAAGCTGCAAGACACGAGACGCACCCGAAGGATTATTGTTAGTCCCCGTCTAATGAGTCATGCACAGTTTTGAATAGTAAGACACCCACCTTCTGGCTCAAGCTCCTCAACAAGGTTGCGCAGGAAGACTGCTCCAGTAGCAGTAGCATCGAACTTGACAGCACCGTTCTGAGCCTTGTTCCGACCAGTAACATAGCTCGCAATAAACATAACGACAGAATTGATAAGCTGTACGTTATACTTCGACTCCATGACGGCCTGTCTTGCTTCTGGCAAGATGAGTTGCTCTGCGATTCCACTACTAGCGCCTCTTTCCAAGTTACCATTTGCACGTTGAAGCACCTTCTCCAAAGTAGATCGAAGATCGGGATAGCTTGTCAAAGCATTTGTAAAGTCCGATAGAACAGTAGGAGCAATATTGTAATCTGCTAGGTCGCTCTCGACATTCTTGATTCTGAGCGGGTCCGGTAAGTTGATGCTGAGTGGGAAAGCGGAAGAGATGAGGTTGTGAAGCTGAGTGCAGCTGGTCGGTATGGCATCCGAGATGGAGTAATAATATACCGTAAGGAATTCTGGGAAGTCGTGTAAGAGAACAAGTATGATCCGGACTGTTCCTAGATAAATAGCTCGAGTAGTTTCTGCCATTTCTCCCTTTCTGATGAAAGGAGCGAGGAAGCGTAGTAGCGATATGATCAATCTATGGAAAGACGACCATCCTTCTCTATCTTTCATGTTCAGCAGTTTCGGCATGAACAAGCGATGAGAGATCAAAGCCATCCAGGAGAAGGTAAAGCCAGAGAAGAAGAGTGGCTGTAGCGTATTAATGGAATGGCTGAGTGCTACCAGGATTTGATAGTATGCTGTACCCAAGTGAACCTCGATCTGGTTGAGATTGCTCAACAAGCTGGAGAAGAAGCGGTAGAAAGGCTTCTGCTGGAAGTGAGGACCGAGCTCTTCATGCGATTGTGCAAGAACAAGCACGACAATCGATAGAACTTTGGTCATATAGCTGTGGAGGGAAGGTGTTTATTCAGCGCTCTGTTCATCCGGCTGGCGATGCGGTAAATACTCACTGAACCTTGGCCTGATCGTTATTCTTGTTTTGAGGATCAGCATGATATTTGATCATAAAGGTAATGAGCTTCGCAAAAGCATCGACAGGCTGGAATAATCCAGTTGCAGGAGTACCTCCGTTTGCCTTGTGCTTGATGTAAGATTCTACGCTGACTTCAGCGCAGACTCTGAAAAAGAGGGAAGAAATCTCCTCGCCCTTCAAGATACCTTGGTTTTGTAGCTGAACAACGAACTCGACGAAGGCCTTCTCGATTTGATAGGATTGCTGGTAGATACGGACCCATTCGACAAAGCACATTGTAAGCTGCTCTCGAATAGCCTGATCATCTAGCTGGCTCTTGTTCGCAGCGTCGACGCTTGCACTCTTGCGTAGGTCATCAAGCAAAGCTGGTGCACTGCAGGAATGATCAAATGTCACATGTCAGCAGGCTGTTATCTACGAGAGTGAAGTTGTTTCGCTTACAGATCGCCTCCCTTGCCAGACTGAACAGCTTGCGCAAGCGCTCGAAGAGAGTGCGAGAAATGCTCTCTTGAGGCGATGGGTCGTTCAGTTAAGAGACATTCGCGAGCCAATTGAGCAGCAAAATTGACGACCGTTGGTCGGAATTCGCGCATGATGAATTTGGCTAGCTGCGCATCATACTCGCTAACGCTGATGAAGCCTGATTCAAGAAGCAGAGTTGTGACAGGAACGTTGAACTTGCGCTGCAGTGCAGGTCATGTCAGTGATGTACGGTCCGTTTTTCAACTGACTAGAACATACCTCATCAGGAGCATAGATAAGCCATGCAGTAACCTCCTTTGCAATCTTAGTTGCAACATCGCACAAGCGTTGAAGGAGAATAATGAAAACCTCTCGAGCAAGCTGTGTCTCGCTTCGGTAAAGATGCTGAACAACCTTCTGACTGAATGTCAGGGTGGTGTCATCCTTGGCGAAGGACTTGGAAGCCACAACCGGAATCTGGCGCAGAATGCGATGTACTTCGTGATCAGGTGTAAGCTTGGTGATTGCGTCCATGCCAGCTGCTTCTGCACTTGCTAGAGCCTTGTCAAGATCGCTGACAAGCTGGCTGAAGATCTCTGATGATTGCTGGGCTGTCAATAGACCACCTGGTGCTTGACCGTCGTAGTCTACTTCTCGACTGGCCGGAACTGCCTGCTGGTCATTTTCTTCGTTGCCTGCTTCTTCAGTTCGAAGGAAAGCCGACAATGGGCGTCTGCCAAAGTCCTCGTATACTCGCATTTGACTGGGTTGCAAACCTCCGAGCTTCAATCGGAGAGGATCAGGTAACATACCAGAGTAATGGGAGGCTGCCATAGCTGCGGTATCCCAGAATGCTTGCGTTGAGCGCTCTCTGTGCTTAAGGCGGGTCATGTATGCAGGTGCGAGTGCTTCATCGACTTCGACAACTGCCTTGTCCATCGCAACTTTCTCCACTACTGAGCAGGCGAGCTCCAGATTGTCATTGGCAATGATAATAATAGCCTGTTCAGGCAGGTTTTGCTCGGAGAAGCCATTCTGTAGCATAAGAGTCTTGATGTGGGCCACGATGCTCATACGCAGAGGCTCCTTGCAGGTGACTAATGCAAGGCTGCCAGCTAGATTCTGAACCATAAGATGGGCAGCTTGGCGCATTTGATCCTCGTTGCCTTCCATTGCGAAATCTTTTATGGTCAACTCTCTAGTAGAGATACCAGCGATAGTAACAGAGCGCTCAACGACGGGAGCGATGATCTACCAGGAGAGAGCGGGATCAGCTAATGCGCACTGCCAATTACAGTTCTGAATGCTCATCTCTATGACTCACCTCGCGCACAGCCCGATCAATGCCCAGCTGAACGAGCTTTCTAAGGGTACCATTGGAGGAGAATGCAGATACTTGAGGGGAGAACGAGAGGTATTGAGGAACAATAGCAAGAGCCGCTGTGATTGCGTCTGCGAGAGCCAGGGAATAGCCTGCTGCTCCACCTGATCCCGCAGCTCCAAGGAGGGACAACCCAGCTGGAGGCTGAGGGAGGCGACCGGGCTGCGCAGGTTGAGAGCCAGCCTCAGTTGTTGTGGCAGTACCGGCTTGCTGCAAGCTATTGAGAGCGTTCTTCTCTAGATCTTGCACGATAGCCGAGCCTGCTTCGGCTGTCAAAATGTCCTTGGGTGGACGATCTCGTAAAATTGTAGTGGGCTGAACGTCTTTCAGATCAACGTTGAGGTTCTTGCAGAGTACTTCTATCTCGAATTTCAAATTAAGCTTGAGTTCAGCAAACTGATATAGCTCGACTAGAAGACGAAGGATAGCCATCAACCAAGGATTGGGCGGCTTGAAGATACGAGATTTAGCACATTGTTCGAGAACCTTGCACACGAAAGGAATAGCCACAATGAGACGGTTCGAATCGTATCCCTCTATGAGGAGATCTTTAAAAGACACATTCTTATGCTTGATAGGCTTGTTCTTCGCCAAAGTCAATGCTCCAAGCCAGGAACCTAGATTTTTCAGCAGAGTTCGCTGATTGCTAGACTGTATGGTTTGCTCAGAATTCAACAATTCCTCTGCTCGAATTAGGGTCTCTTGTAGGATTTCCTTGAAGAGCAGCTTAAATCCTAGTGCATCGAGGAACTGCATGTATAGAGCATGGTTGTTCGGCTCAATGCTGATCCGCTGGTCTACAAGGTAGTTGGCGAACCACCGGAAGTAGACTTCTTCAATCGTGCCTTCGACATCGCTGACTTTAGACTCAAGGTTTGTAGGGGCAAGATTGTTGATGGAGAATAGAATCTTGTCGGACACGGCCTCAGGAGGGTCCTGTATAGTGCCTCTCTCCCGAGCTGAAAGATCCGGTTTGAGTGCAGTGAAAGTCTTGGGTTGTTCAGGCTCTGCATCGGCGCCTTTCCCTTCAACATCTGGGAGTCCGTTCTCTGTCGCCTCTGGAGCGCTGAGTGCTTGTCGTGCGACCGCAGCTATATCTGGATGCGTCTGTGCTAGATGTGGGATGTTGAGAATAGCTTGAGCAAGGGAAGGCCATTCATGTAGTCTAGGAAGGAAGCGCGATAAAGCTTGCACGCCAAATCTGAACCAGTTTGATTCGGCTGGATAGCGCAAAGCATCAAGTACGTATCGCACGGCGATGCCCAGAGGAATGTAATCAATGAGGTGATCCCGAATGAGCGAGCCAAAGAGGAAGGCGGTGAGGGTAAGCTCTTGCTGGGGATAAGTTGCGAAGAACCTATATTCATCGAAGAGTCCGTGTAGGAAGCAAGCCAAAAATTCATGATCGTGAACGTTGTCCGATTCTTTGGCACGCTGTAAAAGGGCAACGACGTTGTCCACGCTGATTTCTTGATCATACATTCTCTTGTAGAATGCATCTACTTCCGACTCGATGTCAGGCGTAAAACTAGTAACGTTGATGCCTGGTTCTTGTTCTGCACCCGGTGCAAAATTCATGAGACGCGGGTGCAATTGCAGGCACTGCGTACGGACTTCCTTGAAGAGTTCAATCTCTTCAGGGCCAAAGATTTCGTGGCTAAGCGAGTCATAGACGTAATTCTGTTAGCAACTGCTTTCTCTATTTGTTAGGCACTTCAGCCAGCTTACTGGGACCTCAAAGCTCTCAAGAACGTAGCGATAATGGGAGCGGTGATGCTAACCGTACTAGGTCCCGATCCCTGTTGGACAGCTTGATCTTGACGACTGAGGTCATGTCTGACTTTATGACCGACAAAGTCCAAGGCAGCACGAACAAAAGTACTTCCATCGCCTGTGATTGCGTTCTCTAGCCATATTTCAAGGTCGATGTATTCCTGTTGAGCAGCATAACAAGCTGCATCAAGAGCGAAAAAGTCCGTGTTCTGCTGTAATAAATCTGCGAGCATTCCGAAGTCATGAGCGATATCGACAACTCTTCCAATGTCGAGCCTGATCCAAAACATTCTACATCAGCATAAAGGGACGAAGATCTTCGAATAGGCAAAATGCAACCTCGACGCACTCGTTATCACGGTATCTAATGCCCAAAAAGTCGCGAAGCTCCTGACGCTGCGTTCGCGAAAGTTCGTAGAAGACAAGGTATGCGCTACTTAGCTCAGTGTATCGGCTGAAGAAGTGATTGTAAAGGGAGTTGAGGTGTTGTTTGACGAAGTCCGACTTCTACGATTAGCAAGGTGTAGTCAAAATCAGTACAGCTGAATTTAAATCGTTAAGCAGATAGCTCCACGAACCTGCTCAAACGGTGCTAGACTTAGCACGACCAGCTCAGGGGCTTGTTGAAGACCGACTTCAAACAGATATTTTGCCAATGGGGACAAAGCACTTTCTTGTTGAATTGATGAAGATGAATCAGACTGCAATAAAGCAGGTACAAGCCTTTTGGTGTTCCAGAATAGAGTTTCAGATTGCCCTGCTTGAGAAGTGATTGCAGTTTTAACATTCATAGGAATGGAAGTCTCAATGAGATTAGATGAAATATCTTGAGAGTCTATAGTTTTCTCGTCTTCGGGTAATGAAGCGAAAGAACTGTTCAGAGATGGAGTAGTGATAAGTACTCTAAGAGCTGTAAGCTGGTATTCCTGTTCTTTATATTTAGCGAATAGACCATCCAGATTTGAGAAGCCTTCACCGCCAGCTTTCACTGTGAATAAGCTACTGAAGAAAGCTGTATCTTCGAACCCAAAAGTAGGTTGGTAGCTTGTACTTTCGATATCTCCACTTGTAATGAGGAGTTGAATGATCTGATCCCAACGAGGCGGTGAAGCTCCTCTTGAGTGTGCAATAGCATCGACAGCTTCGATGAATGAAGGTCCTGAGAGATTTGTTGTGCTTCCAACTTGGCTTACAATCTCTTCTAGCAATTCCGCGACCTGCTGTTCTAAAGATCTGGAAGATTCAGACGCCAGTGCACCGGCATGTTCGATGACAGCTTGGATGAGTTGGGAGGAATTGTTCTCTGGGGTAGGGATAAGAACATAGAGCAGTTCTCGTGCGTATGTTTTGAGTGAACCGGATGATGATGAAGGATAATGGAGGTGAGATACTGCCTTTGTGAAGATATTGGTCGCTACTGCATGTCCAAAGACAGAGTCGATAGCAGCGCACAATTGCCTTGGTTCTTCGGTGCTACTGAAAATAGGTATTCCATCACTTCCAGTTCCATAGTAAGCTGAACCATCATCTTTTACAGATATATTTTCCACTACCAAAGCTACGACTTTTGCAGCTTGAGCTTCTGTCAATTGAGCTGATTCCAATTCCACAATGAATGCATCGAAAGCTTCGTATCGCAGTGCTTGCGCTGCCAATTTACCAATTGAGCGTCTCTTGTTCGATACTGCAGGTCCATTGGATCGCATCCCATATGTATCATCCGGTAAAGAAAGTCTAACGAGTTCGAGATTGAGCAAGCCTTTCTCAAAAGCGGATAAAGAGAGACGATCTATGAGAGAAGTAATATCTAGAGACTTGAAGATATCACTAGTTGATGCTGACGGGTCATTAAGACCTGATAGAATAGCCGACACAAACTTGTCGACTTGGAGTGGATCTCTAATGAGTCTTTTGCTTTCTTGTGACAGTAGACGGAGATAGAGTGGGACTTGAGCTGGTGCGGGTGCAGCACTTGTAGGCGATAGTACGCTAGAAGGGTTCGTAGAGGATGATCCTGTTGCATTGCCATTTGCGCTTGAAGAGTTGGAAGAGGTTGAAGATGTAGACGAAGAGGCGCATGACAGGATAAGACGGCGAAGGAAGTGGTTCTGGGCTTCTGTGCCATTTTGTTCGATGAGCTGTTTACAACAGACAATTATATGTAGAACAAGCAATCATCGCGTTTCGTGTTTCCGCCCAGAGCGAGATCGAAATTCGCAGTTGGCCGGAGGGGCAGTTGAGGGCGAGAAGCAGCCAGAATGAAGCGGACAAAGATGGGCGAGTTTAGCAGACGGGGATAACAATGATGATGATCAGCATAAGCTATCGGAAGGAACGAAAGAATGAAACTAACCTGAGCAATATCTTGCTTGTTCTTTGTAAAGTTCTCATCTGTCAAAGTAGAGAGCAAGAAGCTAATCTGAGCTTTTACGATAGTAATTAACGACGATGATGATGAATTATTGGGTGTGGACAGAGAAGGGGAGTGCGTTCCAGATAAACCCGGTGGTGCGCCTGACATGCTTGAAACTGAACGGTGCGACATTGAAGCTTGCCGTCGCCCTCCTGCTCCTGCAGTTGCAGTTGCGCTCGATGATCCGTCGTTCCCAGTTCCCTCGTTGCTAACGCTGCCACCTCCGAGTCCTGGAGGCAGTCCACCACTCATAAGAAGGAGTCTTGGGTAGGGTAGGCCTTATCTGATTGTGCGTGCCGCGCTTCCTACTGCTCGCAGTCCTCTAGCTTCACTGCCGCTGCTGCTGCTGCTGTCTTGATGATCCGGGTAGAGATGCTTGGGCGAGTCTTGCAGGACATTGTACGGTCGCTATTCTGAAGGGCAGGTTTCTAGAAGAATAGACGAGTAGAGGACTATCGTATGTCGAGGCTCGCTGTTGACCCTTTCTCCCCAGCTCTACTCCGCCATCCTCGAGTCCTCCGCTTGTTCACTGTGTTGGGCGGGAGACAGAAGGCGACGAGACTCGTCCAGTGGAAGAAAGACCGAGAGAGAGAGGACTAGGGATTTTGAAGTGGTGGACATTCGACGATAGGCAAGTAAGTACAGGTCAGTAGTACAGCATAAGAGACGAGTATTCTGGCCGAAGTTCCTCGGTTAGAATGCTTAGATACCCTGTGTGCATGGCTATCGGACTCGTCCAATGCGACACGTCTTGCATATAAAGACGATCGCGCGAATGCAATACTATCACAACGACAACGACAGCGACAGCGACACTGTCTGCCCGATATAACGCTACACAGGGACTGAGATACTGCGAAGAGAAAAGATGTGATACTATTTCGTTTCCGACTTGTTCTCCAGCTCATCCATTCTCGCCAGACCTTCTACTAGATCGTCCATCACATCCCTCGGTTTGTCTTCTGCTTGAGCGCTGGTTGTAGTTTGTCCAGGTGAAGTAGACAATGTATCTGTCAGAGGAACCTGACTCTTCCTCGTAGGTTCTAATATCCCAGTCTTCTTGTGCTTCTCTTCGAGATCGCTAGTAATTGAAGATCCCACTTCGGTTACGCCATCATCATCCTCAGGAGGTTCATATCCAGGCGCTACTTTCCTAAGAGCTTCTTTCCTCTTTCTAGTCTTCTCTTCTTCTCGTTCCTGTAAGAATTTTAACCTTGTTTCATGTTCAGAATGAAGTTTAGCTATTCTATCGTGATGTGACTTGTGAGGTGGTTGCGGATGAAGTACGAAGTCTTCCAGTGTATATGGGTACACGAACTGCAATGTACGATACTCAGTCAGTTCAACCTTCAATGCGCTTGTCAGGGAGGATCATGAACGAACATAAGCTGATATATCGTCTGGTAGGGGATGTATATCAGGCGGTAGTGTCACCTAGCCATGAGTCGGAGTATGGAATCATTATTAGCACCATGGCTGGGCAGTAAAGCGAATGGAGAGCTCAGATGTACAGGGGATGGTGTCCATGTTGCAGGTGAGCGCATGAGCGGTACAAAGTCGACCAGTGAACTTGAAGGGTGTGATGGTTCGGCTATAGGCATGGCCGTCTGTTATCAGCGTATCCATACTGAAGACACACTTCTGGTCCAATGTCTGTCAGGATTTGCCGACTCACTCATGGTGGTTACATGAACTACAGACAGTGCTAGAGTGCCAGAAGAGTGATAGGCAATTGAACTGCTACTGAAGCAAGTCATCCAAGTCGGGGGATAGCAGGACTGTGATCGACCGCCACCTACCAGCCGAACCGACTCTACACGGCGACGCACTTGCTCTATGTCAAGAAGGTGTATGGATATGGCCTAAGATCAGAGAATATAGGATGACAATGATCCCAAATCTCCGTATTTACACTGAAATCAATGAACCGCAAGGGATTGTAAGAGGCGCTCTCGTCGTCTACACACACCCCGGATGGAGTCGTCCATATCCACAGAAGCAATATAAGCCACAAGCGTTGCAAGGGTTTCAGGGTTTTAGGGTTCTAGTAGGCTACAGAGTCGAAGGATGACATTGCACGCACCATTGCGGCATAATACTGCCATCTAGATTCCGAAAGCCAACACTTACAAGTTTACGCCTTCTGTGTCAGTTCAACACAGGATGGTAACCTTCATGCGACTAATTGATTCATAGAAAAATGACAAATGATGTCAGGGCTGACGCTCTCCATACTCTCACTACCGTAGTCTGTCATACTGCCATGGGCTTACATGCTGCCATTCTAAAAGATGCCTCTACAAGTCACGTGCAGATGAACCTGGCCCACCCTCTCCAACAAAGAATGCGTTCGAACGAGGTGGAAGTCGGCGACGGTGGCGTTGTTCCTTTGGGGCCTGGCAGGACCTGGTCAATGTAGGGCAAGGCACTCAGTCAGGTCGGTCAGTCGCAGCAGTGATGCTTGCAATGCAGACAAACATTACTAATCTACAATACTGCTCCAGGCCATTCTGGTGAATGCTCAGCTCTTCCAGTCCTCCCTCGAACATTCTCTGCCTGCAGAAAGTTGCTCGAAAGTTCCACGCGTCATCCCACTCTGGCCTATTTAAATTTCACACCGACACTGCACGAGCTGGCTTTTCTCTCTTCCTACCACACATACATTTCACTGCAAGTGTTATACTCGTTGCATCCCTTACTATAGCGGATATCCATCACACACTCCATACCCTCCCCATCCCTCCTATAATTCATCATGCCTAAAGCTAGTGAGTACCGCTTTTCCTCGCTGGATTGACTTACATGACGCCCCCGCTTGCCCACTCTACTCTGCTTTTTATGCAAGTAGAAGAGAGCTAGCGAGGGTGTCTGTAGTTCTCTCAGCTTGTCCCCCATAGGCACATACTGACTCATATTCTTACTCCTCAGTCGGTGTCGATTTGGGTACCACCTACTCCTGCGTCGGTGTCTGGCAAAATGACCGTGTCGAAATCATCGCCAACGACCAGGGAAACAGAACAACTCCTTCATATGTCGCTTTCACAGACACTGAGCGTCTCATCGGTGATGCCGCCAAGAATCAAGTCGCCATGAACCCCCACAACACAGTCTTCGATGCCAAGCGACTCATTGGACGAAAGTTCACTGATGCCGAAGTCCAGGCTGACATGAAGGTGAGTTGGATCACGTGCAAGCACGAGCATGAAGACACCAATACTGACATACTGTTCTTCGATATCACTACAGCACTGGCCATTCAAGGTCAAGGCCGACTCTGCCGGCAAGCCTGTCATTGAAGTTGAATACAAGGGCGAGAGCAAGACCTTCCAGCCAGAAGAGATCTCCGCCATGGTTCTGCTCAAGATGAGAGAGACTGCTGAAGCTTTCCTCGGTGGAAGCGTCACCCAAGCCGTCGTTACTGTTCCTGCTTACTTCAACGACTCTCAGCGTCAAGCTACCAAGGATGCCGGTACCATTGCTGGTCTCCAGGTTCTCCGAATCATCAACGAGCCTACCGCCGCTGCTATCGCTTACGGTCTAGACAAGAAGGGTGACACAGGCGAGAAGAACGTCCTCATTTTCGATCTTGGTGGTGGTACTTTCGATGTCTCCCTACTTACAATTGAGGAAGGTATTTTCGAAGTCAAGGCCACAGCTGGTGACACACATCTCGGTGGTGAAGATTTCGATAACCGCCTAGTTACCTTCTTCGCTCAAGAATTCAAGCGCAAGAACAAGAAGGACATTTCCGGAAATGCTCGTGCTCTTAGACGTCTAAGAACAGCTTGCGAGCGTGCAAAGAGAACTCTATCTTCTGCTGCTCAAACTACAATTGAAATCGACTCTCTCTTCGAAGGTATCGACTTCTACACTTCCATTACCAGAGCCAGATTCGAGGAACTTTGCCAGGATCTATTCAGATCTACAATGGACCCAGTCGAGAAGGTTCTCCGTGATTCCAAGATTGACAAGTCCTCCGTTAACGAGATCGTTCTAGTTGGTGGTTCCACTCGTATCCCAAGAATCCAAAAGCTCGTTTCCGATTACTTCAACGGAAAGGAACCATGCAAGTCCATCAACCCTGATGAGGCCGTCGCTTACGGTGCTGCCGTCCAAGCTGCCATCCTCACAGGTGACACATCCGAAAAGACACAGGATCTACTTCTACTCGATGTTGCTCCTCTATCTTTGGGTATCGAGACTGCAGGTGGTGTCTTCACACCTCTCATCAAGAGAAACACAACCGTGCCAACAAAGAAGTCTGAAATCTTCTCCACTTATGCTGATAACCAGCCTGGTGTATTGATTCAAGTCTTTGAAGGTGAACGTGCTAGAACAAAGGACAACAACTTGCTAGGAAAGTTCGAACTCTCTGGTATCCCACCTGCACCACGAGGTGTTCCTCAAATCGAAGTCACATTCGATGTTGACGCCAACGGTATCCTAAACGTTAATGCAGCAGATAAAACAACCGGCAAGAGTCAGAAGATCACCATTACAAACGACAAGGGCCGTTTGACAAAGGAAGATATCGAGAGAATGGTCTCTGAAGCTGTAAGTTTCGATGAGCCCCTAATCGAAATTTTGATCACGTGACTTTTTGCTGACTAATACTTTCTCAACTTATCTGACTACTACAGGAAAAGTACAAGGCTGAGGATGAAGAAGCTGCTGGCCGAATCTCCGCCAAGAACGGTCTAGAATCATATGCTTACAACCTCCGCAACTCTGTCGAGGGTGATCTCGCTGACAAGCTTGATGCCGCCGACAAGGAGAAGATCCTAGCTGCCGTCAAGGAGACAACTGAATGGCTAGATGCATCTCAAGAAGCATCGAAGACAGAATACGAAGAGCGACAGAAAGAGCTCGAAGGCGTTGCCAATCCTATCATGATGAAGGCTTATGGTGCTGCTGGTGGCGCTCCAGGCGGTATGCCAGGTGCCGGAGGTGCACCAGGTGGCTTCCCAGGCGGCGCTGGCGGTGCACCAGGAGGTGGAGCTGACGAGCCATCAATTGAAGAAGTAGATTAAGCATTCCGCTCGAAGTAGAGTAACTTTTAGGTGGTGAAACTCTTTTCAGATCTCATGCATTCCATTTCCTTTTAGCTCTCTCTTAAGTCTTTTGTTCGCAATCTTATACGTGTATCTCTAGTAAAAACTCCATGCTAGTCGGAATGACGATTTAATGCAATAGACGTGGTTTTGATTATCCTCATACTTGCCTTTGCGTCTTTACCTTGCACCGATTGCCTTGCAAGTTCCTTGTTGCGCCTTTGCATTGCCACTCTACTTCTTTCCAAAGTGAATAGGTATTTGAATGGAGGGCTTCAAGTATTCTCTCAAGTACAGTATTCGCAAGTACAGTATTCGGATGCGGATGCGGCCGCGGAAGCGGGCTCCAGGCTCAGCCAACTTGAATATACTCTCATTCACATCCCTCAAAGACAGTGTCCGCCGAACAGCCACAACGTGAAAATACATTGGCTTATAGGTGTTGACTTAGACTCCAGACCAGCTTGCGCTGCCATGCGATGCTAGGTTGGACCCGTAGGTCTTGCCTATACACAGGACAGGCCTAGGGAAGTTTTGCGGTATACTCGTCAGAACGTGACGTTAGTCGTGCCCGAAATGTCGAACAAAACTAACAAGCCCTACATCCCTACGGGTAAGCTGCGGCGCCCTTAAACAATACCACGCGAAGGCCTAATGCCTTTTGCCTTTGAGTTGTATCAAAGTTAGTCGTGGCCTGCAAGCTCACAGTCTAGCGTCGCTTAACAATGGTCAAGTCTGACAAGATGAACAAAAGAAAGAAGACCGAAGAGAAAGCAAGCCCAGTGATTGGCATTGATCTTGGAACAAGTGCGTTTTTCATGCCGACCTGGCTCCACCTCTCACTAACATGTACTTGTAGCCTACTCTTGCGTGGCAGTATGGCAAGCCGCACAGGATCGCGTAGAAATCATCGCCAATGATATGGGAAATCGAACTACTCCATCTCATGTGGCTTTCTCTGGTTCTGAGCGTTTGATAGGAGAGGCGGCCAAAAACCAGGTTGGCAAAGCTTCCAGCCTGAAACGATCTCACAGCTGATGGTATGGTCGAAATAGGCTGCTAGTAATCCTACCAACACTGTATTCGATGTGAAGCGCCTCATTGGTCGCAAGTTCAGTGATAAGGAAGTCCAAAACGATATGAAGCACTGGCCTTTCAGAGTGGTCGAAAACTCTCAAAGCAAACCTGTCGTTGAAGTCGTGAGTTTCAATGTCATTTCATGTTGTCAGTGTTGAGCTGATGTAAAGCTGATGTTTTGGTATTCTTGAGGAATACGAGAAGAAGAAATACCAGTTTGACCCAGAGGCTATCTCCGCGATGATACTGAGCAAGATGAAAGCTACAGCAGAAGCATACCTGGGTTGCGAAGTCAGCCAAGCAGTAATAACAGTCCCAGCCTACTTCAATGACTCACAAAGGCAAGCGACCAAGGACGCCGGTCAGATTGCAGGCCTGGAGGTACTTCGCATAATCAACGAGCCGACTGCTGCAGCCCTTGCGTACGGTCTGGAGAAGAAGCACGAAGTAGCCGGCGAGAAGCATATCCTCATTTTTGATCTTGGAGGTGGTACTTTTGATGTATCTCTCTTGACACTTGACAATGGAGTTTTCACAGTCAAGGCCACGGCTGGAAACACTCATCTAGGCGGTGATGATTTCGACAAATGCCTCGTACAGTACTGCCAGGATTGGTTCAAGAAGAAGCATAAGAAGGACTTGTCGAAAAATAACAGGGCCATCACTCGTCTCCTTAGTGCTTGTGAAGCTGCAAAACGAACTTTATCAGCTACTACTCAGACTACGATCCAAATCGACTCACTTTGCGATGGCATCGATTTTAATCTAAACATACGAGCTGCCCAATTTGAGGAAATGTGCGCCGCATTGTTCAATGCTACTCTGGAACCTGTAGAAAAGGTCCTGTCGGATGCCAGGCTTGACAAGGCTGAAGTGGATGAAATCATTCTTGTGGGAGGCTCGACTCGCATCCCAAAGATCCGAAAGATCGTCTCTGAATACTTCGGAGGCAAGACACTGAACGTGTCAATTAATGCTGACGAAGCAGTCGCTTATGGCGCGGCAGCTCAAGGAGCCATCCTCTCGGGCAGCGAGAGTACTGCGATTGCAGAAATCCTCCTTCTTGATGTAGCACCGCTTTCCCTCGGCATAGCAGTCGAAGGTAAGAGCCGAAAGTCTGGTCAAGCAAGTAGTGGACAGGATAGTCGTACTGTGAAGAAGCTTATCCCGAGAAATACCACCATACCCACCAGCGCGACTGAAGCCTTCACGACCCACGTTGATGATCAGAAAGAGGTGCAAATTGAAGTATATCAAGGAGAACGGGTATTTGCCAAAGATAATCATTGCCTAGGAAAGTTCAGACTGGGAGGTCTTCCTAAAGCTAGAGCGGGTACACTCAGAATCGAAGTCACATACGCAGTTGATGCGGATGGTATACTCACTGTCTCTGCAAGGGAGTGCAGTGGTAAAACCAAAGCAAAGAGTATGACTATCACGAGTGATAGTCAGCGATTGAGCTCTAGCCAGATTGACAAGATGATCGCTGAAGCTGAACGCTTTAGGGAGAAAGACCTGGCTTTTGCTGCTCGACAAGCCGCAATGGCTGATCTTGAGGTGAGTCATGACTGTCTGCTTCTGCAGTTGGCTTTCCCAAGAGGCTTAAGTCTGTTTGCTGAATATCCTATCATAGGACTACATTGCTTCCCTGAAAGCCCAGCTTAGAGGTGACATCAGCAAGAAGCTGCCTACTTCAGAACATCGTACTGCGATGGACGCCATAGAGGAGACGGATGCTTGGCTCAAGGAAAATGAGAACTGCAATGCTGAAGAATACGAGCAGCATAAGCGAGAGCTTGAATATATCCTGGAACCTATACTGCGAGCAGCGGCAGAATCGGGATCCGATACCGACGAGGAGAATGAGATTGACGATGATGAAGCCGAGTCTGTTCAGGATAGTGAAGTAGAAGATGACTAAAGCTAAGTATAGGTGTAATAAGTAGCAGGCTTTTGATATCCCTCCTCAGACCTCACGCTTTGCAGCTGAGGGATTGGCGAGAGCGGACCTTGTGTAGTCATGTCATCAATCAATCTGGAATCTAGCTTTTCGCCGTACCCAGCACGACTTGCTCCAGAAGCTTTCAAAAGAATTTCCTGACTGATGGCACTGCTTGACAGTTGTAAACTTGCTCCAGAAAGTGTCGAATGGTTCGCGTCTGAACACTAGATCCTAGCCGCCGTCAAGGAGACAACTGAATGGCTAGATGCATCTCAAGAAGTCTCGAAGACAGAATACGAAGAGAGACAGCGCGAGCTCGAAGGTGTTGCCAATCCTATCATGATGAAGGCTTATGGTGCTGCCGGTGGCGCTCCAGGCGGTATGCCAGGTGCCGGAGGTGCACCAGGTGGCTTCCCAGGCGGCGCTGGAGGTGCACCAGGAGCTGGAGATAACGGTCCTGATATCGAGGAAGTAGATCAAGCATTCCGCTCGAAGTAGAGTAACTTTTCCAAGTAACTTTTCGGTGGTGAAACTCTTTTTTCAGATCCATGCATTCCATTTCCTCTCAGCTCTCTCTTTAGTCTTCTGTTCGCAATCTTATACATGTATCTCTAGTTGAAACACCACTCGGGAAGGCAATCTTCACCCAGTAGACGTGGTTTTAGTCCCTCTAAACGTTGTTCATTGTTAGTTGGCATGTCGAAAGTTTGCTCAGAAATCGAGTCGTTCTCACCAGTGCATCATAATGCGCGATCGAGAAAGCGACAGGGACGACAGCTGCAAGACGTCTTTGCTTCTTCTGCTTCACCCAGGCAGGCACAGCAGCACGGACAAGACGGATGAGCTGACTCGCTGCGCATCCACGCAATGCACTAGACAGCACTGCCCTCCCCTCGCCCGAGTGTCTATTACTGGAAGCCTCTTAGCAAACCCCCCGAAAACCTTACAGCTAGTCCTCAAAATATATCATATCATATCATACGCGGCGGCGAGCAAAGCGCAACCTCTCGTTCGAACTGGCGTCTTCACGGAAATACAAGAGGGCAATGTCCCAGATTGGCATATCGAGGTCTCTACTATGCAACAAGAGCTTCGTGAGATCCGGCCTGTTGGCTGTGTGCATCTTTATCCTCCTGATATGCTCGCAGAAGCTGTCCAAGGACAATAATGATCTCACGGACTCGGAACATCCATACTTCAACTCGGCTGTCTCGTACATGTCTACAAAAGGGAGTCAGCCACTGCTGCAGGATAGGTATAGGTGCGTTTGATTCTTATTTCGTGAAGTTGACGATAGGTATTGTCTTGGCTAATCGGATGCCAACTTACTTTTGCAGCATTATCGTGTCGACATTCAATCGCGTAGAACACGTTCATCAGTTCTTGCACACCTACGCCAATGGAGCACTGCCGCATTTAGATGCAATATTCATCTCATGGGTGAGCTAGCCTTGTCAATGGAGAAGTAAAATCACCGTGATTGACAGGTCGTCGGCAATGCTGCAGGGCTTAGGCGATGTCGATCCCCCTGAGTGGCTAGGGCTGGACACGCACAAAGTGCCTGTACATTTGGAGAAAGCGCGCAGAAACAGCTTGACCGAACGTTTCCGACAACCAGCGAAGATGCGAACTCAGTCAGGTTTATGGATAGATGATGATCTTGAATTTCGACCTGAAGATATCGAGCTTGCTTTTGAAACATACAGACAACTTGGAAGTCATCAACATCGGATCATTGGGTTCTCAGGTAGACTTGTAGATCAAGATCCGGATAATCAATGGATGTATCGCGTCTTTGCATTGGATTACAATATGGTCCTGACGAATGCGGCTTTCCTGGATACGAGAATGCTGGAATGGTTCTGGACAGAAGATTTCCGGATAGAAAAGGGAATAGAGTATGTTGATGAACATATGAATTGCGAGGACATCCTTTTCAACTGTGAGTACTGCTTTTTCACTTTATACCACAAGCCTCCTAACCGGAGTATAACCCTCCAGTCGTAGTATCGGACAAGACACATCTTCCACCTCTGCTAGTCGAATCCATTGATCTTCTACAGATAGAAACCTCTGGCATCAGCAATCAAGCGGGCCACTATAGTGAAAGAACTGAATGTGTACGAAACTTTACAGAGACATGGGGAATGCCGTTAAAGCGCACAAACCTGAAGATAGGTGCCAATACAAAGGAGAAATCACCTGTGACAGTCGAACTTTATCCCGAGTTTCAACCTACATCAACACCTTGGGCGAGTGGAAAGAAATTCGTTCCACCTCCATTATGACCTTTAGAACAGACTTTTCGCAATTACTAGGAGTGGCATACAGACAGGTAGTACATTATGATGAAAGGTAGTTTGAGACATGGTAAAGGATTTCCTTTAGCCCCTGTACAACGTATCTAGCGGATGCTAATGTAGAACAGTTGCAATTCTGTCATGACGAAAGGCTACTAAAGTGTGATAGATAACGACACTTATGACGATGCTGTTCAATCAGAAAACTAAGGCTTTTGATGGGTCTACGTGTGCCTCAGCGAGTCTATAGAGGTGTTCAGAGACTTTCTCCTTTGCCCTTACAGCACAGCATGACTAAGACGGAACCGCGTCATCTTGTCGGAACACAGCATGGAATGGTAGCCATTTCGCCACTGTATAAATCAGGTGTCCAGAGCTTTGCCAAACAAAGTGTGATGAGCTTTGAAGCAGTGCCTCCAGCTCTTGACTCCACTACTTGTGGTGTGAGTACATCAATGAATGCTGGCTACGGCATCGAACCGTATCAGGCAGACATCAGAGGTATGGGTTGCAGAGGCAATCTTTCAGCTGATCTCGCCAACTGCAAGCAGTCAACCGAGGCTCATCAGGCGAGCTGGAATCAGGATCAAGGGCCATACTCTTAGTCTCTTCTGGGCGGTCATCAACTCTGTTGTCTAGCTGTATTTCTGGCTTCGCATCCAGATTCGTATTTCTGTCATTCCTGCATGATGGCCATACTCAATATCTCGAACCTGGGTCGCAGGCCAAACTGCTTTCGCTAGACTGGCACCCTGCCGATAGGCTACGAGATGAGGACAGCTGAAAGGCAGCTCTGATGATACTCTCATTTCCATAACATGCACTTATACAATCCTGCAGGGCTGACAGTTGTCTATCATATCGCGTGCCTCCAACGCACGCGATCGAGAAAGACTGGCGCAGCAAAGACACCTCATTGCAAACAACCTTTTGAGCTGTCCGCGATAGCGCATAACTGGAGCTGCTGATTTCCTCGTTGGAAGAGAGCCAGAGAGGGACGCACGATACATAGATAGAAGGGCACCAGAAGAGGTTGCCCATCCTGGCTGCTCGTACGAAGGCGTCGCCTTCTCTGCCGCGAAGGGAGTCGAGGTCTATAGCAGGCGACACAGGACTCCCAGACATCGGCAGCAGCAGCAACAGCCAAGTCACCAGTCACAGCCGTACATACAGCACAAGCGTCAACAGCAGTATACTTAGCAGTAGCAACGGACTCAAGAATCTTCCCAGCGGCAGGAGAGAGAGTAGGAGCAGCCAGAGATCTTTCTACGGCCGCGGACATCAGTCTGTAGTTTCAGAAAGCAGCAAAATCCATCTCCCACCTTCATCTAGCATTTTGACGCGATCTCTCATGGGAGCGGCCTCTTCTCCATCACGCAGCCCGCGTGCGCTGCTGCTCACCCTCGCTGCTCTCATAGGCTTGCTGCTGTTCTATGTGAGTCCCCAAGCGTTGTCCTCTGTATTTGCTTATCGCCTCACTAACAAGAATCTCCAGCATACACACTCCTCGATCCGCGCTAGTGATGAGTTTGGCTGTAAGTGATAAATGATGCTTTGCAAACACATATAGGCAAATCAAGCTGATGAACATATGTCACAACCTCCTACAGCAATCAAAGCATACCTCACTTCCAGCAATAGCTATGTGCAACTTTCCGCAGCATCAGCGGCATCCTCCGATACAGAAGAACGTGGTATGCTCTTACTGCTGTCTTCAGATACAATAGAAGCAGAACTCGAACGCGTCACTTGCGACATACTCAAAATCAGAAGTGAAGCACCCGATACGAGGAATCCATCGCATATTCCAGTTGCCCATAGGCATTTAACTATCGCAGTAGAAGATACTCCAGATGTTTCATTATCGTTCGCGCAAGTCGAAGAACATTTGCGGCGGTCACTGGAAAGCGGATCATGTACAGGAGGCAAGACAATACAGCGTTCACTGTCCTTGCGAAAAGTCAATGAACGATCAATAGCTTCAATCATAGACGCACTTAGCCCGCTTGCGGTGTTACATGTCAAGAGAGGTAGACTGCAAAATGCTGTAGAAGCTGCTATCCGGAAGGTAGCTGGCTCTACGATTTCAATAGTCATGCCGCAAGCAGACTTGAAGCATAGTGGTTGGATCTTCTCTTTACCTGAAGAAGCGCTTCGAGGTAGGCGACCCCTACTTTGAAGCACATCGGCATCTGGACTACAAGCTGACATCCTTGTTTATTCATCGCAGCTTGGCATGTCCCAAGATTCAAGAATGTTCTCATTACAAACGACCGCTCAGTATCTTTACGGCGTCTCTACCGTTCTCTGCAGCATGCGCATTATTTCGGCGATGGAGTCGATTTGAGTGTGAAAGTGGAAGCTTCCGCAGATGACGCTACCATCAAAGCAGTTACCGATATGACAAATGACAAATCATTAGGTTCCTGGAGACAAGGCCGTTCGGACGTTTTCTTCCGTTTCAGACAAGCAGGTCTAATTTGCAATATCGTAGAAGCATGGTACCCCACCAGCAACGATGAATATGCGTTCTTCTTCGAAGACGATATCGAAGCATCTCCTCATTTCTACGCTTGGGCGAAATGGGCCGTCTTGATGTACAGATATGGTCCAGATGCTCAGAAAGAACCTGCAAAGAATATACTTGGAATCAGTCTGATTCAACAAATGACAAGCGAGCTTGACCGTGCTACTGGTCGGATAATGTGGAGTGCCGGACAGGAAATACGTAAACTGGGCGGTAAATACGAAGAAACTTCACCTTATCTCAGTCAAGTGCCGTCTTCGTGGGGAGCTGTCTACTTCCCTGAACATTGGCGTGAATTCCATGACTACATCCAAGTCAGAGATGGAGAGGAGATCGTCCCGAAGAATACCAAGATAGTAGCGCCATCTCTTGTGTCGGACTCGTGGGGTGGGAGCTGGAAGCGCTTCCTTATTGAGCTCATCTTCCTACGCGGGTATTCGATGCTTTACCCAAATTACGCGGAGTGGGCGTCGTTATCTACGAATCATGTCGAATTAGGCGAGGTGGGGTGATTCCATTCTATTACGTACGACGTTCCTGTCCTGACATTGTCCTATTCTTCATCAGCACATCGATCCCAAAAAGCAAGCGCAATTACGCAAAATGCAAGAAGTGCCGTTGATGAAGCATAACATGCTATTAGATGTTCCAGAGAGAAGGCTAGCACCTGTTGAAGAGCTGCCAGTCTTCGATCTGTGGGGCAAGAATTCAGATGCAGAAACTTTAGTGACGCGAGGAGTGAATCGGCATAAGGATTTGTGGAATTGTACAACCACGAGATCCCGCTCATCTGATTTCAACAGCTTCGCATTATTCGCATGTTTGTAAAAACCAAAAAGAAAACCCTGTTCAACACTCGTTTCAGTCTATTCAAAGTTTCAGATACCCCAGGTTTTGCCGTTTCACTGCATGCATTACATAGAAAGAGTATGAGTTTCCTTAGATAACGTTGTTCAATAGAAGTTGTGGCGGTTTGTTCACGTTTCACAGTTTGATGTATCGTTGCGACCTGTCATCATTGTGCAAGTCTCGATTTTCTTACGGGGTGCGTCGCCCAAAGAACGTAAATGAGTAGTACACGTTCTGGACAGGAGTCTCTATTGTGTTGAATTACTTGTGTAACTGTCGAAATCTTGCTTTTCACAACTTTGCGCGTGCCGGTCCGCTGTTAGAGACAGCTTTTCTCAAAGTTTCTATGCTTTCCAAAATCCAGACGTTTCCTTCGTCACCGCAAAGCCATTGCCTATCCTTCTCTTCCAGCGCGTAGTCTGCTTCGCCGCCGTCCGCTTCTAGCAAGGCTTTCTTCAGACCGAACACATGCGAGGTAGTCTGAGATCCAACGCCGACTTGCGCTTGCAGACAAGCTATAGCAAGTACACTCGTGAGTGTTCTGCCTAGAGGACCAGCTGGCGATGGGTCACTGAGCAAGAGGGAATAGTGAGAATCAAGAATGTGGACTGGCAGATCGGGATGGTAGGTTGCGAGTTTCGCGACCAGCTTTGTCGAGTGAGGATCGTATATAGAATTCCATAGCTGTCTTCCGCGTGCGAAGGTACTGTCGACGCCTTCTGGTCGTAGTTTACTGATGGTACGACAGACCCACAGTCAGTCAGGCCCAGTCAGGAATACATTGTGGCAACGGCAAAGTGGGGCCCGTGAGGGAGAAGTAGGAAGACGACTTACCGACGGGTGGAAGTCGTGAGTTTGTCATGGACACCATCTTTCTGAAAGCATTCTTGAAGGACTCCAAGGTTGTTGATGACTTTAGCAATGCCAATGAATGATATGCATTTCAATCCAGCTTCGCGCAGGAGTTGGGCATCTTTTGGTGTCTTGTCTGTCCATTGCCATAATTGCTGCAGCGCAAACGGTGCATTCAGCGTGACAAGAGCTCCAGTAGCTAGTGTCTGCAGCACTGAGGTGCTTGATAATGGCGACTTCTGCTGTAGCTCGTCCAGGACTTTCCGGATAGTGGCTGGGTTGTAGCCGGCAGCTGGCGAAACCGGCGGTCCGCGACTAGCAATAAGCTGCTTGACTGCGTTTGAAAGATTGACCGACGACTTCTTGCTGGCCATGATGCGGACTTGTGAAGCTTTCCAGTTGTCTCGCAATGAAGCTGTAGAAGCGGGTCATCGATCAACTTGCACCACGGCCTTGATGGAGTCCGCCGGTATTTCATGCACTCTTATCGACTATCAGATAACCGCAAGTACCTGCCTAAGGCATCTTCCTGCCCATCATGGCGTCCTTGCTGGACACAGACCTGTACAAGCTGACCATGCAGGTAGGCTATAGTCATGCTGTGGATTGGCACTGCGAGTCATCGCTGATCTTCGAACAGAATGCGGTCAGGACACTATACCCCGAGGCTCAAGCAGCATATCGCTTTACGAATAGAACACCCAGCATGAAGTTCAGCAAGGCTGCATACGATTACATCAAGCAGTCCATCAAGGCTTTGGATTCACTGCATTTGTCAGTTGAAGAAAGGTTGTGGCTGCGTCGGACTTGCCCTTATTTTCCTGAAGAGTACCTGGAATGGCTATCACGCTTCAGGCTCAACAGCGATAAGGAAGTTAAAGTTGCATTCAAGCAAGAAGAGGGTAGCGAGTATGGTGAACTCGATATCGCCAGTAGGTCCTCCCTTCGTGCACGATACAGCTTAACCTACATGCTGAGAGCGACCGCTATCACATGTAATTTATTCAGTTGAAGGGCAATGGTCGCATGTCATACTCTATGAAGTGCCACTCTTGGCTATACTCAGTGAAGCATACTTCCTCCATGTCGATACAAAGTGGGATTATGTCGGTCAACTGGCATTGGCCAAGCAGAAAGGCAAGGAGCTTTTGAGTCAAGGAATCGTATTCTCTGAATTTGGGACAAGACGGAGAAGAAGCTATGACGCTCACAAGATTGTTATGCAAGGCCTGATTGATGCGAGGAACGAGCTTACCGGAGACGGTACGCTACGTGGCAAGTTGACAGGAACCAGCAACGTACACATGGCGCGCTTGTTCAACGTCAACCCCGTTGGTACAATCGCTCACGAGTGGATAATGGGTCAGTCCCACAACATATGATTTGCTGAAGAGAAGGTCTGACTAGCATGGCACAGGTATTGCGGCTATGGAAGGGTACGAGGGCTCGAATGCCAGAGCTTTGCAGCAATGGGAGGCAGTCTATCCTGACGGTGCATTACGCGTTGCACTCACGGACACGTTCTCGACGAGACGTAAGCTGATTCCGGGTATGCTGGAGATTCCTTGCTGACATGCAACCGACAGCCTTCTTCCACGATCTGAGAAGTCATCCTGAACTGGCTCAACGGTGGAATGGCTTACGGCAAGATTCTGGCGACCCATTTGAGTTCATCGGCGTTGTTGTAAATCTCTACAACGATCTCGGTATCGATCCTAGCACGAGTGGGTGTCGAAGCTTTTCCAATTGGCAGGCTTAGCTAAATACTTTCTTCGACACCAGAGAACATTGTATTCTCCGACTCCCTTGACGTTAAAAAAGCAGTTGCACTTGCAAAGGCAGCTGCCAAGGCAGGGGTAGGATGCTCTATGGGTGTCGGAACTTTCTTTACCAACGATTTCACGCATAGAGAAGAGCCGAACAAGCAGAACGCAGAAGGTACTGGACCCTTACCAACAGAAACGGAGAAGAGCAAACCTCTAAATATGTGAGTCCATCGATGTCACTACTTCGTTATGCATGACTAAAATACACCATCCCTACAAAAGTGTAATCAAGTTGTACAAGATCAATGGCGAATCGTGCGTAAAGATATCCGATGAAATGACAAAAGTACGTAGAACTCAACGTAGTCTGAACCTCTGCCATTTCTGACGATCTATGTTATCAGACAACGGGTGACTTGGAAGCTGTAAAGATGGTCAAGCATAGGTAGGTGGCAGAAATGTGCTTTGTACATAAGCAAGTCTAACGCATTACTTGCAGGTTCGGGCTGGATCAACAAGGAGTGCTGGATGAGGAGCCGCAAATAACAAGCTGAAAGTAGCTGGCCGATGCGAAGAATGTATCATAGACAAAATAGATTACATAGCTTTTCATGCTAATACAAGCTCAGATGCTCAACATGCCATGAAAGGTCTAAACCCAGTGCTGGTCAGCTGAAGCGGCTTGTAAAGACCTTAAGTACAAACTGAGGTGGATCGTACAGATGTTGCGCATTCATTGACAGAGGTGTCGTGTTGCTGGTGGCACTGGCCAAACACCGAGCCTGCCGGTGTCTTGTTACAGATGTTCAGCTTCGGTCGCGGGTTGCCTTCCGCCGTTCACCACCATCAGCTCAACGCGATGTTGCAAGGGCTGGGTTTGCTCTTGCTTCTGCTGGTCAGCAGCTTGGTAGAGCCAGCTGTCGGCGTCAAGCGGGGCGACTTCAAGACCTGCTCACAGTCAGGCTTCTGTCGTCGTCTACGTGATCTGCCCGTGACGAGCGGCAAGAGCAGCAGTAGTCCCTACAGCCTGGATGTGAACTCTGCCCATTTCGACAGCTCTACTGGCTCGTTCACAGCCAAACTCAACAGTGCTATCTATCCTGAAGCTCACTTTCAGTTGTCGGTTGGCGTCACTGCTGAAGGCCTTGCACGCATAAAGGTCGACGAGATCAACGGTCTGCGGCAGCGCTACAATGAGACCACCAAATGGACTCTACTGCAAGAGCCAACGCCCCTCACTTCAACGAGTTTTGATGCAGATAGCAGTGGGAAAGAGGCTACCCTGTCCTGGCAAGTTACCACGCCTGCTGGTGCCAAGAGCACGCGACAAGCTCGTATAACATTCAGCCCGCTCAAGCTTGAGTTCCTGAGGGATGGTCAGGTCCATGTATCCTTCAATGAACAGAACCTCTTTCACATGGAGCACTTCAGAGTGAAGAAAGTCGGAGATGAGCCACAGGATCCACCTGACGTGGTAATTGACGCGACCGTGAAACAAGCCAGAACGCAGTTTGAACCATTTATGAGCGAAGATGGCGCATGGGAAGAAACGTTTGGTGGACATACTGATAGCAAGCCCAAAGGTATATTCAACTTTACAAACCCTTTTCAGTCTCTGCCGGACGCTAAATCTTGCATGCTCAGGTCCGGAAGCCTACTCCTTCGATATCACGTTCCCCGGGTATCAGCATGTTTTCGGTATTCCACAACATGCGAGTCCGCTGTCTCTTCGGACGACAAGGTAGGCTTGTACTACATTTTTCATTGTTGTCTTTACTAAAATTGGCCTCTTATCTCTATCAAGGGGTGGCGAGGGCGCTTTCACAGATCCATATCGACTATACAATTCAGATACATTCGAATACCTCGCTGATTCTGAAATGTCAATCTATGGCTCCATCCCTTTCATGCATGCACATCGAGCAGATGGGACAGTAGCAGTCTTCTCGCTCACTGGCAGCGAGAATTGGATTGACATCACGAAAAGCTCTGGCGACACGCACACGCATTGGATGGCAGAGTCGGGTGTTCTTGATTTGTTCATCTTCCTCGGACCCACGAACGAGGAGGTTTTCGAGCAATATGCTCTGCTTACTGGTACGACAGCATTGCCGCAAATGTTTGCAATTGGGCATCATCAGTGTCGCTGGAATTATCTATCCCAAGAGGATGTTCTTCAAGTGTCCGAGAACTTCGACAAACACGATATACCCATGGATGTTATCTGGCTAGACATTGATTATACCAAAGACGTAGGTCCTGATCACAGCGCGTGGAGATCAATCTATACTTACATTGGCCTCCGCAGCACATGTATTTCTTGTGGAATGATGCGTTCGGTCAGCCAGAAATGATGCAGGATGAACTAGCAGCTCGGGGAAGACAACTTGTCGCGATCGTTGATCCGCACATTAAGCGTGTCAGCGAGTACTACGTTTATAAAGAAGCGCAAGACCTGGATATTCTCTACAAGAAAGCGGACGGCAAGACTGAATATGAAGGCTGGTGTTGGCCAGGATCTTCTTCTTGGACTGACTTCTTCAACCCAGCAGCCTTTCAATGGTGGACAGGCCTCTTTAAGTTTGATAAATTTAAGGTAAGTTCCTAGTTTCTGTGAGGCAATGTCTTGCATTTTCTGACTCGGAGCCGTGCTACAGGGTTCAAGACCTAATCTCTGGGTGTGGAACGATATGAACGAGCCGGCTATCTTCAATGGACCAGAGATCACTGCGCCCAAAGACAATATCCACTACGGCGGCTGGGAGCACCGCGATATACACAATATCAATGGCGTCTTATTCGTACGTAATTTAGTCTCTTCGTAGTTCCATAAGTGATGCTGATCAGCTAGCTTATACAGCACAATGCAACGGCACAAGCTCTCATAGCCCGTCAAGATCCACCGCGAAGGCCTTTCGTGCTTTCACGGTCTTTCTTTGCTGGCTCACAGCGATACGGTGCTATTTGGACCGGTGACAATATGGGCACATGGGAACACCTGGCCGTAGCCACACCGATGATTCTGGCCAACAGTATTGCTGGCATGACTTTCAACGGAGGTTAGTCAAATCAAAGCAAAGCAACAACTCTTAAAATGCTGCAGGGCTAACCTACGTGCTCTAGCCGATGTTGGAGGATTCTTCGGAAATCCGGATGAGGAAATTCTGGTACGCTGGTATCAGAGTGGCGCCTTCCATCCTTTCTTCAGAGCGCATGCGCATATTGATACAAAGAGGCGGGAACCCTACCTCTTCGAGGAGCCTACCAGAGGCTACATTCGTGATTCCTTGCGCCTACGGTATTCTCTCTTGCCTGCTTGGTATACCGCCTTTTTCCATGCAAGCTTAAGCGGGACACCCGTTGTTAGGTACGTTGTTGCGCACTATGTAGGAGGAAAGATTCGCTAACCACGGCATTGCCGATCAACAATGTAGGCCGCAGTACGTTGCGATACCGGAAGATACGGCTGGCTTCGCTGTGGACGATCAGTACTTTGTTGGCACTTCTGGCCTTTTGGTCAGACCAGTTGTGACACAAGGTGCTACGGAGGCCTCAGTTCATTTAGGTGACGATGAGCCATACTATGACTATTTCGATGCCTCTATATATACTCGCACCTCTGCTTCAAGATCACGAGTGACAATACCTGCACCTATCTCAAAGCTGCCTCTTTTCCAAATGGGCGGTACAATCCTGACCAGACGGGACATTATCCGCCGCTCGGCTCCACTAATGTGGAAGGATCCTGTCACATTGGTAGTTGCACTGGATAAGACCGGCAACCGGGCTTCAGGCGATATATATCTTGATGATGGCGATTCCTTCAATTTCGAGAATGGAGAGCTAGTCTGGAGGGGTTTCAACGTTTCCGCTGTGGGCAAGAAGAGTCTTATGCTGGAATCGCATGATCTTGTTCGAAAGTACAATGGGTTGAACCGACAGTTCCAGAACATTGCAGCTTCTTACGATCCCAACAACGCATACGCTAAGAGTATTGCTAGTGTAAACGTCGACGAGATAGTCATATACGGCTTGTCCAGCAAGCCTACGTGTGTCAAGCCACCTGGTCAACTGCAAGGTTTAGACTTTGAATGGACAGACGGTGTTTCGTCTGGAGTGGGAAGCAGGAAGATCGGACAGGCCGCAAGTATACTACGCATCAAGGGCGCCGGCTTACCTATCATCAAAGATTGGCAGGTTGTTTTGGATTTCGACAAGTCCAAGTCGTGTGAACATTCCACATCTGTTTCTTTCTATAAAACACTGGAAGATCCAACATGCGGCGCACCAGGGATGTATCGATGCCCGAATGAAGGTCATTTCTCCTCTTGTATTCTCACTTCGCGTGTGAATGACGGAATCTGCGATCCTGAATGCTGCGATGGATCGGATGAAAGAGATGGAAAGGTGCACTGCCCGAATAGATGCAAGGAAGTTCACAAAGAGTATCAAGCTAAGAAAGATGAAGAAGCTCGTATTCAGCGTGTCGGGAACAAGCTTCGACAAGACTGGTCTAGGAGTGGGTTGAAGGAGAAGAGTAAGATCGAAAAGAATATCGCAAAGCTTGAAGCAGAAGTGAACGTTCTCCGAGAGAAAGAACAAAGCTTGCGAGTCATACTTGATCGCATCGAGAGCAGCGAAGCTAGCGAGATCGAAAGGAAGAAAGCAAGCAAGCTGTACCAGCGCTTGGCAGAGCATCAAAAGAGTATTGAATCACTCAGAAAGCACCGAGCTTACCTGCAGCAGCAGATTGGCGATCTCACAGGATTATTTGTCGAGCTCAAGAAGACCTTCAATCCTAATTACCAAGATATGGCAGTTTTAGGCGCTGTTAGAGCTTTCGATGATTGGAGACGCGCGAACGGATACGAGATCAACGAACCTGATCCGGTCAATCCAGCCGGCGAGAAGGCGGCAGAGCAGTCTACTCCTGTCGAAGCTGTAGAGGTTGACTTCGATGACCTTGACGAAGGTTATTTGAAGGGCCTGGAGGAGGAAGATGTGCTTAGTCTTTTGACTGAGATGGACAACTCACCGACTCAGGAGGCCGCTAATCTGCGTGAGTTTCCCGTACAATCCTGTAAGGCATCGAAATGGCACATACTGATTTCTAAGAAATTCTCTCACGAAAGTATTCCGCATAGAAGAGTATCTACCTGACCCGCTTAAAGAGCACTACAATACTTTCCGCATCAAGCTTCTCGAGTTGCTAGCTAATACGGGTGTCATCTCGCGTAAAGTGGTAGAAGATGCTGAGAGACCGGATGTCTCGAAGGCTCGTTCAGTGTATCAATCAGCTGAGCAAGATTTGAAGAACGCCGGAAAGAAGCTAGAGAATGAAAGGGCGTTGTTGGAGAAAGACTGGGGCTCCGATTGGGCTTGGAAGAAATTAGATGGGGAATGTATTGATAAGGATGTCGGAGAGTATGTTTACGAATTGTGCTGGTTCAAGAGCGCGAAGCAGAAGTCAAAGGGAGGCTCAAGTACCAACATGGGGTGAGTTGTTAAGATTGTGAAGTTTGGCTTCTAAGGCCGCTTGGGCTGACTTGACTTGCTCTTGTTTAGCAAATTCGCTTCTTGGGATCCAGAAAAGCCAGCAAGATCACCAGAGTCGTACTTCAAGCAGATTTATAATGACGGTCAAAGGTCAGCCTGTCGCTTTGATGCTTGCACAACCGCTGCCTATGCTGATGCTCCTGAATGATAGATGCTGGAATGGTCCTGATAGATCAGTCGTAGTCGACCTAGTCTGTGGGACATCAAACGTATTGCTGTCTGTAGTCGAGCCGTAAGTTTCGCATTTGACAACGTCAGTTATTATGTTTAGGTGTTGACTCGCTCTGTTTCATCTGCAGTGAAAAGTGTGTCTATCATTTCAAGGTGCAGACACCAGCGGTGTGTGCGATAGAAGAGCCAGCCGCGAATGCCAAGAGCGAGCTCTAAATGCAACAAAGGACAGTACCCATATAGCGCCATCATCCATGGCTGCATCCAACACTACATACTTTGATTGATTTGGCGCAAATGCCCAGTGTAAGTAGCACAGATTATCGTTTATACAGCAACGATGCGGAAGTAGTCTAAAGAAAGAAATAAAAGTCGACTTTGAAAAAGCACTAAAGCCGTGACAAGGCATGTATACTACGGATGAGCCAAGCTGTCCATCTTGCAAAGTGTGCTCCCGATAATCCAAATTACATGTCGCTCTGTCGGCGAATGCGCTTGTCTCCCCCTATTTTAGCGTCGACGCGTGCCAGCAAAGCGGTGACTGCAAGATGCCGTCGCGGGTCGGCGATGCAGCGACACATTCAATTCGACGACAGAGGTGGATTGTGATTGCAAGACTGTGACCGTGCTGAACCTGCTGGACAGGCTACTCGGGTCCTCCAGGATACGGCCTGCCTACCCGACCGCTGGACGCATTTCCAGCCAAAATCAAACGTGACAGAGGCGATGAACGACGATGCCTCGAGACAACGCATGGATACTGCGACACGGCAGCAGCCTCGTATGCAGCAGTACGATTCTCAGTACCAAGATACCTACAGCTCGTATCAGCCGCAGCAGCCCCAATACGACAACCGCGAGTCGCCTGTGAATGCGCGCCGACAGCAGCAGCATCAGATACAATATCAACAGCAACAGCAGCACCAACGGCAAGAGCATGACAGACGGTATGATACTGCACATCGAGACGACTACGCCAAGGGACAGGTAGATATGCGCGAGGTCAGCCGTTATCCTCCTGTCCAGCAACAGCAATATGGCCATCCTGCAGCGCACGGCTATTACGGTGGCGGTGACAACGACGGACGTCTGCAGCCCCAAAACGCTAGAACGAGTAGCGGACCTGCATATGCTCCAGCTCCTGTAGCGACAGCTTCCATGGCAGACCTACGGGACTCGCTCACGGCCTCGACGACAACCTCAGATGGAAAACCAGCAAAGAAACCAAAGCGTGTATACGAAACTGCGTTCGGGCACTTCTCATGGAGCGATCTGCTGAAGCGCAAATACTGGAAATACTATGCGATATTACTTGTGATTGGAATTCTGGTGTTGCTTGCTGTCATTTTTCACGACGACATTATCACGTGGATGCAGCCTGTGGCCGAGAAGATCAGAGATATTCCTGGCGGATGGGCTATATGGGTGTAGGTCAAGTACGAAATGCTAGACTAGGTAAGAAGCTGACAGGTTCCTGCTCCGTAGTGGTATCATGTTTGTTATCAGCTTTCCTCCGCTCGTGAGTCACCGTACCGTACAATCTGGGGCAGGCATAGCTAAATCTGTCTGATGTTTCAGTTTGGACAAGAAGTCATATGCTTGTTGTGTGGCCTGATATATGGGTTATGGTGGGGATTTGCCATAATTTCCTTGTAAGTTTCGACATAAAACCGGAGGACAGGCTTGAAAGCAGCTAAATATCGCTTTTGCCACACTTGTAGAGGAACTAGTAAGAGAGTCCTAAACGAATCGCACTGAAACTGGTCTAATCCGACCTTCTACAGTGCTTGGAGAATGGGGAAATTTCCTGGTGTTCAAGTACTGGTGTGCAGCTCGGTCCGCCAAGACTGAAGAAAAAGACGTAACGTACGCCTGCATGTGCCGAGTGGTGCGGGAAGGCGGCTTCAAGATCGCATTCATGGCAAGGCTCAGTGCGATTCCTGGACATTTAACGACTCGTAAATAGCTCTATATTCCCTCTTCACGCGTCCCCAACTGTTAGATTGACCCCCTTGCCTCCACAGCTGTTTTCGCTGCGTGCGGCATGGGCTTCTGGGTCTTCAGCATTACAGCCTTCTTGACGCTGCCAAAGCAGCTCATGGCTGTGTATCTGTAAGCAATTCCTACTGCCTGTTCAGCCCTGGTGTATAACTGATTCTTCTCGCTTCTTCATGCCAGTGGCACCGTATTTGGGAAGTAAGTTACAAGGATATTGCCGCAGTGTCAAATCGGAGTGGTACTAATGAGGCTCCTTGTTTACAGACCTGACACGGGAGAGGGTATCACGACATCCAAGATCGTAGAATGGATTGTCCTCGGTATCTCCTTCATCATTACGATTATAGCAGCCTGGTATATTTATGCAAAGATGGCCAAATGGAGGCCTATCGTTCTTGAAGAACAAGCGGCGAATCGATTGAACGCTCAAGAAATACTTGAAAGAGATCCTGTATCCACCAATGATGGGGATCTGGAGCAGCTCAAGCATGATATCCCTCGAGTGACTCTTTCTGATGAGACTGGCGTCGTAAAATCGCCATCTAGTCGATCACAGCGATTCTCATTGAATCGCTGGCCTATACACGGTCAAGGACGTCAAGATGACTTAGATCGAAGGACTGGACAACGTGATCTAAGGCGAATGGAAGAAGGGTCCTTCGGCGACCTTGATGGCGCCAACAGTCCGCTTGTGGCGGATTCCGCTGCTCCAGCGGGGCATCCGTATGATCAGCAAGGCCTTTACCCGTTAAGCTACGGCAATTCGCCGTACCATAGCTCTGAAGAAGGTATCGGATATGGCTATGCTGATGGCGGAGAAACATACAATTCGCCTCGCAATGCAAATCATACATATGATGCGGGCACAAGCACGAATGTGTCTATGAAGTGGCAGCCTCCACGCCTTGCCGAAGATCCTTTGCCCGGTCCACGACCGCAAAAGGACCGACCTCTGCGTCAGCCGGATCATGCTGCTGAACAACACGGGCATCAACAGCCTGCTCGATACGATCCTAATCAGTACCGCCAACAATATCGCTCTCCAACGCATTCGACCGCAGCAGTCACTTCCCAGCATGATGATCAGACTCAGCAGTCATCCTCTCTTCCAAACAGCTACCATCCTTCCCAAGATATACAGGCTGGCCAATATCCAGCCAACCCCGCCTTCTCTGATGAACGTTCCGCCTCGACGCCAATGTATACGCCGCGCTCCGCACCAGCATCAGGTCCAGCGTCAGCATCTTATCCAAACTCGCAGAGAGCTTCTTTTGATGCAAACATGCCACAAGGTGCACGACTCTACCCGTCGAATCAAAATCTGATGCCTCAACCCGGTAATGCTCTCGAACAAGAGACTTACTCGCATAATCCGCCTCAGGCAGCTCCGTCAAGATACCCGGACATGATTGAACCGCGCGAGGGGCATCCTATCGGCAATACACAGTATCGCAGTGGACCAACTTCACACCCCTCCAATCGGTATCACTCGGAGCCTGACCCGAGCCGACCTTCACCTTACCATACTGGTCAAATCGACCCTGGAGCCGCCTATCGCAATATTCAGTAACATTCCGCAGTCACCGAAACTCAGGCCATGCAGTTTCCATGTCACACGCACACAGACGCTGTAGCAGTACCGCTATACTTGTATTATTTCCCAATCTACTGAAAGAAAAAAAGTCATCGTTCTTTTCGGTTTCACAATACCTATGCGAAAACAACTCGTATTGATATTTGGAGTGAGCAGCATGGACATTCCTTTTCCACTTGTAAAGCAGGAACAAAAATTGTGTAATATTAAACATTGGTAGCTATGCAGTAAACATCGACTTGTTGAGCTTAGTAGAGCTAAGTGAAAAGCTTCAGTTAGCTTACTCATAAGCTGTTCACACGAAAGACTACAATCAATGCGACCGAAGCCTTTCACTTAGCTCCACCTCAGATGCTGAACGTAGTCAGACTGACAGACAGTACGTCAGTATGACAGCTTGCATCTTGTCGTGGCAAAAGGACTACAAGCTTTGTGCCTGCCTTTTGAGGCTTGACGGCTTGACGGCTTGACTGAGTATTGACCGTATGACATGACATTGACTGACGGTGGAGGATGCACATTATTGGAAGCAATGACTCCGAGACGACTGGCTCGGCAGCATCTATAAGCCAATCTCTCGGCCTGGCGCAAAATGATTCGACGTCCGAAACGATTGAGCAGCTACTACAGCGCGTTTTGAAGATACAACATGGATATGCGGATCAGCCTGTGCACTCGTATGAAGAGTTTGTGCGATTGATTCGGACATGGTGAGGCTATCAGACCGTATTCTAGTCCGAATTTGGATACTGAGGCTTAAAACGCGCTGTATCGGGTTGTAGTGACTTAAAGCCCTTCAAGCGAGCCGGACCACTGGAAAAGATATATCAACAAGAATTCCTGCCTCGTTTGAAGAGTGAATATGGATCTACTGCTGATTATCTCTTGAAAAGGTTAGATTGGTCGAGGGAACTCATCACTGAAGCTCAAGCTTCTGGTCGATACTTTACGCGTGACATTGAGGATAAGTATGTTCGAGTTAGACAGAATGATTGGGCATACTCGGTCCCTAAAGATTATACGTGAGATCCCAACATGGTATTCAGACAACCATGCTGGAGAGGTACTTACCTTTGCTGAATTTCTCGGAAAACAGACACTGGCTTGTTTGGACTCTTTTACCCTTAGTAGACTGGAAGAAGGCAATTCCCTTTGTACAAGAACATGGTTTAGCAGGTCGATTCTCTCCTCAAAGACCGGATTTACGTATAGAAACAGAAGGTTATAAAACTGAAGAAGTATGCCAAGAGATTGAAGCGTTCGCAAAAAGCCATTGGCCTGAAGCTACGGATGTGTTATGGCTGGTTAATCCTGTCAAGTTGCAGAGTGTGCCTGCCCTTGTGAGTAGAGTGGATCATACATCATATGATTATGTGGGAATACTAGCTGATGGGGCAGGATGTGCGTATTGTCCTGGCCTACCTAGGCACACGCACATTGTTTTGTTAGAACATCAAGCTTACCTGACACTGCTACATGATGGGCAGGGCATTTGAAAGAAAGGGCACAGACTTGGCTTACGGCTGTTGTAGACACACTGGCATCACTAGAAATCTGTACAAGTCTGCGAACACGACTTCTCGAGCGATTTATGTATTGCTACCTCGAACCGACGGAAGCACCTATCGGTTCATTTGCCACAATTAACTAGGGATATGACACTTGGTCGAATGAAGCTGTCAAAGAGCGGACTGACACAGAGCACATCTTAGGATGTAGAAAACTTTGTGGGAGCATGCTCTAGGCGCTGACTTGCTAAATAACAAATTCCGTATGACCCAATCGATGATGCAGGAAGGTCGGCTCGGCCTGCTACAAAGATGGCACAAAGGCAGACCAACGTGACGGATCATTGAGCGAGAGTATGTAAGATATGTATGATATGCTGACCGGTGCTCTCTACGTTATTTGAGAGATGCAAACCATCTCCGAAGCAGCATCCATGCAATGCGGTTCAGGTGATCGAATGCAGCGCGCATAGCTTATCAGCATAAATCTACCCCGGAAAGCGAAACAGAAAACTGTCGGCTATTTTATTGGTAGTTTTGGAAGTGATAGCTGTTGTCAAGTATCCACCTGTCAGGACCGGTTTTGTGTCATCTGGATCTTCGCAGACGTGCTCAGCTCTGCCTTCACTCGATGGACGGCAGCAGCAGCAACGGCGGAGCTGGCCACCAGCAGCATCACCAGCAGTTCCACAAATACCATCAGCAGCACTCGCAGAACAGCCGGAGCTTCGACATGCAGGGCCACAGCAACCCTCTGGGGACACCGCAGGGCTCGCCGTCGTTCCTGCCCATCCTTGCTTCTGGTCCTCCAGGCGCCATCCCAATCGCGACCTCGTCGAGTTCGGCGTTTGGTGGTCCTTCTTCCTCGTCGACTGCTGGTGGAGGAGGACCCTCGTCATGGCAGCAGCAGCAGGGATTGCAGCTCCACATGCAGCAGCAGCAGCAAGGTAGCTCGAGCAGCAAGCCCGCGATGCGAGACCGGCAGTCCTCGATGTCCTACCACAGCCAGGCCTTGTCGCAGGACACGCCCTACTCGGCTTCATCCGGCCAGCAGCAAGCGGGCGGCAATGGCACAGGAGACGGTGTCGGAGTTTCATCTTATGGAAGCATGAACGGCAATGGCAACGGTACTACTGCCCAAGTGACGGCACTGGTCGCGGGGTCTCAAGGCAGCAAATCCTCAAAGAGAGCAATACAGAGCTGTGCTGAGTGCAAGAGGTGAGTAGGGATGGGAATGCTGTCGGGAGATGCAAGACTGACTTGGTTAACTCACACAGGCGGAAGATCAAATGTGGGACACTCTTGCGCATATAACTAATGCTGAACTGACTGACATCTTCATCCAATCTCTAGGCGACCGCATATATCCATGTCAGTCTTGCATAAGCTTGTCGCCCTTGATAAGTGCTGATAAGGCTCTCGCACCACTATATACAGGCAGTCCATGCAAGCTGAGAGGAGAAGAGGCATTATGTCGAGAAGTAGAGAAGCAAGAACCAATACAGTTGAGTCTGGCTGTCATTGTCTCCGATACTTGCAAACGTTGACCGTGTGCCTGTTACGTTCCGCTTATCCAGCATGCCGGTTCCAACGATGATGGACTTCGAAGCAGCTTGTGCGCGTATTTCTCAACTAGAAGATATGATGTCCGCAATACAAAAGCTAGTCTCACTTCAGGGACAGACTACGCAACAGCTCCAGCTAGCTTATCAAGCTCAACAGCAAGGTCGAATAACAGGTATAGGAGGTGAACCTTCGTCACCTCGCAATTCGCTTGGTTTTAGAACAGCTCAAGGACTGCCTGCTATTACTGCAACGGCAGACTCGTCGAGGAATGGCTCTCCGGCTAGCTTTGATGATAGGAAGGGTCCTCCGCCACCGTCTAGGAACTTTGAAGATGTAGTGAGGCAGACGAAAGCGGGGGAGAGAGATCACGAGGATATGGCTATGATGCTTGAGGTACGTGTTTTTAGGCCTTCAATCATAGTCGGTCGCTGTTTTCTCGGTGCTGATATCATCGTTATACCATTACTCCCTTACCCACACAGGACTTCGCAATGAACAATCGACAAAATCGAGAGAAAGCAGCTAAGTTGATGGGAGCTCCTGATGGATCAGGTGTACCTCCGGATCCAGCTCTCCCATCACCTCTACGCGGCGTCAATGGCAATCTATCTGATCCTATGGCAGCCTTATCGAATTATATAAATCCCCAAGAATTTACTTCCCTTCAAGATCCTCACAACTCAACTTCTGCTTCATCATTTGTAGAGTTCGTTCATCCATTAGCCGGAGTAACGAATCCTTCAACAGATTATATAGCAAAGTTTTTTGCACAAGCACCAGATGCAGTCAGAGGGTGGCAATTAGTACAGTTCTATTTTACACATTTAGAATGGTATTCTAGAGTTTTACATGCACCAACTTTTTTAGCTGAATGTAGAAATTTACTTTCTTTACCTTTCAACAATATTTCAACTAGAGTTAGACCTGCTTTTTTAGCACAATACTTTATGGTCCTTTGTTTAGCTTTACAATTTATTGAAGAACAGGATAGAATTAACTTGGGTTTGACGGCGGATGAAGCTCAGACTTACTGTACGAACATGTTCATAGCTGTTCAGGGTCTACTGAATTTGTGCGATTACATGGGGCATCATTCACTGGAACACCTTCAAATCATCGCGTGAGTACTAGACAGCCGCGTAATGTTACCTCGTACATTTACTGATTTTGCCTTGCAGACTTATGGGCGTTTATCAGTATAACGTTGGGCAGGCGGATTCACATTGGGCTCTTTTGGGATCCGCGATAAAGGTGAGGATAGCCTATGCAGTACAGCACGTCCAAATTTCCTAACCAGCATCCCCCGTCAGATCGCTCAAAATATAGGCATGTCTAGGCTTGGAAGCGAAAAAGTGGATATGAAGTGGCCAGAGGCATGGCAAAACCCATTGAAGCGAGAGATTGGACGCCGGGTATGGTGGAATATGGTGTGTCTTCAAGACAGATTGTAGACAAAGTCTTCCGCCGCTGATGATTTTCGCCTTGGAACAGATTTTTCTTGACTGGTCACTTGCTACAGCACACAATGCATGCTATTCAATACATCCTAGTCAGAACTTTACCGACTTTCCGGCGAATGTGGATGATGAGGATATTCAAGACAACAAGCCAATCATCGCAAAACCTCTCGATCAGCATACCGATACTAGTTTCACTATCTGCCGCCTGAAGTTCGTAGCGCTCTACCGAGAATTAGTCGATGTAAGCCAAATTGAGATTCACTTATATATGTCTTTTTTGCAAGCCAGACTTACTCCTTACCCGCAGCATACCATCTCGCATCCTACACCCTCTTATTCTTTCATTCTCGAGATGGATACCAGAATTGTCAATCTTCTCGATACGTTACCTCCGTACTTCAGGGGCGCTACGCCGCCAGCCGAGCACATCAACGACAGCAAAGTCATGGAGTGCTTGCTCATTCAGCTGATCGGCGAGACGCGTCTGCTGCGTCTTCATAGACCTTACCTGTCTAGAGGCTATAGAGATAGGAAGTATGCGCCATCAAAAGAGAGATGCGTCAACTCTGCTAGATCAATCTTGGTGCTACTTAAGACTGCTGAAAAAGCTTCTCCGATCTTGCTGGGACAATGGCTTACGCTGTTCTACGGATTCGGAGCGGTACGTCCCTTCAATCTAGTAGACGTCTTCACATGTCCCGTATGCTGAAGTCTTGACCGTTGTTCTTACAGGCTGTTGTCACATTTATCGATCTCTGTCACGGCAAAGGCACAGACGACGAAGCCTCTACTCGACAGAAACGACAACATATCAGCGAAATGATCGCTCTCCTCAAATCGGCCAAACATGTCAGTGACGCTGCACGCAGAGCGACACAGCTTCTTGAGGGTTTGCTAGGTATGTCTGCAGAACTCTAATAGTGTTCAGAATGAGAAAGTTGACTAACATGACCATTCTCACACAGCTGCTGAAGAGGACTGTCCTGCTTGGCCAAACATCCTAGGAAGCTCAAATGCCGGGCAAAAGCGCAAATTGGAAACACTGGACGATCCAGATCCATTCCGTCGCACAGTTAAAAAGCTTCTTCTTGACGCTTCGACGAAAGGCGGGTCGACAGGGCTACCTTCCCCCGGCTCCTCCTCAGGCCTGCCACAGCAGTCACCGACCATCTTCAGCCAGACCAGTGCTCAAGACAACCGGTCTATTCCGACCTTCTCATCTGGATATGGCAATCAACCAGTGCGACCGCCACCTTTCCTGCCCGATCTGGATCTGTTCATGGAAACCTCGGGCAAGTACTCACATTTCTCAAAGCCCACGCCAGTCTTTGCAAACGAAGAACCGGTCGATTCGACGACTGCAGACTTATCGCATCTCTTCGTTGACGATATTCTCTCAAACCTGTTCACAACGGATCCTTTAGGAGGTTCAGATATTGGTTTCGGTAGTTCTGGATGGTAAGAGTGCGAGTTACCAAGTTGACTCATTAATCAAAGTTTGTAGAAGTGCCTGTAGATATGGGTGCGCAGTAGTAGGAATTTATTGCCCAAATTGTTAACTTAGTGTGGGAATGCAAAACATGTCTAATACAACATCATCATACTTCCACTGGGAAGAACTGTTCATAACTATGTCAAGAAGAATCTGTCGAAGTATATCGGAGTGTCCTTGCTCTTTGTTGTGCCAGCCAGCTGTTGCGACAAATCTCAGCGCTATCCCTTGATAAGCTGCAAGAAAGCACAGGGACTGACCTGATGGGCGCCGTACGCTGGGGAGGCTGGCCAGTCGCGAGAACCTGGGAGCGGAGCTTGTCAAGACCTGCCTCCTGGAATGCTATCAGGAGCAATTGCTGTTCAGCCTGATACTTTTGCTCGAGCTCGGTTGCTAATGTTCTTTGCTTGATAACTTCAGCTCGAAGTGTCTCAACTTCATGCTGACGATCTCCATTTGCAGCCTGCGAGAACGCTCTCATCAGAAAGCTACTGGCATAGTCCATTCCCAGTAATGCACGTACAGTAGCTTGAGCCTGATGTTGCTCCTTGAAAAGTTTGTCTTGCTGCCGGATGAAGCTGCGAGCCTTCTTGAGCTGCTCTTTGGTCTGATTCAATGACTCCTGGAGCTCCTTAATTTCGGACTTCAGTTGCATTACATCCTTAGAGGATTGCACATCTTCTGTCTTGCTTTTGCTCGTAGTGTCCCGAAGCGCTATTCCTTGACTTTGCAAATCAACCTTGTCGAGTAAAAGGGTGTTGATCTGGCTGAGTTGCATACTCGTTGTCTGCTTAGCCTTGTCAAGCTCTTCTCGCAATCTTTTAAGGTCCTCCTCAACGCCCGACTGCTCGTGCGCGACTAATTTACGTACTTCCGTCAGCATCTCGGTGCGGGACTTGTCCACCAGTGTCAGATCTGCTCGGGCGAGCTTCAGCTCGCCGTCCAGCTGGGCGATTTTGTCCAACTGCGAGGCAGACTCTTTGCGCAAGCTATCGAGATTCTCCACGGTCTCAGCCAAGCGGATTCGCAGCGCTATATTAGTCTGAGAGCTGTAGGAGAAACACCAGATTCAGCAAAGGTCCACGCCCTTGGTCGACTCTGTCCTTACTCATTCGAAATCGCAGATTCCCCGTTTCGGATCTCGTCTATCTGCCTTTGCAGCACAAGCTTCTCTTTATGCTCTTTCAAGAATTCTTGCTCATAACGCAATTTCATGTTCTGCGCATCGTCAAGCAGGTTTTCCAGTACCAGAATACGCGACGAATCTGCTTTGTTTTGTTTCAACGAAGCCAGCTCTCGTTCTTGCTTTCGGATTCGGAGTTTTAATTCAGTTGTAGTAATTCCGGACGTTGCATCGTCCAATTCATTAGCTATGCCCGACAGCTCGTTCGCGCTGTCTTCTTCATCTGTGGAATCGATAGCTTCGTCTCTGGCGTAACTTGAATTTGCATCCTTTGTTCTCTTCGGCTGGCCTTCCAACAGCCCGAGACGCTCTTCGAGAAGGGCTATATCTCCAGCTTGTCTGTCTCTCTCCGCCGCGAGAATAGCAATCTTCTTTCTATCAGTATCAAGTGATAGTTGGAGTGCTTCCTCCTCTTTCGCATGGTTACTGAGTCTGGACTCCAGTTCTGCTATGCTCTGCTTGTACTGCTCATTGATTTCCTTCAGGTGCTTTACACCCTGATAATCCTCTTCCAAGCGGGCATTTTTTTCAAGCAGTAGAATGTTCTCTTCCTCCAGGCCTTTTAGGGCACGCTTGGCTTCTGCAGCTTCCTCGAGCTTCTTCTTGTATTTCTCCACTGATGCCTCCAATTTGCGAGCCTTCTCTGCTATGTGCCGGTACTCATCCATCTCATCCTTCAACTTGTCGGCTTGTTCAGCTCTTTCAGTGAGCTCTTCGACTTGTTTTCTCAGGGCCGCGACGCTCTTTTCTTGATTTGTAGCCAGTAGCTCTGCGTCGGCTATCACCTTTTCGGACTTGGCCAATTCAGCCTGCAGGCGATCTATTTCTGATTTGTAGATGTTCTCCCTTGCCGTGTCATCTTGGTCGCCTGCTTTCGCATGCGTACGCTGCTCCACGGCACGAAGGAGCTCTTCATGTTCCAGTCTGAGAGCATCAAGCTCTTGCTTTGTGCTATTATGAACACTTTGAAGCACTCTATGTGCAGCATGAAGGTCGATATATGATGCAAGCGAATCGGAAGAGCCGTCGACCATCGCGGAAGAAGCCACGTCGAGTTGCGGATCAGGCGAAGGGAGCTTGCTTCGCACCTGCACCTTTCAAATCAGCTTAATACGACAGTCTCTTGGCGTGCATACGTGCATACCTCTTCTATGCAAAGCATTAGTTCTTTCTGCACCCATTCTGGCGTTGTCTGTATCTTCCTGATTTGATCCTCTTTCTGCATGTCTTATCAGTACTGACCTTAAACCTGACACTTTGGAACTTACATCGGGAGAAAGGACTGCCATAGAAATAATGATCACTAAGAGGTCGATTAAAGCTAGATAATTGTCTTCCTGCGCAATGCCGTCAGTGTCAATAGCCGGCATTATCCATGTTTTTTGGCCTATAACGTCACTGTCGAATACCGCAACACATTCAGCGTGAAAGCATGTGGCTCTTGTCACTGTCACTCACTGAAAGTATTGCTCAATGGCGTTATGTAGACTGTTAAGGTTGTCCGTGCGCTCAGTTGACACCACCGTCTCTTTACCATTCTGCAGAACTTCCTTGAAGAATTCGGCATCGCTGCAATGAGATAAGTCCAAGATCAGAAAAGCGGTCTGTATAAGTCAACCTAGGTAAACTTACACTGTTCGACATGCAGCAGCCAGCAAAGCCGGGTCATAGCAGTCTTCGATCGCCTTCAACGGCAGTTTACTATATTCAGGTTCGACAGCGTTGAGCCAGGCTACGAGTGCTTTTCCTCGCTTGTTTGAGCTCATGCTATCCCAAGAGAAGGTATCAGGGGACGTCTTGTCGGTGCTTGGAGGTCTTCCTCGGCAGATGTGGCACTAAGGTTGCAGTACTGCTGCAATGCACTTCTAGAACGTCCAAGCTCTGGATAGGTCCAACTTCCGAGTTCTCACTTGATCTTCAACATCTGCAGGTGTCTACGTGACGCGTATCAATAAGGAGTGGTTAAGCAGAAAGACGGGTTCCTAGGCAGTTATACAAAGGCAGAACATATCACTGGCAGAACGGACGTTGCAGCTGGTCGTCGCCACTGGCACATCTGGAGGCTACCTGAAGAGGCGGAGGGAAGCTGAGAGCCGCGGATTGCATGCAATGAATGCGTTCTCTGCCTCGATTGCAAGTCCTTGACAGGCGAAATGGCATTGCCCAATACACCGTGACATCTGGGCCAGGCTGGCTCTGCATAAGCTGGCTAGAAGCCGTCATTTTGCCTTGGCTGATGCTTTTGCGCAAAACTATAGTAAGTAGGAGACCTTGTGAAGTTGAAATATTGCTGACAATCCATTCCTGTATCTAGCCTTTTGCGCAGAACTATGTAGCCTTTCTCGTTACTCTAGCCTTATGGGCGATACTCAAATGCAGATTGCGACGCATAGGTAAGAGCCTGCTGCAACGCTATTACGTCCGGAGGCCTGGCTCACGCACTGCACGCCCATTCCAAGAGACGCTTCTTGTAATGCGGGAGTTCGGGGCTCAATTGTCAGACCAAATGGTGCTTGAGCTGCCCACTTCCCGGAGCAAGACGCTGTTAATCCCCCTTTCCGGGACGTCAAAGCTATTTATACCGGTGTCCAGCATACAAGAGATACTGCTACTGGAGGGTATACAAGGCTGGACCATCATATGGTATCTAGCCATAATCCAAAAAGATGGAACAAGCAGTAGGATTCACGTGATCTTCAAGGTGAGCTTGCGTTGAAGTGTAAAGGCGGCAGAATCACTCGGGCTGAGAATGAGGTACAGAAATCACTGCCTAAACTGAAAACGTTACGTAAAGTTTGGCATGGATCGCGGCGGGTGCTCGAAATGGACGAACACAAAGGCAACGGGGTGGAATAATGGGAATAGATTTTCATGCCGAATGAGCGTGATCTAAAGTACAGCTGCACTACTGTTCAACTGCCATATGAAGAAGACCCTCTAGTAATACAGATGCCACTGAAAATAGTTATCGAGAACTCCTAAGATGTCACGTTCGTCAAGTAAGATTCTCTGCCGGCGGATCCCGTCTACGAGTGCAAATTTGAGCGGAGAGGCAGGTTGTTGTATCCTAGTAGGAGAGAACTGCAGGTACTTGAGATTCTTGAGCAGCTTCAGCTTTCGCCTTTTCCACCTCTGCAATGAGCTTGCTCTCATCCGGCGTAAGATCATCGCGCAGATGATGGCCTTTGGCGCTCTTGTTTGCGGCATTGATGAATCTAGTAGCGAAGACAGCTTTACGCCATGTCTTCTTAGCATCGAATTTGGCTCTGAGACCTTTGCTGAGTAGATCTTCTTCTTCTGCTCGTGGAACGGTCGTATCGCTCATTAGCCATGGATGCTTCAGGCAATCTTTGGCTGTCATACGCTTCGCTGGATCTACGACAAGACATTTATCGATAAAGTCGCGAGCGGTATCGCTGATTGCGGACCAATATTCTTCTGGAGTATAGCTATAATTCGCTGAGCAGATTGCTTGCACTTCTTCGACTTGGCTGTACGCACAAAGTTATCGAAGTACTTATGGTCAATATTGTTCAGATTTCCAGGCAATTCAGGAGGAACTCACTTGTCACGGTCGAAGGGCGTATATCCAGCGCACAAGAAGTATGCAATGACGCCGATTGCCCAGATGTCGACAGGCTTGCCATGCCCAGTTTTCCGGAAGACTCTGTCAAAATGCAGTACCGTTAGCCTTCAAGCCATGTTTTGTGTTTGAACACGTCGATATGTACTCAGGAGCCATATATGACGGGGTACCGCAAGTCGTTGTGAGCAGGTTCATAGCAGGCTCGTCGAGACTGACCAGGAGGCATTTCAGCCGAGAACAAGCTCATATTCGGTGCATATCCCCTACTTACACTCTTGACAACCCAAAGTCAGCAATGACAAGGTCTGCATCTTCGGCTGGACTCCTGAACAGTAGATTTTCCGGCTTGAGATCTGTGTAAGAATACAATAACGAGCCACGTGAGTAAGCAGTTTGCGGAATCACTTGCCACTGGTACCACAATCACCTCTGTGTACGATGCCTTGGTCATGGAGGTAATCCACTGCCGAGACGATGATTCTCACAAGGTGACAAGCGTCTCGTTCGTAGTAAGCTATGAAGAGATTGAACGCATGGGTGTGAGCATGTAGCTAGCCTCGCTAATAGCACACAAAAGCCGGCTTACATCCTTTGGCGCAAATTCTATCAAAGAGTTCTCCTCCAGTGCATAGGTCAAAGACAAGGTATAAGTTGTTCGTAGTCTCAAAGTAATCGATTAGAGTGAGGACGTTCGGGTGACCTTGCGATATCTTCTTCAAGACTGCAATTTCATTGCGTACCATTCCCTCTCTGCCTGCCATGAGACGTTTACTGATGACCTTGCAAGCGTAATATTTGCCAGTCTCGATATGTACGCATTCCTTCACGACTGTTTAGGTTTTAGTGGATCATTGAGTTCGGATGAGCGTGATCGCATTGTGGAGGAGGGATAGGACCACGACGAGAGACCCGGAGGAGCGCAGCATCAGCATTATAGCATCGATATTGACAAAAGTCTCAGCCTACCTGCGTAGGTTCCCTGTCCTAGGGTCCTGCCAGTCTGCAGGTGCGGTTATCGCATTCATCAGCCTGGACCATCTATATAACACAGCCCCGTCGAACGCATGCAATCTACCTTGTATGCGCAGGGAACAGTAGTAGGCGCCATGATGAGCGATGTACGCTAGATCAGTCTTGAAATGTTTCAGGAGGGTGTTTTGCTTCTGTTGATGCGCTTCTGCCTTGTTTCACTAACGCTGCTCGTCGCTCTATGCTGTCACCGCTTCACGACGACCGTTTGTTCAGGCTGAGGAAATGAACCTAGCGACACACGAGTAGACTGATCTGTAAGCTGCTAAGCCAGCTGACAGGGTTGCCGGTGTTCGTTTCTTCTGCTAGAGGTTGTGTCGGATGGAGGCAGAGGCGTGACCATCTTCATCATGAAGTAGGATCTCTTGAATGGAAGGTTGGCTGTCTACCGACTGACCAGGCTTGCCCTGCAGGACCTGTCCAGCGATGGCGCAGACCGCCAGAACATCACTCGACAGCGAACCTGACCTCGTCGCGTACGGCAGCAACTCTATGCTGCCGGCCTCTGGATCCGGCTACAGTTATGGTCCTCCAGCATCGACTACGCCCTCGGACAACATGTCGCGTGTTTCTCTGGATAAGCTGAACGGCAGTGATGATGACGGCAGCAACAGACCTGCTACAGCATCTGCATCATCGCCTAGCTTCTCGAATAGATCACGCGCGAGAGCGAGCAGCATGGCCAGCAAGTTCTCCAACGCGACTCTTCCACTCTACTCTGCACACGATGTGGCACCCGGTCCGCCTTCTGCTTCAACCAGCACTCATGGACGCACACCGAGTGGCATTGGCAATAACAGTAGACATCATGGTAACCAACAGAACCCCGACGATGATGAAGAGGAAGACGATGACGATGGGTACTCTGATGAAAGCGACCTGGAAATGGATACCTTGAATAAGAATTCAGGCGGCAAAGGAGGATGGAAGATGATCGCTAGTACAGACACGCCTCTATCAGCTTTGTTCTCGCCGTCGAGTCACACGCATCCGCCAGGTCGAATTTCCTTCTCTAACACCAACCACAATCACGAGAAGTTCAGTTCATCTGTACATAAACCAAGCAAGAATAGCCGCTTTGAACGTTTCGACAAGACGGAGTGGATAGCTATGTCCATCAGCCTCGCTTTAGTAGCGTTCCTGACTATTGCATCGCTGCACATATGCTTTAGTGGGTAGTGCTGATGGGCGGTATTTGCATCTACCCAACAGCGATGCCGGAGGTGTGTACATTTATCGCTTACTCTGATTTTCCACGACCGCAGCTAAGAACGTATTCTACTACGCTTGTAGTCTCTATCTTTTCGAAGGCTATACTCGTGGTATAATAGACTGGAAGTATACAGACGTACACAACATCAGTTTGAACGCTTTCTCAGAAGGCGGTACCCGGCTTGAGTCAGTTTGTAATTGCTGTTGTTGTATTTGACAATATCTGCAAAGACCGAATAGAGTCACAGTATGCAAAGTGCAAACATGCGATTCATCACGTTTTCTCGTGACATGGTCCAACGATGATCGAGAAAGTTCCAGTCCGTTCATCCATACGTTGCATTTGTGTTCATCAGGGACATCTCTGCTCTGCCCGACTCTAACTTTGTGCATCTCACTGTTCGAACGTATTCTAGACTTCCACCATGTCATCTGAAGACGCATCCGCTCAGGCGTTGAAGGCCAAAGAGGCAGGCAATGCCGCATACAAGAGTCGTGATTTCACTACTGCCATTGCAAAGTACCAAGAGGCGTGGGACCTGCACAAGGACATTACATACCTCAACAACTTAGCAGGTGGGACAGCTGAGCACATTTAGGGCTTTGACAGTATTACTGAGAGGTCTTACGTGTTTCCTACAGCCGCTCATTTCGAAGCTGGTGATTACGATGCGGCGATCAAGACGGAAGACGAGGCTGTCGAACAAGGAAGAGAGCTACGTGCTGATTTCAAGCTTATTGCAAAGTACGTCCAACTTACCATGCCCTAGTGTTAGGTGGACTGTTCAGACAATGCTGACCGAGCCTGTGCTTCTACTCTCCACCTCGCCACTTGCCGACAACAGAGCACTGGCACGCGCAGGTTCAGCATACGAACGTAAGGGGGATTATGATAATGCCATCAAGTTCTTCCAGAAATCATTAGCGGAACATCGAACACCAGATGTATTAACCAAATTGAAAGCAGCTGAAAAAGCGAAATCAGAAGCAGAAGCAAAAGCATATGAAGATCCTGAAAAAAGTAATGCAGCTAGAGATGAAGGAAACAAACTTTTTAAAGCTGGCGACTTTGCTGGAAGTGTTAAAGAATATACAGAAGCTATAAAGAGAAATCCCAGAGATGCAAGAGGTTATACGAATCGTGCTTCTGCTTATACGAAACTTATGGCTCTAGCGGAAGCTTTGAAAGATGCGGAGATGGCTATCAAGGTGTAAGCGATTCTTCTTTCTTTTCTTATGGACAGATCGTCGGATGTAGCTGACATATCAGATCTCTACAGCGAGCCCGAAAATCCAAAGGGTTACATCCGAAAATGCAGCGTTCTCACAGCCATGAAGCGATACGATGATGCAATTACAGCGGGAGAACAAGCATCAGAAAAGGACGTAGATAAGAAGAATTCAGCTGAAATTCAAAGAGAATTGAAAAAGGCTGTTAGTGGAAAATACTCTGAAAGAGCTAGTGAGACAGAAGAGGAAACATTGCAACGAGCGATGAGAGATCCAGAAGTACAGAAGATCTTGCAAGATCCAGTCATGATGCGTAAGTAATGTTTACCCAAGCCTCCTTGATGTCAGTCCTGGAATCTGACGGACCGCTTCGATCCTCGTAGAAATCCTACAACAAGCTCAACAAGATCCATCCAGTCTGGCTGCTCATTTACAAAACCCAGGTGTCCGTGAAAAGATCATCAAACTCAGCCAAGCTGGTATTCTCAAGATGCGTTAGAAGGTTCTGCAATAGCGGTGGAAGAGTGATGCGTTGCTAGAAAAATCTGATGTGAGGCTGTTTCCACACGGAGCATGCCATAGGGGTGCGACTTGTAAATGTAAATGCAAAGAGCAATTCATCGTTCTAGTTGAAGTAGTAGTTCTTGCTTCACATTTGTGTTCTCCATGAGTTGAGACATACTTATTCGGGATAGCCATTCCTCTACTCTACAGACATTACAGCTACATTTGTACTACACTTGGCTGATGAGTGCAACTTCAATCCACTTCGAGACACAAAACGTCTTTGAGGAGAGGTGACTTCCTACCACCTATAGCCATTTTGCTGTTGTGGCATGCCCATCTGCATGCCTGGCTGTCCATACATCCCCGTCATTTGAGGTTGTTGCTGAAGGGGTTGCTGTTGATATCCTGCATAGTTGGGCTGCATGCCGTACCCAGTAGGCTGTGGCTGTTGCTGCTGAGCGTACATTTGTTGATGTTGAGAAGGCTGAGATTGATAGTAGCCATTCATTTGTTGTTGTGGAGCTGGAGATGGGTCAAGTAGGGGAGTTGACCGTGCGGCATTGTCTGAGAGCTTAGGTGGAGCTTGTAGTGTAAGAGGCCTGTTAATGAGGCATGCTTAGTATACTGCTCTTGGTCAGAAAGCTACATAGTATCGCTTACCACTCCGGCAAGCTTTGTAGTCCTTCATTTAGTGCTCTTCTCGTTTGCGCACGAGAGAATTCATCTGAAGAGTATCGCTGTGATAAGCAACATGATTCAGTAAGGCGGATAAGTCTGTCTCAGCGAGGACACTCGTACATAGCTTTCCACAATCTCCTTGACTTGCAGAGTATATGCTGCTACTGTATCAATATTTTCGTCTGCTTCCTTCCGCAGCTGTGGAGGGAATGCATTCAGATGAAACTAGTTCATTAGTAAGGAGATGGGCGAAAATTCACCTTGTCACAGGTATCCCTGTCATCCATAGCCAAAGACCACGTCTGCCAATCCATGACCATCTTCTTCCGACCTTCCCAAGCTCTTTCTAGCTGATTCAGGAGAGCTTTCACTCGACCCCATGCATCCATATTCCATGATTCCAGCGAATTCTTGTTGCTTCTCATGAACGCCCGGGGGTGTTCTCCGTACTGTTCCTGCTGTCTTGTTTCCTGCTGCTGTGGCGTTGTCTGGTACTGCGGCTGATATGAGCCGCCTTGTTGCGTCTGCTGTTGCTGCATCTGCCTCTGCTGAGCCGAGAAGGGATCCAAGTCTGCCACTACAGGATTGAGGTACGAATGCTGCTGCTGCTGCTGCTGAGGTTGAGGTGAAGGTGCAAGGAAAGCTGATGCGCCTGGCTGCGAGCTGTATGACGCACCCGACGTCGGTGCGCCGAAGTTGAGACCGGTCCCTTGGGCTTTCAGATACTGCCCGAACTGCGATGAGGGCTGGAAGCCTGTGCTCTGAGTGTGCCCATATCCGGTTGGCTGAGCGTACATGGGGGATTGCGCTCCCATCGGACTGCCGTACCCTGCCTGAGCTTGAAAGCCACCTTGCATTTGTGGCTGCTGCTGGCCGTAGCCGTATTGCTGCTGAGGTTGCGGCTGCAGATAGCCTGACTGCTGCTGACCTCCGTTAATATCTGGATATCGCTGCGATGGATCCACTGCGAATGGGTTGTTGTGCGACATTGTGCACTCTGGAGTATAGTATGTATTGATGGCGGCCAGTCGAACCGGTCAAGAGAGACACGTCAGGAAGTGTGGCAGAGAAACAGGTCGCCTTTGCTTCACGACCGTTACAATCAGCAAGACCGTTTCACCGCGCTATTCCTTCTGACAAACTACGTACGACTGTATGAACCACTCAAACGCTTTGCCTCAAGCATTCGACGCATGCTCGAGTGTATGATCGCAGTCAATGAATCCGGAATACATTGCTCAGTCGCTGCTTGAAGACAACGAAGATGAAGCACCTGCACAGCAATCACATGCACAAAGTGCGCTAGAGCATGACTATGTGGGTGCTGAGATCTGCCGCTCCTTAGAAGTCATACTCATTTAGCCTATGATACCTTGCAGGTCCTGCTTGCGCGATTACCGCCACTATCACGCTTGCAACAAGATGCAGCACACGCCGCAACTACTGCTGCAGAACATGCCGTGATTGGCATGTCTATGGAGGAAGCTTTTAACGAAGAAATTGATCAACCTGATCCAGCGACATTATCTCGCTCCCGCTCAGTTTCGGAATCTAGCGTGTCAAGGACGACAGTCTCAATCAATTCCGGCAAGAAAGCTTCCCTGAGCAAGCTGCCTTCAGGATCTGCGACTCCTAGGAAGAAGCCTTATGAGCCTCATGATGTATACCGGGCGATAGAGTGAGTTTTACGGTTACATTTTCGGTGCAAATCGCGGCTACTGACATGAGTGTTTGCGAGTTAGCCGGAAAGACCTGGCAACCCTCTTCGATATCCGGGACACTGCTTTTCATCTCCTGGTGCAGAAGCTGGGCGAACAAACTCCCCTTATATATGCATCACGTATGTCACCTGCCCCTTCGTTAGGTGATATGGGCCTTTCTGCAGCCTGTCTAAAGGTCTCCTTTCCAGGTCTCGGCAAAAACCATCGAGAGATTCCTATACTAGTGAGAACTACTAGGTACTCTGCTGCTTCATTATGCTAACACCAGCGGCTTACAGATCACTGGTGCTCTTTCGCGATTCGTGAATAATCTGCCAGACGATGTCACGAAAGTCAATGGTCAAATGAATGGCTTAATCCGAGCAGTTCGAGCTAATCTCAAGCTGGCAATCGACGCATCCCTCAACACAAATCAAACAGACCTTATCTCGTCCTATCTGCAAATAATCATCATGTCAGAAGGTGAAAAATGGATTTGGGATCAAACTCAAAATGTAGCTCTTGCTTTACGGGCTGGAAAATCGGCTAGACCTGTCAAGACTGCTCGAACTGCCGTTACTAACTTCGCTACGAAACAACTTCGACAATTGAATAGAGGTAACACATTGGCAAGCGTAGAAGAGTGAGTAATCTTTCGGCCGGAAAGTGAAGGTAAATGTTTAGCTTACCAATCGTCACACAGCTACGTCGCCAATGCTTCGTGTGACTTGGTTCTTATGGGTTTGTGGAGTATAGTCTCGGACAAGCTAGGCGGAAAGAATCTGCCGTCATATCAATTCAGTCGTGATGAGCGTATTTTCAAGTGAGCTCTCTATACTTATTATGCCCATACTGGCTAAGCACTTGTAGCTGATTGAATTGCTTCAGGTCATTTGTCGATTCAATTGTTGGCGTCTCGAGGAAAATGGATTATACACTCAAGCTGAACAAAGCGATCCGGACTACGATAGAAACTACTATTCGTATGTAAGTAAATATCAGGAATCGGTCACGCAAGAAAGATGCATTAGCTAATTTGATTCGTTGCAGAATGGAGAAAAGGGCAACTGGCCATCCTGAGAAGGCTCGTCTACTTGCAGAGGCTTTAGATGCACCTGGCTAGCGTTTGCTCTAAAGCTTTGCTCAAAAAGAAGTTTCTCAGTAGAGCCTGCGACATGTCGAGTCCCTTCAGCTCTGTCCTGGAGCATACTTAAGCTATGGCAAGGAAAATTTAGGATGGTAAAATATCATACCTCCTGCGAAACGTCCAGGCAGCACCTACCTGCGAATGTAAGAAGTGGCAATCTCGGGGTCTGAGGGCAAGGTCTGCAAGAAGGTCAGATGGTCCTTCCAGATATCAAGGCTTAGCCTCAACGTTATAGATGGACCGTCTCAGGGCCGTCAGCAATTAGTCTACTTGTAGTCGCAGGTTACATCGGTAAAGATTGCCACGGACCTAAGACCAGCGCGAGTTAGTAAAGAATGTCGCATATTTCTACGAACTTAGTTTCGGATTGGCGGGTCAGCATGTGTAGCTTGCAGCCACATAACCCTTGTATCATAACCTCGTTTCTGACCTTGTCTCGACTGTTACCTCCCTGTTACCGCGAGACCGATCACGACCTTTTGGCGCTGCGATAGAGTCCTGCCTTGCTTTGCTCTATTCTGCCCGCAGCACTCGACTGAATCCGCGACAGCATGGCTAAGGACAAGAATGTAGGCAATGCCTACGACGAGTGAGTCGCTGCTTCCCGACATGGCGAGACCTTGACAGGCCTGTTTGAAGCAAGTACGCTGACCATGATCAATAATACCACGCTCGTGTCACTGCAGTATCTTCGGAGGAGGTTCAGATCTCTCAGATATCGAGGATGATCTCAATCAAACGCAAATCTCTGATGTTGAAGCCGACGACGACGATGCAGGAGAAACGTCAGCTGCCGCTGAGGCTGAAGCCGTGCTGGCTGAAGATCTAGGCGATGATGAAGACAACGAGGATGGAGACTACAGACAGGCGGAAATTGCGGAGGTCAATCGACTGCCGAGCTTCAAGAAGGACGCTTCTGCATCTAAGAAGCGAGATAGTACTTCTGGAGAACCTAGGTGGGTTATCTGTTACCTAGGCGTTTGGAGCAGTGGCCAGACCCTACAGCGAATGCAATGCATGCATTGACCACTGCGCTTCATGATGCAGGAAACGGAAGAAGAAAGTTCAGGTCGATGAATCAGATCTTCCACCCATGCCTGCTCCTCTAGATCCTGCAGCTGGTGAGCTCAACTGGCCTTGTCGCGTGGCTAAAGTATCACGGCTCACCAAGACTTCCTAATCTCAGAACGAGCAGCCCGGTTAGACGCTATATTGTCTAACAAGAAGAAGAAGGCCCCAAGAAAGCGCAAACCTGGCGAGGAGGATGTAAGCTAAACTTTGTCGAGTAACAATATGGAATGTTTGCTAAAGGTAGCCTCTTACAGCTTGACGAAATGGCCGACGAGGAGGTCTATCGCTTACGGCAAGCAATGGACGCGGCAGTTGAAGCTGACAAACTAGCTATTGAGGAACAACGGCCAGCTATCGAGAAGTTGAAGATGTTAAATGAAGTCATTGCTGTTCTGCAAAAGTAAGCCGGCTTCCAAACGAAATATGTACGAGTCTGACAGTCAGGTTCTTTCAGGCCCCATCTCGAAACGACTATTCTGGAGGCGGACATTCTGACACAAATAAGGAGATGGCTCGAGCCCATAAGCAAGAACTTACCTGCCGTCAACATACAAAGAGAACTTCTGTCCGCTTTGACTAAGGTGAGTACTGGTGGAAAAATCAGACAAATCCCTCGACTGCATCTTCCAAATCCTGACCATTCGTTTTTGCAGATGGAGATAGAAACGTCGCAGCTCAAAGCAAGTGAACTAGGCAAGATCGTCTACGCATATGCCAGAGCGCCGGGCAACGGCGTTGAGCCTGGTGTCAAGCGAGTGGCTGATCAGCTCGTTAGTAAGTCTGCTATCAACGAAGGTTGGGAGCTTGTCAATAGCGTCTCGCTAGCTTTGTCGCTGAATGTACCGTCTTGTCTACAGTGCAATGGATGAGACCAATTGTCCGAAGGTCTGCATTGGCCCGAGATCGCATCATACAACGCGTAGAGGCCGAACGAACGAGTACAAAGCGTCCATCCAGCCGACCGAAGAGCTCTGCTGTTAAGGCTGCAAACAAGCAAGAGATATCAAGGAGGCATGCATCTATCCCCGAAGCTGTCGCAGCAGGGTACACCATTGCTCCTATACCGAAGATTTCCAACGATCCAAGTATGCTTCCGAAGAGCAACACTCGCTTCAAGAGTGAGTATCTATGAACCTATCGCGTTATTAACGTTGTTGACCCATTTCATCCTTGCACACTCCTCCCTCGTCTGCAAATAGGTATGAAAGCCCGTATTGAGTCGTCCAAAACGGATTCGCGGCGGATGTGACGAGGTCTTGCTGTCTTGTACTATATCAATGTATCTACCACTGTGTTCATCTGTCGTTTTAAACATGCCCAGTTGTGGCCACTATACATGCGGTTTCTCGACTCGATCACGCACTTTGCACGATTTGCGTTTGCGTTTCTTGGTCTCTGCAGACAGCAAGCACTGCGACAGAAGCAGGAGAGTATGTCGCAGCCCGTGGCAGGTCCTTCTAATCCAAGAAAGAGGTCTCAGAGGCAGCGGGAGTCGCTGCCGTCTGTCGCCGCACAAAGCGAATCTTTCGGCGCACTAGATTTGAACAATACTGGCGAAGATGTGGTGGAGGTTGACGAAGACTACGATACAACGGACGAAGAAGATGAGACATTCCCAGAGATAGACACTGGATCGTATGGCAGTGGTTCAGACAGTGAAGATGAGGACGAGGAGGATGAAGACGATCTGTCTGAAAACGAGCAGATTTTACGAGAGCTTGCAGAGGAGGAAGAGTTGGAGCGAGATTTAGCAAACACGAGCGATTCATCTTTTTCAGATGATGACTTCGATGAGAACGATCCAGATGCTTTAGATCATGCAATACGCAAAGCTACTCGCAAACCAGATGAAGACTTTGATGCCACCGTGAATGCTGGCCAAGCGGCACTAGACGTGTACGAGAAGAACAAATTGTTGGGCTTTGACACCAGATCATACAAGGAGAAGGCAAAGGTCGGCAAGAGTGCTTTGACAGGCGAAGAGCGCTGGACATGGGACAATATTGAGCCTGGCTGGGATAGTGATGAAGGTCCAGACGAAGGACCGAATCGAGTCGGCAATATTCCAGCATACTTCTACGACGGAATGCCACATGTAGGATACGATATTGATGGAAAGAGAGTCACCAGACCGGCAAAGGGGGACGAGCTTGACAAATTCCTAGCGAATATTGAAGATCCTGCCAGCTGGTACGTTCGCTTGCCTGGGATTTTTCGCTTATCACGTGTTTTCAGTGGCGACAAGCAAGAAGCTAAGTTCATTCTGGCTTCTTTAGGATGTCCGTGGAAGATAAGCTCAACGGCAAGAATGTGCAACTCACGACGGAAGAGCTGGATTTGATTCAAAGGTTGGCGAAAGCTGAAAATCCCGATGCCACGTATGATCCATATGAGCCTACAATCGAGTGGTTCACTGGCAAAGGCAAGGAGATGACCATGCCTTTGACGAGTGCTCCGGAACCTAAGAGACGCTTCATCCCCAGTAAATGGGAGCACAAGAAGGTAAGACAGCTAGCCTTGCGTCCTTTGGTAACATGATTTTGACAAACTCGGTAAATAATGAACAGATCATGAAAGTAGTTCGTGCGATAAGAGCGGGTAGAATAATGCCTGGAGTCAAGAAAGAGCAAGAAAAGCCACAATTCTATAACATATGGTCGAATGAAGATCAGCCACTGGATACCTCACATCCCATGCACATGCCAGCACCTAAGATGAAACTACCGGGGCATGAAGAATCATACAACCCGCCAGCCGAATACCTATTTACCGAAGAAGAGAAGAAGGAGTGGGAAGAGACCGATCCTTCAGACCGTAAACTGGACTTTATACCTCAGAAGTACGACAGCTTGCGTAAAGTGCCTGGTTATAACAATTTCGTGCAAGAACGATTCAGTCGATGTCTCGATCTATATCTAGCGCCTCGCTCGCTGAAACGCAAACCAAAGATCCTTGAGGGTGTTACAAAGCCCGAGGATTTGCTTCCACAACTGCCGGACCCAAGCCAACTCAAGCCGTTCCCCACGTTTTGTGCCGTCATCTATGAGCATCCTAACAATGTTCGAGTGCGCTCTATCTCGGTTGACCCTACCGGCAGCTGGGTTTTGACTGGTGCAGAAGATGGAGTTGTCCGCCTATGGGAATGTAGAAGAGGGAAATGCTTGATGAGCTGGAAGATCAGTCCATCAGGGCCAATTCTGGGTGTGGAGTGGTGTCCAGACAAGGAAAAGCTGCTCTTTGCGGCAGTCTGTGAAGGCAAAGTGATCATCGGGTCTCCTTTGGATCTGCTGCCTCCTTCCGGTCAAACTACTATGCTCGATTACGCACACGGCGCATTCAGTCTTACGAGCGAAGGTTTGCCAGCTCCCGTGGAAGATGTGAAATGGACGCGAAGAAGCAAGATGTCGGACAGCGAGACAGATGGAATTCTGCTGGAAATCAGCGTACCAGGAACCCCGAAACAGATTAAGTGGCATCGAAAGGGAGACTATCTGGCTACTGTAGCACCCGACGCTGGAGGAAGATCGGTTCTTATGCACCAGATTACGAAGCATTCGACTCAAGCACCTTTCAGCCGCTTGAAGGGGGTCGTACAATGTGTGACTTTCCACCCGACAAGACCGCACTTCTTGGTTGCAACGGAGCGTGCCGTCAGAATTTACGACCTAATGGCCAAGAGCCTCGTCAAGCAGCTTCAACCGAACGTTCGACATGTGTCCAGCGTTGATGTGCATCCTATGGGTGAGTAATGCCGTCCAGGGTGACTTTCCCTGGCCTTACTGATCATAATGCGTGGCATTGCAGGTGACAACGTTATTGTCGGCTCTTACGATAGAAGACTTGTCTGGCACGATCTAGATCTCAGCGACAGACCGTACAAAACACTTCGATACCATCCCCGCGCTATCAGATCTGTTGCTTTTTCGACTCGCTTCCCTCTCTTCCTGTCTACATCCGATGACGGAACAGTGCAAGTGTTCCACGCGACCGTCTACTCGGACTTGGTGACAAACCCACTTATCGTTCCTTTGAAAGTGTTACGAGGGCATGAGATCACGGATGGCCTTGGTGTTCTCGACGCTCGGTTCCACCCAAGAGAGCCTTGGATCGTTTCTGCGGGAGCCGATGGTACAGCTCGATTGTGGATGTGATACTGGGTGGCCTTTCCTGCATACATTCTGGAGTAGTGATTAGATTTCGCTTGTTGTTGACATCTTACGCCACAAGGTGGCAATCAGAAAATTATGCAAATTTCCTTTACACAGGGCGGAAAGCACGTCTACCCATACATGAAAGCTCTTCAGCCTTGTGTCTTGCACCCATGTTCTCCTGGTACCGTCCTTGCCGTGCAAGATTTCCTTGTTCCTTATCGGGAGTTTGCCTCGCGTAGGTTCCGCTTGCACGTGGTCGTCTGTTTCCGATGTCGAATATCACCCAGCTCTTTCCTTCCGCCAATCTCGACTCTGACAGAGAGAGACTGTCATCCTTTGCTCATCATGTCGTTGACAATGAGCAAGGTCACAGACGAGCCGGCCTCGTATACGAGGGTAGCTCGCCTCACTTCGACCGGCGACGGGCGAGAGGCTGCACGCAGACGGCAGCCAGTAGCGCAAACGCTTACTTGGGACGACACCGCTGTTAGCGACGACGAAGAGGACGACGATGGTACTGCGTATGGCTATGGGCATGCACCGGCTGAACAAGTCCCCTACTCGAACATCCAGGAAATCATACCTGGTTTGTTCATAGGGGATGTGACAGCGGCAATGGATCACGCCCTGCTTAAGAGCAAGAACATTACGGTTATCATTGCAGCCAGTGAGTACACTACAGAGTCCTCTAGTGGTATAGCGCTTACACTGAAGTCGCCTATTCAGTGCGCCAACGCTACCCCAGTCCAGAAGTAGGTGAAACAGCGAACAAGGGATACAGTGAATTCATTTATCAATCCTGATTCTTGCGTTCTGTCTACCCATCCAGGGCGTCAAAGTGCATCGCATATTCATCGATGACACCAGCAAGACGAACATTCTGCGCTATGTGAGTGACCTGCTGGTCCACCTTGCACTATCCCTTATACCCGGAAGCCGATCGAGGTGTACTGATGGCGTTCCCCGCTTGAACGTCTGGCAGTTTCCAGAAAGCAATGCTATCATCCGCGAGGCTAGACAGCAAGGAAAGAATGTCCTGGTGCACTGCCAGGCCGGCGTCAGTCGGAGCTCTACCCTATGTGCAGCTTTCCTGATGGAAGAGCTAGATCTGACCGCAGATGGTGAGTAGCCGCTTTTCGTAAGCAAATCACTTAATCCCCATCTGACCGATAGCCTTGTATCATCTACAGAGGCTATAGAGAAGATTGCTTCTGTCCGCAGCGTGGTGCAGCCATTGGAGTTCTTCCTTCACCAGCTTGAGATCTTTGAGCGATGCAATTTCGAGCTCAATCCGAACAAGCATGCTGCGTATCGACGATTCCTCATGAACTTCAATGCCCAGGACATGATAGGTGGGGGATTTACCTGTTTATCAAGACACTGCTGCATCTTTACAGTTGCTGATAGCAGGCATGATCGTTCTCGTTGGCAGGTGGCGAGGGCGTCGACGACCTCATTCTGGCTTACTACCCCACACCAGCTCCTAGTCCGCGGCGCTTGTCTGTCAATACGGCAGATCCATTCCTTTCAATGACGCCGGTGTCTGGCGCTTCCACGCCTCGTCCTACGAGGTCCAGGCGAGGTTCCAGTGTCTCGATCACGTCTCAAGAAGCACGATCTGAAATCCTTGCGCGAGTTCGTCGAGGAAGTGCCGGTGCAAGCGGCATGTCTTCAAGTCTTGCCATGTCTTCAATCAGTGCAGACCCATCTAGCAGCAGCAGCAGTAGTCGCAGAATGAGCGATGGACAGCATCTGGCATCAGGCGAGCTGCAGCCTCTGGCCAGGCGCAAGAGCAGCAGGACAAAGAGCACAGGCGAGAGAGATGCTGAATTGAAACGCTTGCGGGCTCTCCTGAACGAACGCAAACAGCATGAAGCAGATCAAGTTGCAAAGCAGAAGGAAGGGTTGTTCGCAGAGCAGGAGGGTCCAGTCGCGTCCTCTTCAACCGCCAGACCGACAGCGCCCATTCGAACTTCACGCCTGCGCTGCAAGATGTGCCGGTAAGCTTTAGCCACATGGGCCGTTTTGAGTACATTACCGAATGACTGATACTCTTTACTAGCCGCGAGCTGGTCTCGCGCGAGCATGTCCTAGAGCACGAACCTGGTCAAGGTCAGAAAGCTTTTGCACCGACTCGACGGGACATGACGCAGCATCGACTTGATACGGAGAAGCGTCGGCAAGAGAAAGCTGCTGAGCGCGAGGCCAGGCAGGCTGAGCGACAGCGATTGGCTGCTGAGGCCGCTGAGGATCTGCTGCAAGAGGTGGAAGAAGTCGAGTCAAGCGTAGGAGACGATGATAACGCTGTCCAGGAAGGCGGCAGTGCAGAAGAACAGAAAGACAGTCCAACTGAATCGATGAAAGTGGATAAAGACAATAGCAAAAGTACACAAAGTGACAATAAAGAGTCCACATCTCCCAAGAGACATACGGCCCCTAATGCCGCTCGTCCCAAAGTGTCACCTGCTGCTGATCAAGGCGTCAGATCTCTCAGCGCAAGGCTACCACCGCAGCTTGCTGCTCTTCGAGTTGCTTTGCCTGCACGACCTTTTGGACATGACCTCAAGAATGCAATTGACGGGTCCGCTATCGACGATGACGAGGCAACTCCTGGCACGGAAGAACCACCTCTACTCCCATCTTCCGCCTGCACAAGTTACTTCACAGAGCCTTTGAGCTGGATGCGTCCACAATTGGAAAATGGCGAGCTCACGGGCAAGCTCATGTGTCCGAATACTAAATGTAATGCTAAGTTGGGAACTTTTGATTGGTCCGGTTGTGAGTAATTTTTCCTGCTCGGTATTGATGTCTCGACAGCTGAATAATTCCCACTTGCAGTGCGGTGCTCTTGCGCAGCATGGATCAGTCCAGGCTTTGCCTTGAATGCCTCCAAAGTTGATGAAATACGTATGTAGCAATTGATCAGATATCCAGCATTGTTCTCTGTCCGCATCGTCGGTGTTTCAGTGCACTTCGAACTATATTTGTATTTCATCTGCTATTATTGTACAATGTCACACGCAAAGGAAATTAGACTGCTATTCGGATTACGGCTATTACAAAGTAAGAAAGTTAAAAGGCAAAAAGGGCTGCTTGCTTCCTTCTGCCAAAGCTATAGACAATGAAAGATGAGAAGAATAGTCCGACGGTGATACCTGGACCCTAGATTATCAGCCTTTGCAAAGTCAGGATGCCTTCATGCAGCCATACCACTTACCTATGGCTACCTGAACCATGCGGAAACCGATGATCAGACCGTTAGAGTAGGAATCGCCGCGGTCCTTGACTTGTGTCATTGCGAGACCACCCGCTGCTGCGATACCGGACTATGTAGATGTGGTAGATGAGTCAGCTTCGCACGCATGTTTGGATTTAGACAAGTAGCTTACAGGAACAAGGAAGAGAACACCGGGCACCATTACGACAAAGCCAGTTCCTCGGAATACGCGAGAGTACAGATTGCCTAGTATTCCAACAACGAACGCTCCGATGAATGAGACGATGTCAGAGTGGTCGAAAATATCTGAATCGACATATCAGCTAGGCCAAAGGGGAGCTATTGTTTTTTTCAACTCACATCGATTGGCGATAGTATTGGTAACAAAGCCAATACAAGCAATGATGATCATGACAGGTAATTGCTTGCTGCGTATGGGTTGAAGGTTGTTGAGGCAGAGGAACAAGCTGAATATGGGGACCAAAGCTATGAGTGCGTAAGGTGACACGTTCTGACGCCACCATTGCCACGAAGGGTCGCGTATACAAGCAACGTTGCCTTCGAAGAGAGCGTCATTTGCATTAGGAACATTTGCTGTTTGATTCGTGAAGGTCCACTGGCCATCGAGCGTGATAGGAATCGTGCCATTCATGGCATGAAAGACTCCTTGTAGGCTGTAGCCACCATCGTTGCCGTCAAGGCTGTTCTGTGGGGCGCGGGAATGCGGATCCACCAAAAAGTAGAGATCAGATCCTACTGCTATACCGAAACCCTGTTGAATCAGATAATTAGCCATATGTTTCAATAACCATTACTATGCTCCTCAAGCTTACCAGGAAGAGAGAGTATATGATGGCATACACCATTCGAACGGAACCAGTGACTATATTCTTGGTCGCCAATTCTAGAGATCCGCACACTAATGACGAAGGGGCTAAGTCAAAAGTAAAATCAGGAGCTGATTGGACCCCCGCTTACATATGGCATAACCGGGCAAAATGAGAACCACACCAGACGAAGCTAGGGCAGGATAGCAGAAGTACTGCGTGGTCGACAGTCCTCGCGCTATAAAAGATGTCACTGTTGCAACAGAGATCCTGTATATGAACATGTCAGTACTGCGCGCTGATCAGCCATTCCTACCGTACTTACTCAAAGATATTCGAGTAACCTGCCGACTTTCGCACCACATAGAGCTGTAAGAACGATAGCATTGCGCCGAACGCTGCAGCAACCCACTGCAAGTCGAAGACATAAGCTTTGTGGTGAAGGGAGACAGCTGAGCTTGACCTACTGCATCAACGAAACTGCCGCCGAAGCCTATTGGGGCAATAGTACCGGCACAAATAGCTGCAAACATCATCCGCTGCCATATCTTGTATATCGGAGGTGCTTTGAGTAGCCTACTTAGAGCAGCTGAACCTTCTTGAACGCTGGCCTCGTCATGTACGACCTGTCTATATATACGATGTACATGATGCAGTTTGCCTAGATCAAGGCCACCACCTGCTTTGACGAAATGTGTCTCCGAAGTATGTGTATCCGTGTCTCCAAAAGACGCGATGACAACTGTGGGTAAATGTACGAATTGAGCATCGACCTCCAGAACTTGAGCAGTCGCGTTGAGCTGGGATTCGAGGCGATGACTAGGTGAGCCAAAAGTCATTAGTGCCTTTGCAAGCTTCAAGAGGAAGTTGTGTCGTTGGAGTATATCGGCCACGTGTTTCGTAATCGACAAGCGGCGCTTCTTGTCTTTGCTGCTTGGAACAGCTTTGGTAGGAGGCTTGCCCATGAGATCGCTGTAGACAACATCTTCATCGATGAGAAAGGATTTTGTCCTACGCAAGATACCCTTGAACGACTTCTTGGATACTACACTGGCAGCGTCTGTATCTGCATAACTGTAGGTTCGTTCACGGGAACCGGGTAGAGGGGGTTTTTGACTTTCCTTATCTCCAGTTCCTTGCTTCCTTACACGTGGATCATCGGGATCGAGGTCCTCCTCATACAGTGTCGTCGCAGAGGATGCTGTCGAGTCTGTGCGACCGAACTTCTCGCGTGCTGCGAAGTGCGAATCTACCGAAGTGGCTCGGCTCATAGCTGTCGATTCGCCATCCCATCTTGAGTCCGTCGAGGCGGTTCGCTTTGGACCAGAGGGCGCACCATACAGCTGTAGAAGGTTAGACAAGACTCCAGCATTACGAGGCATGCTTTCTAAGGTAGGACCATCTCCGACCCCGGGGACGTTCCTTCTTCTTAGTCCCTGCGTATGGTGCTGAACGATATCCACAGCATCTCTCGTTGCTTTTCTTGCTTCTTCTTCGGTTTGGGTACGACGTAAAGCTGGTTTTAACGGCTGAGCCGGCTTCGTTTGATACGGCGGGAGAGTTTGAGGTACCGGCGGGGCATACAATGAATACGCTGGAGTTGGGGAAGGTGCGAGGCTGAAATCATCCATAGCTCCATATATGGCTGGGGAGCCGTTCCTATTAACGACTGACATCCTAGGTGGCAGGGATGTATACGGGTCTCTAGGTGGTGCAAAACGCCCATTCCCGCTGTCGACTGATGCTCTCTGGGGTGACAAATAGCCCAATGCTCGTGGACTTCCTTGTAGACCTGCAGTAGGTGCGCTAGAACGCCTTTCGTGTGTCGCTGCGCTGAGAGGTGAGAATGGGACACGAGGAGCCATAGCGACTCTTGAACTGCTAGAATAGGCTTGTTGAGCGGTCTGGGGACTCGAGCGGACATGAGCAGCAAAGGGACCTTCCTGAGGATTCTGTGGTAGGTTCGAGGGGAATGGCTGATAGCCGGCTGGCAATCGAGTTGGATACATCTCGCCTCCGCCGGCGAATGTCGTCGACTTTGGAGATAAGTCTTCTAATATAGGTCTCTCAAACGGCGTCTGTCCGGGAGGAGCGTACGAGCGTGTTGATCTCTCTTGCGATGCTCTATCATCCTCAAACGATGTCACGACACGCCCTCGAGTTTCCTCTCCTGAGTTATCTGCATATCGGTCCGGCGCATCGAAGTATTCTTGCACGCTCCCTTCCGAGCGTCGCTGGCCTTGCCTGAAATTGAGTGGCTGCACAGGCTGCATTTCCGAGGCTTGAGTAGTCGGTGGGTCGTCGCCATCGAAGTGTACTCGACTGAGCCGTCGTTCACGCAGACCAGGACGCTGTGCCTGTTGTGTATCGTTCGTGTTGGATGCCATTCTGTAGTTATCCTTCTGCTTGCTATTGCAGATGCTACTTTAGCGTTTGTTGTTTATGATTCTTTCGCTGAGAAATGCAAGATGAAAACAACGGTAGGTCTTCTGTGTTAAGGTGAGTTTGTTGCGCGATAGCTATCCTAGTTCCTTAAGACCCACCTAAGATACCACCTGTAAGTTGGTGATGGAGCGATGATGATGTGTAATATGAGCGCATACTCTTAGTGGTGATGGTCAGTCCTCGTCAGTCGTCATTCGACACTGTTGCTCCTCAACATGATTCATATATTGTTTTGTCGCCGTCATGCTTGAGCTATACGATTCCCAGCCAGTCCATTTCGCAACCCCCCGGCACGCGATTCGCGAGGATGCGCGGCATCGAGCACAAGCGAAGCCAAGAGGCTGCAACAGACCATGACCTGACTTTCGTGTGTTCACATGCTCTTATCGCATTCTAGCAGCCTTGCCGATGGCAGTTTCATCTGCGCTTTGTCAAAAGCCGAGACTCTCAGGCTGGAGGGACTGGGAGCTTGGACATCTTGAACAAGGCCAGCCTTTCAGGAAGTACGGAATCGTGTATATCGTCCAGCACCAGCATTGAATGGCTACGGGGATGTGTAATGTAGGAAAGATTGTGCAGTTCCATATCCCTAATACAGTGCAGAGAACGATCGATAATTTTGCAGACTTGGACGGCTCGGTGTGTGACATTTGGCTGAATTTGCACCGACTTGACTAGGCAAGCGGCCTTCTCACAATCACCAGCCATGAAGATCAATGTCATAGAACGCTCTCTGGACGATGTGCTGCCCTCCAGGCTCGGTGCACCTGCGCCTCAGCATCGCAACCTCGACCCCGCCCTGCATCCATTTGCGAAGTCGAGAGAGTACACAAGAGCTCTCACCGCCGCGAAGCTCGAGAGAATGTTCGCCAAACCTTTCGTGGACAGTCTTGAAGGTCACAACGATGGAGTGTACTGCATGAGCAGAGACCCAGACCGCTTGGGAACGGTAGCGTCGGGTGCAGGTGATGGAGGTGTGTGGCGACTTTTTCCTCTATGCCATGTGTACCCATGTGACTGACGAAGAATGAACCTACACTCGCACATAGATATCCGCTTGTGGTCTTTGCCCACTCGGGAAACCTTGGTCTCTATTCCTCGAGCGCACAAGAGCATGGTAAAGGACATCACATTTGTTCCTACGAAGCACAGTTCTGCAGCGGACAGCCAAGCATCTACATCGCGAAGGCGTCTGGAAGATGCTTTACTCGATTCTAAGCCAGACGAAGACATGATGGACGAAGATGATGCAGACGCTCAAGAGACAGGAACTACCAGTCGATTCGTTTCCTGTTCGACTGACAAAACGATAAAGCTTTGGGATGCACATTCGCTTAGAGCGGATGCAGCAGCTGCTGGCACCGCCAAAGTGTCGACAAAGGCACTTCATACATACCTTGGCCGCATTGGCTTTAAGTGAGTCATTGTCCTCGCGCTAGGCATGCTAATTTTACTGACATCTCCGGGCAGTTCGGTTTCCCACCATCGATTCGACAATGTCTTTGCTTCCGCATCAGACCGTATAGATGTTTGGGACGAGACACGTTCCGAGCCAATAATGTCGATGGCGTACGGTGCTCTCAGTTCTGTCAAAGGCAAAGGAAGAGATGATGCCATTGGAGCCGGCGATCATATCATTTCCGTCAAGTTCAATCAGTCTGATACATCAATAATTGCGAGCACGAGTAGCGATAGAACAGTGTGTTTATACGACGTTCGCAGTGGCAAAGCTACAAGCAGGCTCACAATGGACGTCCGAGCGAACCAAATCTCATGGAATCCTCTGCAACCGCCTATCTTCTTGCTGGCTTCTGAAAATAGTGACCTCTACACGTTTGATATGAGGAAGATGACAAGCTCGACCCAAGTCTACAAAGGCCATGTCGGATCGTAAGTTCTTCAGTTTAACCGATACAGGCCGACCTTTGCTGAATTTTGACATCAATAGGGTTCTTTCGTGCGACTGGTCTCCGACTGGAAGAGACTTTGTCAGTGGCGCTTATGACAGGACTGTCCGGCTGTGGCAAGCTGGTCAAGGCAAATCAGTCGATACGTACCACACGCAACGGATGCAACGAGTCTTCTCTGTACTGTACACTCTGGATTCCCGGTTCGTGCTGTCGGGATCGGATGACGGCAATGTACGCATTTGGAAAGCTCGTGCTTCTGGCAAACTTGGTACAATGAGTACCAAGGAGCTTAGCAAGATGGAGTATCGAGACAGCTTACGTCAGAAATGGAAGGATGTGGGCGAGGTTGGCAAAATCGAGAGGCAGCGCTTTGTTCCCAAAGCTATTCACAATGCTACGAAACTTCGAAGGGAGATGGAAGGTGCAGAGAAGCGGAAAGAAGGTAATAGGAGACGGCATGCACCCAAGAACCGCCCGTTGGAGAATCCAAAATCAGAGCGCAGGAAAGGTATTGTCAAGTCGGAGTAGTGGTGGGCACCCCAGCACCCATGTCGTTGTACTAGTGTTAGCTTCTACTGCGTCCTCCTGCAATTGGATTGGATTGCATAGCCTATTAGGCTGCTGGCTCTGACCACGCACTTCTCCTTACGAGCCAGTTGTTCAGGGTTTTGACGGAGGCTGCGGGTCTAATCTCATTCCTAACGGATGTAGTGGATGCATAGCTATTTCCGTTCAATCCTGAAACAACACTATCAACACACGTGACCACCGATCAAGTCATCTTTCCATGATAAGAACGCGTCTGTTTGACATTTCGAGAGTCAGTCTATAGCCGACCTCAACGAACAATTACTGCCATCCCGAAGGATATGAGCTACCTGAATACTGCTCTAAAGAAAACGGTGCCGGGCCTCCCTGTCCAGGAGTATCACGTCGACACTCCTCTTGAAGAGTATGACTTGGTACGATGATATTCTTACATCCAGACCTCCGACCATCAGACCAGCGCCTGAGCACAGAACATCTCCCTCTTTCATATCATAACAGAACTTCTGCTTTCCGGTCAAAGTGTTGGAAAGCAACGCCGTTCGCTTGGAACCTTTCATTGTGACTTTCAATCTCGACTTCTTCGATCGAGTCAGGCCAGACCGACCTGACGGTGTTAATGGACAGCCGAGTATACACGGTAAAGAAGCATGGGAGGTATTCGATAGTCAGCATGGCGTCGAAATATATACCTATATACCCTTCAATCGTCCGATTACCTGGTCGGAATTCTTGACCCATCAAGAAAAGCAACGTCAGAATACAAGCTGGCAAGAGTTCGCTATTATAGACAAGACGCGTCAGGCGGGACCTCGCTTAGCTGGAATGATATCCTTAATCAACTCAAGTGCAGAACAGTTGGTTTCCGAGCTTGGAGCAGTCTTCATCTTCCCAGATTTCCAGGTACGGAAACGCGCCATGAGCCTGTCCAAGCTGGCGGCAAACAATATCTGACACCTATTCAGAGGACGCATGTAAACACGCACGCAGCCGGCTTACTGCTTCGTTATGCGTTCGAAGACCTAAAACTGCGGTGAGTCGGATGTGAATCTCGCCCTGTCATCATATATCTATCTGTACCGACATGCTCATTCTCCGTCGGTGCAGGCGGGTTCAATGGCGAGCTAATGACCTCAACGAACCATCCGTTCGGGCAGCTAAGCGCTTGGGATTCGCTTATGAAGGTACGATGTTGTGGGACCGTGTGCTTCCACAAGGGAAAGCCGGTAGAACTGTCGTCAACGCAGAAGGGTATGGAAGACCGGAAAATGGACCTGGCCGTCACAGTGCTCAACTAGTTGTGACCTGGGAATCCTGGCTCGGAGAAGTCCGAGAGCATGTTCAGTCCTTGATGGCTCGCGATGTTATCGTCAAGAATTAATTATATTGCATTCTACGCATCATATCGACGCGCAGATAGGCTTGTATAGCTATTTTTGAGACTGCTAATAACTGCGATTGAACGAAAGGTTGTGGTAAAGCCTAATTGCGTGCCGGCCGTCTTGTTGTGACAGACGATGGAAGCCGACTTATTATACATACAGCTACATGAGCGGCGCAAGCCGCGGTCTTTTCTCGTATCTTTGATCCGCACCACAGAAATATAACTTCTGGACATCGGCTTGTCCTTGGGCATTCAGCGGACCTGCTGATCTTAAACCACGCCCGGTCAACAGTCTGTGATCTGCAGCTGCTAGTTTAAACCGCCTTTTCGCCTGCCATCTTGACTCGTCGTTTCTCGCGTTGTCGGGCGATGACCTTGTTGTCCATGGTTGTGAACTGGGCTAGACGCTGATCTTCCTTGGCCTTCTCGAAACGTCGTCGCAGGACTTTGTATGCTTCCGCACTGTACAATTGGCTCTGGTCAGTATGGTGAGTATGAACTCGGAGAGATTGGCACTTACAACACGATGTACACGAGAACACTGGCGAAGACCATACCCCACTCCCAGGTGAGGGAAGACATGAGGAAGACTTGCTCGTTAATTACGGGCTGTAGGTGAAGTTGTTGTGAGCAATAGGACTGCTATTGAAGGATTCTGTCGAGAAACACTTACGATGTAGATAACCGGGAAAACGCTGAGCGCAAGAATGGTTGAAGAGGCGAGGAGAATCTTGTTGTCTACAATGAATGCCACGGTCAGATCCGTTCTCAAGTGACATACTCGTCGGCCGAAAGCCTACCTAATAGATTCAACTTAAAAATCGACTTAGTGGGATGCTTGCAGGTGAAAGCATGAGCTGCAGTCATCGATCATGTCAGTGTGGGCTGGCCATTACTACTACAGATAACACACATACCCATGAGGACGATCAAGAAATTAGAGAAGCATGCTCCCCGCGCTTGACCGGTGTTGTGGCAGATGGTATCGTTAAGGCCTTCATTGCAGTCATATCCGAGGTAACCGTCAAAGTAACCCCAAATAGTGATTGCAAAGTTCGCAAGGGCTAGGCCAGCCATGAGGAAGCCGTAGTAGACCAGATCGATAAACCACCACTTAGTGAACATGACTTGGAAATCCCGAGGACCACGCTCCATGGCATCATCAGGAGTTGGTTCGAGACCCAGGGCGAGAGCTGGCGGTCCAGCGGCTAAGGTGTTGATCCACAGGGCGCCAACAGGCGAGATGGGGAAAGTACTTTCGCCGTTCTGATCGATGAAAGATAGACCAATCATCATGACTAGCACTTCTGCCAAATTACCAGATAGAAGATATAGTAAGAACTTTTGAAGATTGAAGAAGATACCACGCCCTTTTCGGACAGCTTCGATAATAGTGGAGAAATTGTCATCGGATAGTACGATTTCAGCGCTTTGCTTGGCAACATCGGAACCATTGAGACCCATCGCAACACCGACTGTGAACGGATAGAGGGAGTCAGTACTGAAATGTGGACTGATGACAATAGCAGACCGGCAAACTTACCATCGGCGCGCTTGAGGGAAGGAGCATCGTTGACACCATCACCTGTCATGACGCAAAGCTTCTTCCGCCTGTGTAAAGCCTCGACCATACGAACTTTTGTTTCCGGGGCGCATCGTGCAACGACACGAGGAAGTTGGTTGAGTGCATCGACTTCGGCCTCCGAAAGAGCGTCAAATTGAGGACCCGTCATAACTGCCTCTTTAGGATAATCGTAGCCGATGATACCGACTTGTTGAGCGATAGCAGTGGCAGTTCCTAGATGATCTCCGGTGAGCATGCGAGGTACGATGGAAGCTTGATGACAGTTGGCGACGGCTTGAGCAGACTCGGGGCGGGGTGGATCACTGATAGCAGAGAAAAAATGTATTTAGCTCAACGCCCTAAGTAAAAGATAACGGAAAGGCCTTCCTAGAACTCACTAGATACCAGCTAAGCCATAGAAGCACATATTTCGCTCGAGTTCATCTCGGTCCATTGTCCTGAATTCTTCGGACTTCTCTGCAGAGTCTCGTCGTCCGCAGAGGGTCAGAACACGGAGACCTTGTCCGGCGAGTTTATCATATTGTGCTTGGCAATTCTTTCGATCATCCTCTAAGAAGTCCCTTTCTCCGTTGCCCATCAAGATTTTGGTGCATCTGTCGAACACTCGCTCATAAGCGCCTTTCATAAGGATGAGAGTATGTGCTTCATCGCCGCCTTCCGCTCCTTCAGCAGGATAGTAGCGGTATGCAACGCTCATTCGCTTGATGGTAGAGTCGAAGGAATGCTCGACAAGCTTTTCGTAATGACCACTGATTTTGGACTTGACGACTCGACCGGGTTGAGCGTGGTGACTGTCAACTGTGTTCATCTTGCGGAGATCTGGCTTGTGGGTGAGATGAGGACGGCCGTGTCCGACTTTGAAAGCGTACTGTCGCGATGGAGTTATTAGCAGTCACGCACGCGCATACAATAAGCTTCTTTTCGTGTACTTACGACTTGAAGGGCAACTTCCGTAGCATCACCGTGACCTTCCCATTTACCCTTGGTAGGATCGTCCTCGTCGTGCTGAACTCGTTGCAAGGTTGCAGAGCTGCACAGCGATGCGCAGAGTGTGAAATTTCTAAGAGGGGTTTCCATGTTGTTCTTGTCCACAAGCTCATCACTCCTATCAGGGTCATCCGAATCTTCGTCGTCTCCAAAGGCATCACCCTTTTCGTCTGGACCAATAGCAAGTACTCGACCTCGAGGATAGTATGGGTCGGAACCAGTCTCGACAGCGTATAGTTGGCCAACGGCAGTGTCTGCTTTGACATCGGCAGCGCTTTCGAGACTGGACATTGTCGCGGGAACCCAAGCACGTTGCATGACCATTTTTCCCAGTGTGATTGTGCCTGTCTTGTCGGAGCAAACATCGGTTACGGCAGCGAGTGTTTCAATGGCTGAACAAGATGAAAGAATGAGTTGTGTCTTTTTAGTTTTGCAGATCGGTCCCTCTTCGGGTTCATGACATGCACTTACCGTCCATTCGTCGCACGAGAGCATTGCTGTCTGCAAGGGTTCGGCTAGCATTGGCGAGAGACAAGGCTACGACCGCGGGCAGACTGGCGGGTAAAAGTGAAACCGCAGCAGCGACAGCATAAGTGGCTATCGGAAGACGAAACACAGCATTTCCCGTGTCAGAATCGTGATATTGCTATTCACACTGTACGTATGGAAGATTGCTTACCGATAGTAAGAGGGATATCGGAGAAACCGGTAGATGCGACGACAATGACTGCCAGTATACAGGCAACGCCAAAGAGGATGTAGGCGAGTGTATTAAGTCTATGGAACGGTAAATTAAGTCACATTATCAGATCGAGCTAAAGCCGAATTTGTCCAAATAAACTCACTTGACCTGAAGTGGTGTAGTCTCAGCAACGCCCAAAAACACTTTGAATTTATGCCAGGTAGCAGCGAAACCTTTTTTATTGTTTGATTCTTTTCTATGCATAGCTTCTTGAATTTTACCCAATTCGGTCTTCATTCCCGTGGCTACGCAAACTGTTCTTGCTCTTCCTTTAGTGACTTGCGAACCAGAGTAGATCATTGATGTACGATCTCCGACTGGGCATGTTGGGTCTTCAATCGGATCCGGCGTCTTGCTGACAGGTAGTGATTCTCCTGTCAACAAAGCTTCGTCGACTTCGAGACCGGAAAGGTATTCAGGAAGGATTCGGCAATCGGCTGGTACGATATCACCAATCTTGACTAGTACGATGTCGCCACTGCAAAATCAGGTACAAACGTATCCAGAAGTCAGCTTTTTCAGAAAAACGGGTATACTGTGTTTTCCATTATGCCAACTCACGGAACGACTTCTGCTGTTTGGATAGTCTTAGTTTCCCCTTCAGCTGCTTTTGGATTGTTGCCTCTTCGAATGACGACAGCGACCGGACTTCCAACAGCTTCTAAAGCGGCGACGGTCTGTGGTAAAGGCATGAAGAAGGATGATCAGCCATGATGAGAGTCATGTGGGCTGTAATATAATCTACCTTTTCAGCTTTGTATTCGTTGATAGTACCAACTCCAACATTCAATACGACTAGAGCTGCAATGACACCGCCGGAAACCCAATCCATAGTTCCGAAACTGACCGCCATAGCTGCGATGAGCACAAGTGTCATAGCTGCCAAAATTTACAATAGGTAGTATCGTCAGCCTCGTGAGTATGCCAGGTCGAAATTCGGCGGGGTGATTCCGTCATTTTCAGGTTTTGTGTGTGGGCCGATCTGTGCGGTTTTCAATGCAGTTGTGCCAGCACAAGGATAATGGCGGCCGTCGCGGCGACAGGGCTTGCTGAACAAGGCAAGTTGTAGCTACAGCAATCCTGTGCCACACTTTGCTCCTCGTTGACCTAATCTACTCTCGGCATGAGCACGCTTAGGCCATCTTCGATCACCGGAGCTTGGATGCAGAGATAGCAAAGATGTCACGGGGAAAGATAATGCAAGGCTCGCTGAAGAGAGGTGTGGGATTGGCAAGGCTGGAACTCACCATTCAGGGCATTTCTCACGAGGATGCTCCAGAAGCTGATGGGCGGAGCTTCCTGTAGTTTATTGGGTCCGAAGGTCTGCTGGTATTCTTGAATCTGCTGAGCAGTGAGACCCATCTTGGGGTCGGTCTTGAATGCCTTTACGCATGCTTCTGCTTCGAGAGTGTGTGGAGGACCGGGTAGCCAGTCATTCGAGTTTGAGCCCGCTGCGCTCGCTTCTGAGCCAGCCATGATGGGTTGCTTGAGTTACGGACTGCTCAAAGTCGTAGGTCACTTGTGCAGAGAAGAAGCTTTTCGTTTCCAAAAGTTGAAAGCTGGGTTGTTACCCTGCTATAAAGTAAGAGAAGGTTGTTACCCAATCGAAGACAATCCGCGTGGAGGGGCAGCGAGATTGATCTTCAGGTGGCCCGGACCGAAGGAGGGTGGATGGGGCAATAAGATTCGAGAATTGTCTTGATGAAGGTATCCGATAGAAGCAGAGGAAAGCCGTGAGGGTCGTGCTTATCCAGCAAAGCAGAGCATCATAAACTTCACTCTTTTCCTGCAAATTCACCCGATCCTCCGTAAAGCACCACGTCGCCGGACAGCTTCCAAGCCTTGGCGTTTTTCCAGAATCACTCTTCTTCGCAAATTCGCTTATCCAACGAGCATGGAGCTAAAGCTATAATTGGATGCGCGAGATTGGCGAACATACAGACTTGCAGACATGTCAGAGTGCAGAGCAACTAATAGCTGGCTCTCACAGAATGGCCTGTTAGGAAACTATCAATGCGAGTTGAAATAGCACCAGCCGATAAACCAAACGTATTTCCGCCACCAGTTTGTGTTGTGAACGTGGAGGCCGGAGATCCGCAATCGAAAGAATGATATGGGCAAGCAGGGCAAGCAATCTACATCTTCATTCGCTGTTTGTACGTGTCACATCTCGTGATGGTAGTTTTGCTAGGTAGGAACCGACTCCTTGTAGGTTGGTCTGCTATAAATACTACATACGGTTGGACCTGGCCAGCACGGCAGTCACCGTTGCAGTAAGCCATTAGTTCGATACATGCTCGTGTAGGCGGATCTGTGATTATCGCCGGGATACAGCTGTACGTATACTCTAGATCTATATGCCCTAAATGCAGTTCAAATGGCAATTAGACCTGGGGATGCCTCCGGATGAGACCCGACCGCGCAAAGCTGATATGACCGGCTGTCAGAATTACCAAGCCTCTACGCTGGTCGACAATACAACAATGATAACATGGCACCATATCCCAATCCTCCCAGAACGCACTTTCCAGCTCGTATCAACCCTCTATACCGAAACATTGGCACTTAGACTTGGCTTTGATATTTCGGGAACTTCGCATAGAAAGTTGCCAGGCTTGGCGAAAAAAGATGGGAAGAATTAGATTTCGTCATTGATTCTTACAAGAACGGCGAATGTAGGTACCGGTGAACCGAACGTCTGAATCGGCAAAGGCTTGGAATGGTGTGCATGTATTATTAGCGACACGTGTGTGGATGCAACCAGGTGACAGAGTCTTGCTATGATGCTGGACCCATCTATGCCCGGACCAGGAACAAGCGGTCACGTGAATGTGGCGAGAATGTCAACGGACATGCACCAAAGAGTGATGCTGGCACTTTGACTGTATCTGCGGGCTTATGATCATATATACTCTCTTATATGTGGCTTGTCAATACCTGCTAGCCAGTCCAGTACGACTGTTAACAATGAATACAGTATTCGAAGTCATCGGCTGCAGTCCGCCTTGGTGGCCCAATATCATCAGGCAGCTACATAGTTACGCGCGTGGAGTAGACGCTTATGGCTAGTGACAGCGAGAGACTGACTAGAGAAAGTAGGTATGGCTTGCTGAATTTTCTGCTGGTGTCATTGACTACCCAGGAGTAGACTCTCCTGCGACATTCTCGAAACTTTTTGGAAAGAAGAGCGCGAAAGAGCAGTGGGTTGGCGATCAATGCAGTCGAAGGAAGCGCTTTCAGGTCTGTAAGAGACCTGTGCTTGCTGCAGTTCACTCCTGTGAGATAAGTGACTCCCTTGAGATAAACGTCTAGGGAGCTTTTCCTTTCCTCGGGCATGGTAACGAATGTTAGAACATAGTCTTTCCAGCTCAGGCTCAGCAGCGAGGGGTTGTTGGTGACGAATACCCTGGAAGATGTCCAACCAGAATCAGAGTACTTGTCTTCGGTCGGAAAGATTGTGTTGTTACAAGCCTTACCTACCTGAAGCTGTGCACTTTTCCCTCCAATTTCGTGATCGACTATTGCCCCCAAGCGTCGCGACACGGCAACACAGCTAGTGCTTAGTAAGGAGCACTTGTAGCACTCCAAGACGCTACTCTACCACAATGAGCCTCCAACTGCTCAGCAGAGCTTCTCCACCTCCTGCAAGCCGGCCTGGCCTTGCCATCCATGTCTCATGCTTCCTCGATCACGTCCAGCGCCGCAAGAACTGCAGGACTCTCGTTGACTTATCGCTGATACACATCTCACAGACAGATCACGCTGACTGAATCCCGACTACTCGGGTACATAGACGGAAGAACAATGTCGCTGTTCCAGACTGGCTTCAAAGTCGATGCTAGCGTGCCAGTGGCGAGCACGAGCACAGCAGCACACACAGCAGCAGGATCAGCTCATAAGAAGCGTAAACGGGGGAGCAATGCAGCTACAGCGACAGAGGGCCTCTTATCCGCGCAAGTTACATCTGGTCAACCTAACTCATCATCCAAAGACCCTGCTCAATCATCACCGAAAGGCAAAAGTGAAGAAATTGACATTTACAGAATGTTAGAAGGATCTACCGCAGCAACAAGCAGCAAACAGGCATCCACTTCTGCTAAAACCTCAGAAGCAGTCGTCAACATTGAGAAGTTGATGAAAAAATTAGAAAGAATGGAGAAAGGCGCGAAAGCCGAAAAGGCTGGTTCTATATCTTCACCTGCTGGCAATAAGAAACAGAAAATAGACAATGAGAAGAACAGTAAGCCTCCCAACGCCGGTCAAAAATCCTCCATAGAGAAAGGAAAAGGTACAGACGCCAGCTCTACCGCCAATACAATGGAAGCAGCTACCTCATCAACAATCCAAAATGGTGCTGCTGAGTCCACTAAAGCTAAAAACAAGAAGAACAAGAAGAAGAAAGATGCCGAGTCCGCTCAAAAAGTAGAATATGTACCTGATGAGGCAGCATTAGCTAAAAGAGAAGCTCGAAGATTGAAGAAAGAAAATCAGTTACTTAGTAAGAAACCTTCTTCTGCTGTGTTACAAGGGAACGGTGACGGGCAGGACAAACCCTCAGCAGGCGATGAGTCCACGATGCATATTGATATACTGGAATCTGCAAACCCAGTGGCAGATTCTGTGCCGGAAGGACAAGCTGGGGCCAGGCAGACTAAGAACAAGGGTAAAGGGAAGAAGGCAGCTGCTACCGGCGAGATATCAACAGTCAAGCTGGCGGATCAGCAACATGCTCCGTCAGTTCAAGAAGACTCACAAGTAAACCAAACATCTCCAAAGAAGAAAGAGAAGCTCAAGCAAAACCAAGTAGAGCCTATCGTTTCTCCTGCGAAAGAATCAGAAGCGGGCATGACGGAGCTTCAGAAGAGGATGCAAAAGAAATTAGGCGGTGCGCGGTTCAGGTGGATTAATGAACAGTTGGTAAGTAAATGACAACAAGATGTATATATGTTTTCGCGTCAATTGAATGGCACAGGCTCATGTCGTGCGTAAATGATATTTTCGTGATGTTTCAGTATACGACTACCGGCAAGGATGCTCTAGAACTGATGGAGGAGGACCCCGCCATGTTCGAAGATGTAAGCCGACTACATATCCCTTTAGTCATATGCGTGTATATGCTAATCAGATTCGCTTCACCACCAATAGTATCACAACGGCTTCGCATCGCAAGCCACATCATGGCCCGCCCAGCCTATCCAGCTATTCATCGATTATTTCCGCAAAACATACGGGTCCCAAAATTCGTCACCTAAGCCAGTAGTAGCAGATCTTGGATGCGGAAAAGCAGAACTAGCAGCTACCTTGGTTCCTCTAGGGTTTACTGTCCTGTCTTACGACTTGGTAGAATCGGAGCCTTATATCGTGAAAGCCCAATGCACAAAAAGACTGCCTTTGCCTGGGTCCTCGGACATCAACAAGGAGGATTCGCCCGGCTCGGTGGTCGATTTCGTGGTTTGCTGTCTAAGCTTGATGGGAAGCGATTGGCTGGGGATGATCACCGAAGCGCGGAGAGTCTTGAAATCTGAGTAAGGTCGAATTTTTCCTTCTTGACTCCCGCTTATTTCAAAATGTGTTCGGGAGACCTTGAGCTAAACAGCATTCCTGTCGCTCATTCTAGTGGCAAGCTGAAAATCGCAGAGGTTACTTCGAGATTTGACGATGTCAAAGCTTTCATCAATCTCATTACAGCTATGGGATTCAAGCTCATTAAGAAGGTATGTGCAGCCTCTTTACATCGTATTACCACTTCGACAGCTAACTTCCTGGAATTTTGTTCATTGCTATAAAGGACGACTCGAATACGCATTTCATCCTGTTTGATTTCGAAAAAGTCCCCATGTCAGCTTGCAAATCGCCTTTCCTCAGTCTTTCAGCAGAAGCGAAGAGTCTGAAATCGCAAGAATTGCTAAAGCCTTGTATCTATAAAAGACGATGAACTTAGTGCAAGAAGGCATGTCCTCTTTCATAATAGATTCAATCTTCATGTGAGCAACAACAAGCAGATCTGAGCGAAGGAAAAATAATGTATACTTGTCTTGCGATCCTTGCGGCGTACTCAAAAGAAGAACTGTGCTACGTAGATGCCAACAAATTTGCTCCGCCATACCTATATACAGAATTACTACTTTGTTTCAAAATACTAGCCTTGCCATCCCTCTAAAATTAGATCGGCTCATGCCGAAGAGCTATACACCCTTTCCCTAAATTTCATTCGGTCAAAATCTCCATCCGAAAGCCGTCAAACAAGTACAATACAAGGTGCTTCGCCTTTTTCAGTCAACATAAGCCACCAGTCTCTGTGTACCCTTCATCCAATTATCAAGCTCTTCGTCCGATCTTAATTCGATAAGTCTTGCTCCACCAGGCAAGGTCAAAGCAGAAGCAGCTTGAGCGGCACTGACTGGTCTTTCACCTTCATCTCTATATCTCACATGTGAAACATCACCGCCAAGCCGTTCCCTGACTTTATCCAATAATGCATCCAGTCTAATCGACGGTGGAACACGGATTGCGATAAGGTCGTCCGTATTCCGATGGAAGATCTTGATCTTGACAAACGGTGGCGGGTTACTGGTGGACGTTTGAGCATTCGCGGAGGTGCTCGTTGGCATTGCAGGTGTGTTGCTGCTCTGAGTCCAAGGAGACGAGAATTGGATGCCAGAACCAGCTGATACAGGAGCTGAATGATCTGACATGCGCGACTGCGGTCCCTGTGCTGAATCTGAACCATGCCTGCCGTGCTGTGATGAACCGCCTGCGCTCGTCATGCTGTACCCAGGCGTGAACGGCGATTGCGATGATCCAGTACTAGTGTTCAGCTGAGGGAGATTAGAGTGGCTGGCTTTACCATTCGGCATCGGTGCTGGATGACTTCGAGAGCTATTGAGGTTCGTCTTGCCCATCGCATCAGTAACACTGCCCATCCTATCGAGGTATTCTACCACTTCTTCATCCAACGGTCGTCTCGGGGCACCTTGCGTACTTCTGTCCATAGCCTTTTGTGCGCTCCATCGCGACCGAGCAGACTCGTCTGGTACTGCTACTTCAACATCACCAGGACGAGCCATGAAGAATTCATAAAAGAGGGAACTTCCTCGCATGTAATCGGGTAAAGCGCACAAGCCTTTAAGATAGGCAGTAAGGTCATCTACTCGTTGTGCGCAAACCACCTCATCGACCTCGTCTGGTGGTAGCGGTCCCGGCATCCTCGGTATGATCCTCTCGGGTTTAGCACCGGGCGGAGCTTTGGGTGGTAAAGCGGTACCAGCTTCGACTGTATATTCATCCTTGAGCGCAAGTTGGAATTCGAAGAAATCGTCATATAAGCGATATAGAATGAGTGAGTAGCCCGACATTGCGAAATGTACTCGAAGATGGAACCAGTAATTGTCTTCCTCACTGTGAAACGATTCAACAGTTGCATGTGTTACGAGACCATATTTATCGTAGAAATAGTCTTCTGCTCCTGGCTCGCCTGGTTGGGGAGGCTCTGGCCAGCGATCCTCAATTGACGGGTGCTGCTGCTGCTGCTGTTGTTGACCTTCAGAATATCGCTGCTGTGTGCTGGCACTCGCGTTGGCGTATGGCTGTGTAAGAGCCGGACCAGCCGAAGAAGATGGGGCAAAGTTGTTTTCGTGACTTTGTCGGGGAACAGCCTGCTGCTGCGCATCAAAAGAAGGTTGCTGAGATTTATGCAGACTACTCTGAGACTGATTCGGGTTGAAGCCCCTATTCTGATTTGAAGAAGATAAAGCCGACTGGGACCTGCGCGCTTGCTGTTGTGGAAGACTTGCACTTGAGTTATTGGCAGACGCATTCTGCTGTGCATATGGCAAGCTGCCACTTGAAGAACTTGCCTGCTGTTGCTGGCCGAATGACGTTGTACCAGTCGCGGTAGCAGGCTGATTCGCGAATTCAAATCGGCCCAGTGGTATACTGGCTTGCTTATATTCGGCTGTGGCTTTCTTCCACTCTTCGACGGGAGGTACCATGCCACTTGCTATCATCTCCTTGACTTTCTCCGCAGGTAGCGCTTCGCCTGGAAGATGAAAAGCTTCAGCCACGCGCAATATAGTAAAGAGCAGCACACTCCTCTACACACCTGTTGTAGTATCGCTGATAGCGACGAAGCTGACTGGAATAAGACCGGGTCCTCCCAATCTACCAATCGGCTTTGCGACGAACCATTCATGATTACTCTGAGCGATAACAATAATAGGTTCACCACGTTTGGCATCAAGTTCATCTGCTCTTTCCGCTCTGAAATCATGCTGAACGACACCGTATAAAGGTGAAGGTTTCGGTCTCGATTTGGGCTGGGAGGGTAATGAGCGGTGTGGGAAGGTAGCAGCTTGAGGTGACGGTGTAGGCGATGGGCCTGATGGATTTGGAAGACTGCTTGCTGAGTTTGGTATTTGACCCTGTTGACCCGCGCGAGGCTGCTGTAGTGGAGGCGATATGGGACCGCCGATGTTCGCAGCTTTGTTCTCTTTCTCGTTTCGCCCCAAGACCTGGAAGCACGATGCGGGCACGATACCTCTTGCTCGCGTTAGAGGATTATGTGCATCGTACCATAGCTCATCTGCATTGCTTCCGCTTGGACCAGCTCGAGGATTTCCATCGCCCATGACATGGAAGAAGTCGCCTGCTTCAAATGATAGCTCTGGAGGACCTCTTTCCGAGCGGTACGACGTGATTGCGCGTATTACTTTCGATGGAGGTGTCTTGCCTTGCTGGCGTGCAGGTGGAAGCGTGGCTATGGGCCCTTGTCCTGCTATGTGGTGTATGCCATTGCCGAGCACATGGTGGTTGTGCTGCTGCTGCTGGTTTGCAGCATATCCAAAGCTGTTGCTGGACTGCTGGCTCCCGCTGGACGAGGGGGGAGACTGATGGCGCTCGTTCTTGAGGGACCGGCGTATCGACTTCATGGCGGATGTCTACTGCTGTGCCTCAGTTTGCATGTATGATGCCTCTGATCTATCCGCCTCCACCTCGATTGTTGACGCTCTTTCGCAGACGACGAGGAATGCAAGACCCCGCACGTGTCAATGGCCCAGGATGGAGTGCAGCGGTGTCCTTCACTCGTCCATCGACGTGGCAGACCGCTCTAGCTTGCTGCTGTATCGTCCACCTCGCTTTCTCGCTCGTTGTGCCTGCTTGTCCAGTTGTCTGCAGGAAGAAAGGCGTCTCATCCGAGCATGCACGAGAAAAGCAGGCAGGTGCATATGATGCAGCTTTTTATTCAGAATGTAGACGTATACTGCCTGTTCCATCCAGACTGTACTGCAACACGCGAGATGCACGCCATCTCGATAAACAATAATAGTAGCTATCCGTGAGGTGTTTCTGACAGAGTTCATAGATCAGGCAGAGTGGCGAGTGGACTATAGAGGCTGTATACACCTTGGAACAGCACAATTCACAGCCCCTTCTACAGTTTGAGGATGTCCTCACTTCTAGGAAAACGCTATTATGAAAGCGCAGAGACTGCTGCTGCCAGCGATGAAGAGCCAGAAGAGGATTACCTTTCCGACAAGTTCTTAGCTGAAATAGAAGCAAAGGAGAAGCAAAGCAAGCAGAGCGGAGTAAAAACATATACCCAACTACGTAAAGAAGCTCAAAAACGTAAAGAAGAAAGAGGTTATATTAAACCTCGAGCTGAGCGTGAAAGAGAAGCGAGAGAAGAAGGTCTAAAACGCAATCTAATGATGCCATCCACTTCATCAACGTCGACCAACGGCTCAACATGGAAGACTGGATCTACAAGTGAAAGTGCTCCTGGAAGCGATGCTGATGATCTACCGCCTCCAACTCATGGAGGCAATAAAGCTCTAAGCATGATGATGAAAATGGGTTTCAAGCCAGGCGAGGCGCTTGGGCGTAAGATTATAGATAGCAAAGGCAAGGGCAGAGCTACACAGGTTACCGAAGATGAGAGCGATAACGAAGAAGAAGATAGTTTCGCTGGAATTGGTGCAAAAGGAGGGATAGGCAGCAGGAAGAAAGCTACAACAACAGTGAAAGAACCGCTCAACGAAGATTTCATTTCTATAAATGACTTATCGGATGGCGAGCCAGATGCAACAGCATCAGATGCAGCTCAAACGAAGAGAAAGGTACACAGTCACAGGATTGATCCCATCGAAATTCAGATGCGCTCAGGTGCGTTCGTTAGTCAATTCGATGGGCGGGACGTTGAGCCGACTAACGGATGGGTTCTGATTTTGTTCTTACAGGTCGCGGTGGTTTAGGAGTGGAAGAAGCCAAGAGACGCAAATTGGCAGCTGCAGCATCGAAAGAAAAGCAAAGCGAAAGTGTCGATGATTATCGATCTCGAGCACGATCTAATCACTCGGAACGTAGAGCAGAAGGCCAGTTAAAATCAGTTCGAGAGACATGTTTAGCCCTCGATGAGCGAGAAGGAATCAAGTCTAATTATATGTGGTTAGATCCATTAGAAGAATATCATAAAGAACGAGAAAAGGCATTAGGTGCTAGAAGTAGATTTAGAATTAAAGAGCGAGAAGGATTGGGAGGGGAGTTTGACGAGGATAATGAATATGGAGACGATCAAGCTATATCATCACTGAGGAATGGGAAACGTGATAATTTACATGAGGAGATTTTATTGGATTCGGATGAGGAGGATATAGATACGGAAGAAGCGGAAAAGAGGGAACAGGCGAAGAATGAGTTCTTGCGCAGATCCGCGGTCGACAGGCTACGTGTGACACTGGACTACCTTCGTCGGCGGCATCAGTGAGTATCAAGCGAGTCGCAGATGTGCAAATGTTATGTGAAACTAATATAGATAATGTATCCCCTCTTCTTCAGCTATTGCTTCTGGTGCGGAACGGCTTATTCAAGTGCTGAAGAGCTAGCTAGCGAATGTCCTGGCGTAGACGAGGATGATCATTAAAGGATTGTCTGCAATAGAACTGTATGCTGGAATCAACTTGTTCACAAGTTGATTAGGCCTCTTTTTTCTATGGAGGCGGTCAATCTCCATCCCATATCTCAACACCAGGTCATTCATTTCGGCTAATGCAAGAATGAGTCTTGCCTGTAGTATGCTTCTTCTTGACAGGATGTGCGCCTGATATTGGATTGGCTGACATTACATTATAATTATCATAAGATCTTCAGATCCAGCATGCCGAGATCTGTCAGTCGTGCATGCATACGACGATCACTGACGAAAGACAAAGAGCGGCTCGCCCAATGAAGCGGGCTGCAATGGCGAGTGTGGAGGTCCTCTACTCTCTATTCTCACTACAACTCTCACTCACTTGCCTCTACCTACCACACCCTCCCACCACACAACCCACCGAGACTCTGATATTTCCTCACTCCTCTTTGCGTAAGCAAGCCGTCGATCCAACACACGTGATCGGACAAGCATGGCAGACACGGGCCAGAGCACTTCGGGCCACAATCTATCAGGTGAGCCAGCGTGCATCTCTACCATACTTACATAGCGATACAGTAGCTTACTCGAACGCTCTGTCTACCACTTCCATGCAGTCTGGGCTGAACAGGATGACATCATCAAGTCGAGCGTGTCTCCAGCCTATCCATCCTTGAAGGGCGATATCGAGACCGATGTATTGGTTGTCGGAGGTGGTATTGCGGGCCTGCAAATCGCATATGAACTCCTAGCGACTGGTATACCAAAGGTTGTCATAGTCGAGGACGGGAGTGAGTTGCAAAAATTGCACCCTTCACGAAACCTACCATACTGATTGCAACTCGTTTCTGTACAGAAATTGGATCCGGAGAGACTGGAAGGACATCTGGACATCTGTCCGCTGACAATGAGTACAATGAATTTCTCGTGAGTATAGCTTAGTTCTTGAAGCTGAAACAAGTGTGACTGTCAGCTAATATGGGACGAATTGCTAGTCCATGCACGGTCTCGCCAATACAGCCATAGTAGCTGAATCACAACAATCAGCTATCAACCGCATTGGTGAAATAGTACAGAAACACTCTATAGATTGCGGATATGAAAAAGCACCAGGATTCATGTTTCCAGGTGTATCACCAGGAGCAAAAGGATATGATTTAGCACTTTTACAAGAAATTTGGCAAGCAGCATCTGAAACCAAAAAGTTAGATATTGAAATGGTAGATGATGCTGAAATACCTGGTTTTAATTCTGGTAGAACTATAAGATATAATAATCAAGCTGTTTTTCATCCTACTAAATATTTAAAAGGATTAGCTAGTGTTATTACGAATGAATTCAGAGGGACAATTTATGAGGATACTCATATGAATAGTTATGAGGAACTACCAGGTACGGCTGGACGTGTTAAAGCTGTGATGTCAAATGGATCAAGCGTGACTGCTGCTCATTTGGTTATGGCGACAAATGTTCCTCTACAAAAGGTGAGCGCTGGTTTGCATTTCTTATACGTTCCAAGCGACACTAATCCGACCTTCCGTCTATTCTAGCTCGAGATAATTGACCGCTTAGAACCTTTCCGAACCTACTGCATCGCTCTAAAGATCGCGAATGACAAGCTATCAACATCAGGCAAACCAGCACTCTGGTGGGATCTAGCAGATCCATACCATTACGTACGTTCTACAGCACATCATGAACCGGGTTACAGTCTTCTTATAGTAGGTGGTGAAGATGCGAAAGTAGGTCAACATAATGATATGGCTCAACGGTATGAAAGATTGGAGAAATGGACTAGAGAAAGATGGATTGGTGCTGGTCCTGTAGAATATAAATGGTCTGGTCAGGTTTGGGATACTCTTGATGGATTAGCTATTACTGGAAAGAATCCTGGTACAAAGAACGTTTACATTCATAGTAAGTATTTTGATACATTTCTATCTCCTTATCGAGAGCGTGAAGTGCCCTGCGCAGGGCTGACATTCAGTGAAAATTCTCCCCGACCCTTCAAGCTGGCGACAATGGCGATGGACTCACTTACGCTGCTATTGGAGGGATTATCATCACCGACCTTATCTTAGGCCGCCAAAATCCATGGGCTGCAACATTCGATCCAGGCCGTCAATTCTCAATGTCCCACTTAAAACGAGCATTGAAAACACTTCCATCCTACATTACCGAAAACTTGCATGATCAGATGTATTACGCTAAATGGGTAACTCGATGTCGTAAAACAATGTCTGATATCGAAGACCTTGTTCCTGGTGAAGGTGATGTGGTTAGAGATGGTGTTCATCCAACAGCAGTTTATAAAGATTCTCAAGGAAAAATACACAAAATGACAGCTGTTTGTCCTCATATGAAAGGTATAGTAACTTGGAATAGTGATGAAAAAACTTTTGATTGTCCTATACATGGTAGTAGATTTACTTGCAAAGGAGACGTCATTAATGGTCCTGCTAAAGGTAATCTATCAAATCATCTTGATATAGTCACAGAGGCCTAGTTGGGATAAGAGTTGTAGCTGCAGTCCTGTAGTATTCATCTGGCTGGGCGAGGAGGAAAATCATTGTAAGCGATTACGGTAATGAGGCCAATCAGTTTTTGGCATAGTCAGTCCGAATATGTTCACGCAATGACACGAAATAACGCGAAAATTCTGGATCTAGAACTCAACCAGATTGCAATTTAGGATGTATTGCAGTCCATCTGACTATCTTTGTCTCGAATAGCCAGGGAGGATATATGAGGGAGAAAAATGACAAAGAGGAACGACTAGAAAGAGCCCAAGACTACAAGAACATGCTTATGCCTCTGCAAATGATGGATAAGAAAGGAAAGGGAAATCAGTACCTTGATACAGAACATGAAGAGTCGAGGATAACGTGAAAGAGTAAAACGCACTGATGGCATATGCACGCTTGGGGAAATGAGCTTGTCTCTTCTTTTGTCTCTCGGTGGTGCGGCTGGCCTCGAACTGCAATAAAAGAAAAGTTGGGAAGAGACAGAAGTCAGTATGATAATCTTGGCAAAGAAAATTGATGTTCAAGGGAGATCTTGTTGGCATAGTGCGCATGGGCTGGCTGTTGGGGGCTGTTCCAATTCTCTGATGGCCGTCTCTTCGCTAGCGGCTTGGCCTTCTGCAGTTGTCGACATATATATATCTTTGACCGTCCGTCCGCATGCACACAGAAGAGCGGGTGTGCTGCATGCATCTTGGCCAGTATCGTGACGCCCTTGCCTCCTGCTTCCTCTTGCATGCATTTCCCGCGAAGTTTCCTTCCCAGCCCAACAGCCCAAAAACCAGCCCTCGTCGCGTCCCTACACTTCGCCAACAAAGACAGCGCCTGGAACACCTTGCAACGTCTTGCTTGCCAACACACCTTTGTCAACTTTCTTCGGATAGCTCTGGTCTTCTTAACGCGTAGGTCTAGAGGAGCATACTTCTTTCCCTTGTAGAACTCCTTCAAGCTGTCTCTCTGCTTTTGGCTGATGACTGTGTTGACACGAGCGATTGATCGTCTGACACCGGCACTGTTGAGAAGCATAGCGCAATTTGGTCAATGGACACTCTCCTGCTTCGAGCACGTTTGTAGTATGCCTCACATCTTTGTGAGCTTTGCAGTGTTGCCTCCGGTAACTTTGGCGACGCGGAGCTGTAGCAACTCCTGCTTCAACTCGGTGAGCTGGCTCGACAAGTCGGCCTTGCTCTTGCTCTTGAGCTCGTGTGCTTTAACCTGCATTGATGAATGGATTTCCCCCATCAGCATTTCTGCTATTCCACCCATGCACACCTTCTCGATCTCCCTCATGCAGGCCCTTCCAGGTCGCCTCGAATCCTCCCCATCTTCAGGTAACAGCACCGGCAGACCTGGAAGTGCCTTTGGGCACCGTGCAGGTGTGCTAGCTCACCTCTCCTCCAGCCATTGCGATGTCTTGATGGTTGACGGGTGGGTGCAAGGTATCGCCAGTCCTTCTCTACACTCTGTCCTGCTGCTGCTTGCTTTGTCGCCCGCCCGCTGCACCGAACGCCACCAACTTTCGGGTCAGCCAGATTTGGAGGAAGAAATTATACAATCGATCGCAAAGGAAGGCGGAGGAAGGCTCAGGACAGGACAAAACAAGGCAAAGAAAATACTGCACTCGACAAATGAAATATGAAACAATATGAAACATGAAATATTCTGGTCGACTGCACGGACAGCACGCTCGAGCCATGCTATGCGCGTGCGCATGCCCTCCGAGGCGGCCTGTTGCCCCAGAGATTTGGCAACGCAGTCTGCATGCTTCAGTCTTCGCGACCTGGGATCTCTGTCCTGGACTATGCCCATACGCTCACTTACGGTCCCTCTTGACTTCTGCTGCTGCTAGCCTTCACGTGGTCCTCCTGCAATGCTGCTCTACCGGGTATTCTACGACAGACTCCCTGGCGAAGAAGGCACAACTCGTTTTGACGACGAACACGGCTTCGTCCCAGGATTCTACTACCTCCAGGATCATCCCCGGTACATGTACGATCTCATTGGTTATTCACACACTCAAAAGCAGTGGAAATGGCAAGTGAAATTACATCTGAACAGGGACAACCGCATAGCTACAACTTTGAGCTCGTGGACTCATGAGCTTGACCGGGCAAGAGGCATACCGTAGCTGCTGCGGCTTTTCTCGCAGGTCGAACTAATATACGCCTTGCAAGACTGGATGCACGATTCCTGGAGTCCATGAATGTAGATTACAAGAACAGCGATGAGGTAGCTCCAAATTGGATGCATCGGGAAAAACGACTGCGCTCATGAGAGTGGCTTTTTTTTGGGGCCCATTCCTCGTTATTACTTTACAGTCGAGCACCTTTCATGTAAGCTTGGGCAGAGCGAGCTGGTGTGCAACGAAGCTGAACCCAGGTTTCGCTTTTCACTTGTTCATCCTCCATGGCATCATGGCATTCTGCCAGGCGGTATCATACCCACTAGACAAATACCGCCTTACTTAACCCCTCCTTCTCCGAGCACATCATCAACAAGCTTTCTTCTCCAAGACGAGCAACTTGACCGCCGGGCAGACTCACAAAGTCCACATACTTTCCGAAACGACCAGTTTCGATGCAGAGAAGATATTCAGCTTTCTGAACCTAGTTTGGCTATTAAACTTCTCTTAAGCGCATTCATGATTCTCCAGTTCTTGCCTATTATATTATCATGTGCGCGTTCATAATTCTCCAGTATTCGCCTCTTGAAACTATCATAAGCGCGTTCGTAAATCTCCTGGTTTGGGCTATGCAAACTATCATAAGCGCGTTCGTAAATCTCCTGGTTCGGGCTACTGTCATTGTCATAAGCACGTTCGTAATTCTCCAGTTCTTGGCAACCGATTCTTGACAGAGCTCAAGACCAACATATAATGTCGATTACGCGCACAGTAATGGAACAAAGTCTCATCTTTGTAGAAGAGCTACATTAAGCTCAACTAGTCATTCTGCTTTACAATGGAATAAGTATCCGCGTCTAGCTTCTTTACACCTTGTAAGAACGTAAGCTCGATTAGGAATAGATACTCTAGTGTCTTGCCGCCTAGTTTCTTGATGAGTTCTCCAGCTCCAAAAGCAGATCCTCCTGTTGCTATCAAGTCATCCACGACGATACACGTTTGACCAGGCTTGATGGCATCTTCTTGCATCTGTGTGCCTCTCATAATGTTAGAGGTGGCCTCAACATGCGCAACGAAGCCACTTGCTCACCTCAAAGAAATCACTACCGTATTCTTTTTCATATTCAACTTTAATACATTTGCCAGGCAATTTACCCGCTTTGCGTACAGGCACAAATGCAGCACCTAGTCGTAGAGCAATAATGGGTCCAAGCAAGAAACCGCGGGCATCAAGTCCAACTACCACATCAATCTTGTTTGTTGGCGATTTGTGGAGAGTATTCGTTACCAGATGATGCATGACTTGATGCCACAAACCTAACATCAGCTTCTTTACTAGACTAAGGCTCAAAATATATTCGAGCTTACAGCAAGTGATGAGTGTCTCAAACGCTAGCGGATCTCTCAAGAGTGGGAAAAGGTCCAAGAAAACGATACCTGAGCAGATATATTATCGCATCCAATCATTTAAGCAAGGCAATATTCGTTAAATCAGCCGCAATTTGACAAACGTGCACAATACTAACCTGGCTTTGGGAAGTCAGGGCTATAAGGCGATAGTCAGAAGATGTTATAGAACAATCAGTAGCAGTTATTAAGCGAATAAATGCAATGTAAGCTTGGGAAACAATATCATACTGCCCATGATAGAAGGATACTCACACAACACCCAACATCCCCTTCAATAGCTCTTCAGCTTTTGTCGTATCTTTCGTCGCTATTTGAGCAGCATCTGCGGATGACATCTTGATAGTATTGATTTACCACAAAGTGCTTGCACTATGTAGAGAAAGGTAAATCAGTACGGTTACTCGGGAGAAATGATAAGGAAAAGATTAGAATCAGATTTCATGCTGCGGCGAGTACTGGGCCGATCGGTTACAGAAATAGGGGCTCTTTACAAGTCTCGTCTTGATTGGAAAGGCTTATGATGAGAGGATGTCCAATGCTATCATTCAACGTGTACAAACCGTTGACAAGAAACCGTCGAGTCATAATCAGTATAGTAGCGTTCTTAAATTGCGGTGAATTAGGTTGAAAGTAGTGAAAAGAAAAGCTATTCCTAAACTGTCGATACACGATATTTGGCTAATCTACTCTGCAGAGATATCATTTCCGGAGGGGTTGACCTTGAAGCCAAACATCCGCTTAAACCAGCTTGTAGTCTCCTGCTTCACTTTGAGGGCTGGAAGGAATGCCTCTTTCAACAACGGCTTTGTGTTGGGCGAGCTTCTGTAGGGCAAACTTATCTCAGAACATTGAGTCTATGGTTGAAAAGCTCTGTAACCTACCTCCTTCATGCCTTGTACCTGAGATAAGATAACGTCCAATGCCTTATCTGCACTTTCCACGGCCGACGCCTTGACAGCTTCGACGTTGTAAGCAGGAGCGTGCGCGTACGAAGGGAAGGCAGAACGTTCTCCAGACTGGAATGACTGTTGCTGCTTCCATTCTTGGAATTGGGCATATTCAGCCGGCGTGACGTTGAGAGACTGCTGCGAGGCTTTCTCGCTAGTCGACTGCACCGGAATGCCTGAAGCGGACGCCGTCTGTTGATACTGCTGCTGGCATCTTCCCCAAGCTCTACCGCTGCCCCAGCCATGAGCATGTTCCGATGCTCTGTCTTTGGCTAGGTGGTATCCGAGGAACCCCCCTAGTGGCACATTGAGACGTGTTAGCATTATTCGATGAAACCTGGAAATTTCGGGTGAAGAATGTACCTGCAATAAGTCCGAAGAAGGCAGCACCCATCCTTGATCTTCTACCGTATCGATGATAGTAGTGATGAGGATTATAGAAACTGTGATGCGTTTTGAAGCTATGAATGTGATGGAATGGCTTGCGACTGTTGAATGTCTGTGAGGGATCTGACATTTAGATGTGAAGAAGAAGAAGTAAAGAAGCAGAGAAGCTCTACTGCCTTTAAATACTTTTTGAACACGTCAGTAGGAGTCACCTATGCTTGTTGGAACAGCTTGCGCATTTGTTCGGCTTTCCCAGTCTTTCTTATTCCGTAAGGGGGATGTGCTGGCATTGCGTGGCTGCCGGATGGGCGGTGCTGCGAAGGAGATACGTAGTTCATTTACATCACTTTATCTGATATCGAGTAGACTAATATTAGTAGTAATGCTTGCGTGGATGTCCGGCAGAGACAAAGCAGGTTATACTTCAGAATTGCCGATGGGATTCGTTTGCTCCTGCTCGCCGGTCCCCTATTTTCAGCTGGGGCGAGACTCGTTTTGCAGAAGAAGTCCGTCCGCTTACTCCGGAGGAGGTTGGAGGAGCATGTTCAACTAGGCAGGTATATTTCTATGGAAAGGGTTATGTCTCTAGATGTTACATAAATAAGTTCACAGGCTAAAGTAGGAGACAAGCTCAAATGACGGATGCATAGTAAACCAAGGCTTAGCGTGTCGGTGAGAACAGCACCTGTGCTGGTCATCAAGTAAGAGGGGCGCTCAATGCAGCGACGATATTATGTCGCTTTCGCCTCCATCTACTAGTCCTCCTCTTCTGAGCTTTCTCTTCAGCTTTTCCAGAAACTCGCTGAAGTAGGAAACCATAAGGGAGTTGACCATCCATAGCTTGTATATAGTGCTTCTCTGAATAAGGTATGAAGTATGATACTGCAATTCTTGGATCTTCGTCTTCGGGGGGTGGTTTGAGGAAGAGTGTATACTTGCCTTTCTTGAGACTGTGAGAAACAAAAGCATCAGCTTTAGAAGTACAAGAACCTTGCAAGAATGCAAAGTGTTTGAACTGACTCGACTGAAACACCACCAGATTGTACTGCTATCAAAGTCTCTTTACCACAAGGTAGACCACCCATATCTTTTAAAACAATGTCACAATTCCAATAACTTTCTTCACCAATAATAACGTTAAATTGAATCTGTAACCATCTAGGAGGTTTAGGTAAATTTTCAGCTAAAGGATCTTGAATGACATGTTTACCAGATTTAGAATAAACATGAATACCAGCTCTAATAAAATCTCCTTTTAAGGACCAATAAGCTGAATCATTAACGTTGTTAGATGATGTTGCATATCTTGGTATAGGTGGTGCTGAGAGAATCGGAGTAGTTGCGGTGGAGATATTAGATCGTACTGTAGGGTTTGTCTTGCTTTCTTTCAGATAAGCGGATTCGAGAGCCGTAATGTCCTTGGGCGAACCAATGTCAAGGTCGGCATAACCTATCGCTTTAACTGAAGGTGTATTATCGCTGCGAGTGTATGGATTGCCCAAACGAGGTGAAAGTACTCCTCGACTTGTAGTTGGACTTTTTGGCATCTTGCAAGTCTGGCTAAAAGAGTGTGTGCTGTCGTTCAGTGTTGTTTGGATGAGCTTGATTGTTAGAAATGAGAGATAAGATTGCTCAAACTGAATGTGAGAGCTGTTGGCCATGATAAGCTTTGCCTTGAGGCACTGCCTGAGCATCTGGAAGATATCCTCCATCAGCGGAAAGCAACCGTCATGAAGCAACTGTCATCTCAGCTGAAAGGCTTGAACAGCGCGTTCGAGACTTTAGCAGTTCTAGGATGGCGGATATCACTGTGCGCCATAATCAAGATAGATGTGTTTGCTAGCGGCTGAAAATTGGATCTTCAAGACCGTCTGAACCTAGCATTGGTAGTGTTGGCACAACAAGGCCTAAGAGAGAGCAGCAATGGACAGTGCACTTCATGCTTCAACGATGAGCTTGACATCTTTACTTCGAATTCGAATTGTCTTCTCTCATCACAGCATGAATTGGTCGAAATGAAAGTCGTCAAAGTCACTTCTCTTCCAACTGAGCTTCCGCACTTTTCAGAAGATCGACTTGTGAGAAAGTCACAAGATGCCACGAGTGATGCGACCAGGAGCAGTAGCTCGCTTCACACGATGCAGTAGACCTTCAACTTCCCTCAAGCCATCCCTTCTGTCTCGGATTGAGCCAGAAGCTGGCCCTTCTACGCTTCCTACGAGCTCTACGAGAACAGAGCAAAGCACACCACGACTGGCTTCCATTCTGCTACGAAAGAGCAGTCAAAGCTCAGTTTCACACACAGGATCAGTTCTCTCGTCGACTCTTAAACCCACTTCCCTTCTATCATCATCATCCCTTCGTTCCCCAACCTGCCTACCATCGATCTCAGCTTCTACTGCTATCACTACACAACAAATACGAAGCGTAACGTATGGATCGGAGTACCAGCCTTCACAGAGAGTGAGGAAGAGAAGACATGGCTTCCTAGCGAGGAGAAGGTCAAAGAGTGGACGCAAGGTACTCATTCGTAGGCGTATGAAGGGAAGACGTTTCTTGAGTCATTGATGGGGTGAACGTTCTACTCTTGGAGGATTGGCATACTCGAAGCTTTGCGTCGGGTGAGCTTTGATGTCAATCATCCCTTCTTGTGATTCAGAAGTAGCTGACTATCCATGCATTACTTGCAGGCTGTTCCCACACATGCTTCTCTTCCATCGAGAGGTGAAGTGATGGATGTACGAGGTCGAGCGTGGCGTACACGAGCACAGGTCTCGGTAGACAGTGAACTGAGAGTGAAAGAGAGGTGGTTGTAGAAGTATCTATGCAGGCCAATCAGCAATGTAGACAAGCCACCTTTCAGCTTCCCTTCTTAGTCTTGTGTCTGTGCTTTCATTCTCTTTGCTTTTTCATGTGTGCCCTCGACGTCGACGAGGTTCTTTTTCGAATTGCATCTCTCTTTCTTTCTCTCTTTTTCGTTCCAACTTACTCAACGACTAGTCAAAGAGTATCTGCATTGCACTTTAATCCAAAAGGTAGTCTTCACTCGTCCTACTGCTTGCTGTAGCTCACATGTCCACCTGCTGACTGCTTCTATCGCCTCTATACTCGTCATACCGCCCAATACTCTCAAATCTCATCTTCACCACTACGACAACTACCCTCACAGCAACAACACACACACATAGCATCATGGCTGCAGAACAAGCTACCATCAACAACACCAACGAGTCCCACGCTGCTGGCGAGGAAGAGAAGGTGAGTCTTGTTCATGCTTGCTGCTGTACCTTTGCCTGCATATGAGCGTACCGTGCAGCAAGGACGTGTTCAACGGGGAGCGAAACAACAGCAGCAGCAGCTGTCCTGCCTTCACTGGTCCTATAACCTACAAGCATACTAATCTGGCTACTCTTTCACCTCTTCTCTGTTCCCATCTCTCCCCGATCTGCACTCTTCATCATGCTCTCGTACCTTCTTTGAATGGCCACGCTCTTTTCAATACCGCATATTCGTTACAGGTCGACGTCGGCACATTCTCCTTCAACGTCAGTGCTGAGGACCTACAGCAGATCAAGGGAAAGATCGGTGATATGTGAGTCTACCCATCATACACCTTTAGCTATTCATTGTCTTCGTTTCACCAATGCATGAGAAGCTCAGTGGCTGATTGACTTCGTTTCCATCTGTTTCTATCCCGGACATCAACTCAACAATTCCAAAATCACAAACACAACATTCCCATATCTCACTTCTCTTCTTGTTCTCTCCCATCCCTAATGCAGCCTTCAAGCTCAAGTCATTCTCAGAGGTGATAACTCCCTCGGCTACGGTACCGTCAACTTCAGAGGACCAGGTGCATCTGCCCCTCAGGGCGAGATTTCTGGGTGAGTTAGGCAAATACTTCCTCGCTATCTGAGTATCACCTCTTCGGATAGAACGCTGATTACGTTCCCTCCTTCTTCACCATAACAGTGATGCTCGATTGACCCGTGGATCCAAGCGAGGCCGTGGTGTAAGCATGAAGAGCAGTGCTTTTCACTTATCACACAAGCATGAACTAATTCATATCTCTGCTTCTCATCTTTACAATCCAAACCAGGCCACTCGAGGACGTGGAACCCGCGGCAAAGCAGCAGGACGAACCCGTCGTTCAGCTGACGACCAAGAGGGTGACGAAACCACAGCTCAGAATGGTACTTCCCTCGTAGGACAAGTAGTAGAAGGCGTCAAGAACCTAGTTATGGGTGAAAGTGCTACCGCCGAAACTGCTGAAGGTGAAAAGGGTACTGCTACCGCCGGAAGAGGTGGAAAAGCTAAACGTGGTAGAGGTGCTGCTAGAGCTCCTAGAGTTAGAAAGGAGCGTGGAGAGCCCTCCAAGACTGTGAGCAGACTTTACTCGTCTTATTGCATCTCCTCTCGATGTTTGGCCTTCAAGATCATTTGAGCTAACTTCACTATCTTCTTCCTCGGTTCTGCATCCCAGCTGGTCTTTATCCGCAACCTACCCTTCAGCTACACCGAGGAACAAGTCGGAACACTCTTCAGCAGCAACAGTCTAAGCTATGTTTCACTCAGCATGCCAGTCTGGAAGTACGGACCACGCAAAGGAAAGGGTAGAGGTTATGCATTTGCAACAGTCTCGAATGAGGAAGAACAAAAGAAGACCATTGATACTTTGAATGGAAAAGAAATTGCTACTGGTGAAATGTTCACACCTAGAAAACCTGCTACTACTGAAGAGAATGTTGGTGAGGGAGCTGAAGCTGTTTCAGCTGAACCTACGGAGAGAATTTTGAGATTGATCGCTAGACAAGGTTTTGAGAATGAGGAAAAGGAAACTGCAGATGCTCATGATGAGGAGGAAGGTGCTGCGGCTAACGGAACGGGTGAGTTATTATATTTCTTGTTTCGGTGCAATCTTTCCCTCTACACCGCACCACTCATTCCATTTCCCTCTCCCCCTGCCCCGAAAACGCTGACTGTGTGCATCGTTCGTTATTTTCACAAAGCATAGGTCCTGAAGACTCCGGTACCGCCTAAGCCTTCTAGTTGAAGAGATCTCCTAATCACTACAAAATCGGTCAAAATGCAAAACTCGAGAAAAGAGAAATTGATAGACAGGACTTTGAGCGTCAGGACTGAGAGTCTTGAAAGAACGGAGAAAAGAGGATATATTGGAAATTGCTGGGAAGATAATGCGTGAAGATGTTGCTTTTGGATCCTTGATTGGAGCGTTCTTCAATCGAAATTTTCAAGAGCTATCTTGAACAAATCAATCTTTACACCAGCTTCTACACATATAGATTCTTTCTTTATCTTTTTCTTCTCTAGATATCCTTTCTTCCTCTCTGCTCTGTTTTTCTATCTTTTAACGTTTTCTTTTTTCTTCTGAAATTCACATCTTTAATTTTTAACGAGAACAAAACTTCTCAGGTTTCTTAAAGTTTATACTCATTCCAAGTCATTCTCGCCTTCTTCGCTTTCTTATGCCTCATTACATGAAAGGGATGAGATTCTAGACGCTTTCTTTTTCCTTCTCCTTCTTCTTTTGAAGCAAGAAACTGACCCCGTCTCTTACGACACCAAAACAGTTCTTTCCTTCTGTTCTAACCAAAATAGGCAAGGAACTTCTCCCAAGCTGGACAATCTTCAGTGGTTGATCAGTCACATGTGTATGAAGAGACTGATGTAGATCTTTTTTCTCTTTCTTTCCTACTCGTCTCTCTGTCGTCTTCGTTCTGTCTAAAATGACTGTACATTTGAAACCACATTCTTGTATCCTCGGTTTACTCATCCATCTTTGATATGGTCCAATTTCTTCTCGATATGCTCTCATATACTTCTCGCATTGCTTGTTCCTTTTCCCACCTTCATGCTCGTCTCACACTGCTACGTTTGTCCTTGTGACTTCCTCTTCAGTTCTGCACGACATACCAGTTGATCAAGCAATGTTCAAAATGCAAATTCAGTCGATAATATATGGCCGTCGCGTATCTGCTCGTCAGTGTCTAGCTAGTGGTCCTCTGCTTCGTTCTCCCAAGCACGGTTTTGCTAGGTGCAATTGCATGAAAGATTGCCACCTGTATACGCGTTCCCTAGAGGATGCGCACGTGCGATAGAACACTCGTCGAGCTGTTGATAGGAGAAGATCACATCTGGGACGTGATGATTCCAAGAATAATCGAGAAAATTGGAGAATAGAGATGGTTTTCCGATAGCTTGACTGGAGCATCGACAGTTTTGGTATTGCGACCAAGGTACGAAGTGATTGTAAGAGGTCGCTTAGCTAGCCTCGTTCATTCTCATTAGGTTGCAGCAAAAGTTCGCAGAAGTCGTTCATCCCATCATAGCATGTATCATCGATTTATCTGGACGTCCTGCTCCGAGTTAGTGGGCACGACAGCCATAGCGAGCAGAGCCGTAAATCGGGCGGATCAGGAAAGGCTGCCGTTGCCATCGCTTGTAGGCAGAAGGTCCAAAAAAGGAACTTAATGATGACTGGACTACATGAAAGTTCGCTACAAAATAATCCTGCAGCGCCGATTTGAACTCTGAACATATCATTCAGCGTTTCGTAGAAGAAAAAGCATTACTCGAGCAAAAACGATTTCTCGTTCCCCCTTGTTCTCACCCCCCCGAACCATGCGGTTGGTAAGGCGATAAGAGTCGCCGAGCATCGACTACAATTGGTGCATTAGGCCAGGCAAGGTTTTCCCCGCTGAGCGACTTTCCCCCGGAATTTCTCCGTGAACATCACTAAGAAGGCTTCGTTAGGCCAGCAATGAACACGCGTCCGCCAGACTACGGCCGCCCCAGATGCTCGATTGAAATC